>JAAWXA010000034.1:6215843-6287681 GCA_038090715.1 Florisuga fusca
AAAAAAAAAGATTTAAAAAAAGGGTGCAAATCCTTTTATACAACACAGTGGGTCCATTTTGAAAAAAACCTGAAAGACATGAAACCCTTGGGTTTCCTTCTGAAAGAACCCTCTGCTGATTTTTTAATTGTATTTTTTCTCTTTAAAGAAGAATTTATTGAAGAACTTTATGTCATCCTGAGCTTGCCCCAGCTGTGCTAGACTGGTGGGGGGCTGTAGAGGAGCCTGGAGGAGTCAAAGTGTCTCCTCCCACCCATCCCTACGAGGGCAGACACTCTCCCTGTCACCCATCTCCTGCAGCCACTCTCCCTGGGTGGGCTGCAGATGATCCTCTTTTTGCTTTGCTTTGGTTTGTTTTCTACTCATGGCCTCAAGCTGGAGGTAGGGGAAGAACTGCTTGCTGCCTGTAGCTGCTTCCCATGCATGCATAGATTTCCACTGATTTTCTCTTTTTAAGGACTTGCTTTCTCGTCCCCCACCCAAAGACAGTGTGTGCTGTTGTTGGCAGGCTACTGCCCATGGGCAATTTCCTCCTTCTCCTTACTACCATTCACTCTCTCATCCCTTCTCCTCTTCCTCCTTCCTGATGGAAACAGCCTCTCACAGCCGACTCACTTCAGAGATGTTTTTTCACTGTGGAAGCCAAGATTTTTCTCTCTCCCATCACACTTAGTCTGGAAGTGGGAGGGGTAAGCAGGTTTTAAGTCATTGGTTTCGTTTTGTTTTGTTTTGTTTTGTTTCAGCAATAAATAATTCCAGCATGCTGAAAAGGCAGGAGAGTGAAGCCGGCGTTAAGCTACATTGAAATACTCCATTTGTTCTGGGAATGTTTCTCCCCCCTCCAGAAAGCCTCCTCTAGTGTTTAATTTTAAAGCAAATAACTATTATTTTTTTCTTTTCTTACTCCCCATAAGAGATTCCCGTATTATTTTGGCTTGCCTGGAGATTTCCACACACACCAGAACTTTTTCCTTTGGCTTTTCTTTCCTCTTTGCTTTCTCTTTGCTAAAGTTAAAAGCCCCAAGTCAGCAAGGTACTTAAACACATGCTGAAAGTTAAGGGCTTGCCTAAGTGCTTTGCTGACTTGGAGCCAAAGATATTTTCTCAAGTCCTTTAAATACTTCAGAACCTAAAATCAAAACGTTTTACAGAAATTCCAAAATTCAAGTATCTCTTGTGCTAATAATATTTGTAATTCAGTAGTGCCTTCAGATAATGGGAGCTCTGTACGTGGTGAGCTTCTGTGTAGTCTTTCTTGGAGAAAATAAGCTTGCCTGAAATCTGCTTCAAACCAGTAGCTCTCCAGAGAGCTAGGCACGTTTTCGTATTTCAGTCAATGAACATAATTGGTGTTTTAGACACTGGGAAAAAAAAAAACAAAAACAACGAACTAACCAAAAAAACAAAACAAAAAAAACCCACCAAACAGTCAAACAAACAAAATTAAAAAAACAAAAACAAAAACAAAAAAAAAAAAAACAAAAAAAAACAAACAAACAAACAAAAAAAAAACCACCAAGCAAAAAACGAACACCAACTTCAGGGCTCTCTGACAGCAGCCTCAGTAATTGGAGGTTAGGAGATGCTCTCTAATGCTGCCTGAGCTCCCATTTCACAGAGCCTAGGAGCAGTGCTGCTCTCTGATTCTGAGAGTTCAGTCAGAGACATGGCAATAAAAGCAGTATAGAGAGGGAACAGAAGTGAGTAGGCAAGCAAGAAAGGCTCAGTGGAGGAAGGGATGTTTCCAGAAGAGAAAAGGCAGCCATCATCAAAAGAAATCACAGTGTGGTTGTATATTTTATGCATTGTGAACCCCGGGGCCTTGGACACCAGCCAACACATGATGCTACTTGGAGATCCTCTGCTACTTAATGAAGGGCTTCTTCTTGAGAGGTTTGGAAAGGGTTCTGGACACTGGTGTTTCAAGGCACCAAGAAGAGAGCAGGGCCAGGCAGGAGAAGGCATAGCTCACAGCCCTCAGAACCCCATGCTCCCTCCTCTGAAAGCACTCTGCTGCTGCTGGGAATGGGAAACCCAGCTGAAAGGTCCCAGCTCACCAGCCTCACCTTTAGGCTTGCTTTTCAGAGGTGGCATGATCACTGCTGGAGCTTCTGCATTGTGCTTTTTAGGCTGATGTGTGTGCATCTGCACAAGGCATGCAAAGCCTCTCTCCATATGACCCAAAGCAACATGTGCTTGTAGTCTCCTGATGTCTTGTAGTGTGTCCTGTGAGTTGCTCAGAAACTGTCTGGGGGGCCATAATCCTGTCATGGTGTCATCCATGTCCCACAGATCTGCCAGCCTGTAACGAGAAACCCAGCCTCATTCATCCCCTGCATCATGGAGCCTGCATGCAAGGTCCTGTTGTGATCTGCAGTGCTGCTTTAGCTACAATCAGGGATTTGTCTTGCTATCTCTTGTGGAGGTAACACTCTTCACAATGTGCCGTGGGTCTGATATATTGCCATCTTTCACCCCAGGGTGAAAATACACACACCCAGCAGATGCTCTGTGTGACTGTCAGGCTGCAGCTGTACAGATGTGCCACACAGCACAGCACAGTGCCAGTGGTGATTGTTTCCAGGATTGGCTTTGCTTGAGGATCCTTCAGAGTGAAAGGCATGAAATGCAAATGTAATATCTCATTATTATTGAGGCAAACCCTAAGGCTTTGGCTTAGTTATTAATACAGCCCCTGATGGGCAGAGTTGCTTCATTATTAACATTGCTTTGAAATCATCACCAGTCTCCAGAAGTGCAAGTGTTACTTGGACAAGTGTGTGATGGTGACAGAGTCAAAAAAAAATTACTTGGGAAAATGCTTTCCATTTTCTCTACTCTTCCCACCCTCTGTTCACTATGCCACACTGGCAGCAACTCAGTTCCTCTGTTATCCTGAAGCCATGGGTATCAATAGAAGTCCTAGTGTTGGTGCAGAGGACAAAAATATCTCTCTTGGGAAGAAGTAAGTCCTGGGATCTAATTCTAATGGATATAGGGGCAGAGTAAAAAGTATTGGTGTTTCTGTTTGGAGTTCCTGGGCACAGGACATCCCTAGGAATACTCCAGTGCTTCAGGTGGCACCCACGCTTTTTGTATTTTAAACCTAGCCTGGGGTGATGCCTTTGAGTCCTGGCACAGAATGCAGTGTGCCCTGCACCTCCTCCTTATTGGGACTGGGTCATAGGGAGGAGGGTGAATTCTCTGTACCTGTGCTTAAGAAAGTGCAGGAGTTTTTCCATCCTCAGGCTGCAGAAGTTAATGTGTTTAGTTGCAGCGGTCTCAGCTTCAAGCCCAGCTGCTGCCGGTCCACCCAGGGGTGTGAGCATTACATCTGTAAGCAACAAGCCACTGGCCTACAGCAGGCAAAACCCAAGCCAGCAGACAGACAGAAAGAGCCTGAGGGGCTGAATTTTAGAGCTATTAAATGATTAAATGCAAGGGGAAAAAAAAAAAACACGTTAATTTAACATCGCGGTTGTGATTTTACACACCCAAGAGCCTGGAAATTGAGAGCTCTGCTTCTCACACAGGGATCGTAACTTGGCACTGCACAGATTGTACAGTATGTAAAATTAGACCAGAGAAATAGTAAATATGCTGCAGGGACCAATACTGTCTTGGCAGAAGGAGGATGGACTGAGTAGGACCCAACAGGTCTTTTACGCCTCTGACTTCCATAATTTTATGCTAATAATACTAAAAAAAAATTAATTAAAAAAAAATCTAAAATACTGCGCAGTGCCTGATGTTAATCCACAGCCCTGAGTGGGGCAAAGTGGGAGCCAGTTTGTTATGTGAGCAAATGGTGATCACCCCTGATGTACCCAGGCAGGGTGAGGCTGTTATTTGAGGGCAGGCACGTGGGCATTGGCAAACAGGGATGTGTGGGTGTACCATGTGTGAACACACACTCTGTGCCAACCCTAGAAGTTAGGCTGTGGTCAGTGAGGGGCAAGGCACCCTGAATTCTCTACCCAGCTCTGCCCCCATCCCCAGAGCTCAGCAGATATAGAGGTCTTCATGCTGCTTTTGGACCACAATGAGCTTTTCTTGTGTTTACAGCTGTGATTTGGGCACCTAATTTCAGATCTTATTGATTTCTCGCTAAACAGCATTGAAAAGCGTGACCTCAGCACTCTTTTGTTGCCTGAAGTTATTTGTTCTGTATGCATGAAAAAGCAGAACCAGAAAACAAGCCTTTAATTAATCTGTGGTGCTAAGTCCAGTCACCTGGCAGCCAAGGGAGAGGGCTTAAGTGAGCCCAGCTTGGAGGGCATCAGTGGGATTTTTCTGCCATGTGCTGCTTTCCATTGATGCCATTCATCTGCCCCTTGTTCTTCAACAGCTTTGCCTCCATATCACACAGCCCCACACACTGTGTCAGCCACGATGTAGGTGCAGGGGGTAGGAGGAGTTGCTGCTTCACCAGTGACTGCTCTTCCTCAGGACAAGTCATCTCAAATTGGTTTTGCAATGAAGCCAAGAGGGCAAGGTTCCCTCCAGCCTTCCCTTTGCCTTCGGATGAAAACGGTGTCATAACTCAGTCTGTCCTAGCAAGGAGAGCACTTGGAGTCCCAGAACACAGGCATTTTGGGACCAAAAGACATAGGTCAATCCAAGTGATGGTTTTACCAAGACCTCCTGCTGGAAAACAGATCAACACATGAGGTCAGGTCCCCATCCTGAGAACAAAGTCTGCTGGAAAAAAAACAAAAGCCAAGACATGGAGCTGTTGGAGTGAGTCCAGAGGAGGCTATGAAGATGATCTGAGGGCTGGATCACCTCTCCTATGAAGACAGGCTGAAAGAGTAGGGGTTGTTCAGCTTCGAGGAGAGGAGGCTCCAGGGAGAGCTTACAAAACTTTTCAGTAATTGGAGGGGCTACAGGAAAGCTGGGGTGTGACTTTTTACAAGGTCATAGAGTGATAGGACAAGAGGGAACAGCTTTAAGCTGAAAGAGAGTAGATTTTTATTAGATAATTAGGAACAAATTCTTAAGAGGTTGCCCAGAGAAGCTGTGGCTGCCCCTTCCTTGGAAGTGTTCAAAGCCAGGTTGGATGGGGCTTGGAGGAACCTGGTTTAGTGGGAGGTGTCCCTGCCCATGGCAAGGGGGTTGGAACTAGATGATCTTTAAGGTCCCTTCCAACCCAAACCAGTCTGTGGTTCTGTGATCAGATCACCAGCCCAACAGTATCCAGACCTCTCTGCCACTGAAAGCAGCTGAAAGAGAAGAACAGAAGTAGCAGCAATAGTACCTGTTCTCCTGCTCCTGAAAACGAAAACAGAAGATGAAGTGTGACACCAGAGTGGGTGTGTTAGGTGGCAGGCGTGTGGCTTGTAGGTACACACCAACATTAGCACCCTCTGGAAGAGCTCAGTCCAAAACCAAAGCCAAAGAAAAAAACCAGCTTCTTTGGTATCTCCAACCCACACGTGCCTGCAAAGACCCTGTTACTGAGGCAGGATAGACTTGGTTATTGTTCCCATGTTTTCCTGTCCCTTGTGGCCAGGCACATGTTGGTGGTGGGGCAACATGCTGCTGTACAGCCCCTGCTTCTCCCAACAAGAGCTGGGTGTGATGGCATGTGAGTAAACAAGGCTGCCTCTGACATAGACCCTTTCTGGCTTGCAGCAAGGTGCTCTGCCAGCATGATGCTTTGGGCTGATGGGGTTTGGCAGTTCTAAAGAGCTTCAAGAGAGGCTCTGTCCCACTATGAGACTGCCAAAAATGCACCAAGAGCAGTATAAGACATGGAGATGGAAGTGCTCTGCTGGCACAGGGAGGGCACACTCTACCCTGGTGAGGTCCCAGCCAGACAGGGCCAAAGCTGTCAGTTCAGCCTGCCTGATGGTGTGATACAAACAGAAAAGTGATGCTGAAGTTACTCATCTGCTAAGACACCTTTCCCTCACCCTGTCAACATGTCTTCTAACCCAGGACCAGCCTGGGACCGCAGCTAACAAGGCATAGGCAGCTGCTGCATCCCCTGGGGATGAGCCAGTGCTACAGCAAGGACTATGCCCTTCCTTCTGCTTCTGAGTTTGTGTTGCTTCTGCTTCTGAGTTTGTGTTGCTTCTGCTTCCAGTGGTGGGTCTCTATTCTGTGGTTTCCCATTGGGTTTAGCACCCAGGAGGGTGTTTGTGCCCTTCTACTGCAAAGCCTTATTGGCCCCCATGCACAAGCCACTCAAGTGTCACCACCCTGACCATGCCACCATTATAGCTGTGCCATATAGACCACAGTCCCAGGGACAGAATGCCAAGCTGATACCAGAGCAGGCATCACACTTCCACACTACTGGACCATCAGGCTATGGAAGGAGGGAGCCTATGGTGTCGATTATCATTAGTGGCATATTTGATTGTAAATGTGTCCCTTCATCCTCAGAAAGTCCCAGTATATATTACATTAAGTTTTGTGCAGGAAGCATCAGACTCTTGCAGCTGAGTGTCTAGAAGGTCCACAAAGGTCCTTTTGACCCCACAATAGACATCCCTGGGTGGGCTTGGGGGGTAGCTGCAGAGGGAGGTGTGCTCAGCTGCAAAGCAGTGGTGGGAGGTAAGGCAGCTGAAAAGCTAGAGGAGGGCTCTTGCAGAGCTTTTACACCTTGCTGCCCCTGCAGGAGGCTGTTTTGTGGTCACATTCAGACCAAAAGGAGGCCCTCCTACCCTTGGAACTTGCCCTGAGCTGACCACACCAGAGGGGAAGGTGCCTCTCTTACAATACCCTTAAGTAAACCCAGGTCTGCTTTCAGGTTATCATGGAGTGATTGAGTGCAAGTCCTTTAGCACCCATCTGTTATCTCTTAATTAAAGTTTCTTGCTAATTATTTTTTCTTGTCAAGAGAGCAAAGCTGCTGACTCCAGGAGTTTACCAAAGTATTGCAAACAAATGCGGGCTCCTCCTGCTGCAATTCTTCAATAGTGGACAACATTAACTTGGAACAGTCCTTATCTTTGGCTACATTGATGACACCTAATTGTGCCTATTTCCTTACAAAGATGTATCTGGTTTTAAATCACTTGTGGAAGATCTGCTCTCTTAAACAAGAAATCCCTTCTCCTTGAAGGGAAGGTTTCTGCTGACAACAAAAGCTGTGCAAAGACCAAGCAGCACCAGAGGGAATAGATGTGAGGAGATCAAGGATGAGGTGTGCTTCAAGGAAGCTGGTGTAGGGAAACCCTCTCCAGTGCCAGAGGCTGTTTCATCTACAGAAGGGCAGACCTCAGAGCTGTGAGGCTGCAGCTTGGTTATGGTTAGTGGTGCTCATGTCAGCCAGCAGGAGAAAGAAAGAAGCCACAGGGTTGTGCCACCAGTCTGTGAGACACAGACCCAATAGCCAGGAATGTCCTCCTTGCAGGAAGGATGACAGAGATGGCCAAGCCACCTCCTCCCAGTCACCAGCACATGAGACATTGCTGGAAGGAGGAAGGGTGGCCTAGGACAGAGCTGAGCAGAGGCACTGCTCCTGATGTGGTGGCCAGCCAAGGTGGGCATCACCATTCTTCTTCTCCCCTCCTGTGCTCTTCCCCTTCACTCTCCCCACACCTGGGGTCTCCCTGCTCATCTACTGTGGGCTTATTAATTTCATTTACCACAGGAGGTCGCAGGGTGCAAGACCTCCCTGGTTTATCTGCTTGGAAAGCTCTCAGCACAGCCTCTGCACTGAGTAAATATTAAATGTATAATTCATTAATAGGTACACAGAGAGCTAATTAGGCACTGAGATAATTATTCATGGCTAGTTGCTTAGCTCTGGGAGGGAGGTATTGAGGATAATGGGGGTGATGTGAAGGCCCCTTTGTTATGTGTTTAATTCCCTGTCCTGCCACAGAAGTGTCCCACGTCTTGCTGAGGGAAGTCAAGATGTGTCACTTCTCACTGCCTCAGTTTCCCCATCTGCAAAAGGGGCTATGCATCCTGCAGAGGAGAAGACTGCTTGTGTATGCCCCCAGAAGTGCTTTGGTGCTTTCCTTCTGCTCTCACTCTGCTCACACCAGCAACCAGCCTGCAGTGTGTTTGGGCAGAGGACTCCAGTAGAGCACTTGGCCCCCTCCACCTGCGAATTGCTGTGACAGCAAGGACAGGTTTGGCTCCTGCAAGCGTGTGCTGGGGGTTGGCTCACAACACACCCTGGCACAAAGAACCCCTCTGGGGGGATGCGGCGAGCACCAGTGCTGGGAATGAAAACTATCTCCTCTGCTTCCTCTGCTTGCTGTTCCAAAGACCCCTCAGGCATCTGGGCACAGATTCCATGTCCATGGCACAGCTCCATGTGTGCTGCACAGGGCAGTGCTCACAGCACACTAGCACTGGCAGCTGCCTGTGCTGGCAGGGTGGGAGCCTTCATGGGAACAGAAGGAGAGCAGACAGTGGAGATGAAGGGTCCCAGGAGGAGTTTTGTTGCTTCCCAGCAGGGCCCACAGGTTTGCAGTTTGTCCCTGTGTTGCTACTCTTGCAGTCATGATGTAAGTGAAGATGTATTAAGAAGGAAAAGGAAGATGATCTTTCTGTTGAGGAGCTCCATTTGGGCAGGCTGCATTTGGGAAGCATCAAACCTATTCCCATGGGCCCTGCATCTCAGATGCTTCATCTCATCTTCCCTCCATTTGTCTCCACTGAACCACTGGTCAGTGGTCCCCACTGGTCAGTGGTCCACTGGTCCCCACTGTGTTGCACAGATCAAACCATCAGGTTGCCACTTGTCTCCTCTAGGAGAGCAGCAAAGCAGCTCACAGCTCATTTCACCAAGCTGCCTCAAGTCTGGGAGCTGTGTGTATCTGTGCCACCAGTGGCTTCTGTCTCCCCTGTACTGTAGCTTTGCAAGGCTGTAGGTAAAGCTGTAATTTCTGCTCTTGTTTGTCATCAGTATGGCTTCTCTCCAGCTCTGAGACTGTCGAAAGCCATGCTGTACCTGGCTGGTGTGCTATGCTGCAGCATATGATGTGGGTCTTGGAGGGGATGGATGCTCAGAGGCGTGTTGTTGGTTGGGGTGAAGCAACTCCATCAGTGTGTGCTTCATCCTTGTGCTGTCACCCAACTCAAAAAGCATCATACTTTGTAGAAGCAGGGTGGTGTAGGGGGAGGGCAGCATCTCTATCTATAAATGTCACTTTTAGTCAGTGACCTAGCCATTACTGATGAGGAGGGGTCTCTGGAAGTGTCCAGTGTCCCACTCAGAAAAGGGTTGTCCTCAGCAGTACACCAGGTCAGCCATGGCTTTGTCAACAAAACCCTGACAACCTCCAAGAATAGAAATCTGCATCTCTGTGGGTACCTGTCTGAGTGCTGCACCACCCTCCTGGAGAATAAATTTTCCTCTGTCTCCAACAACTTGAACCTCCTGATCTGCAGCCTCTGGCAGTTGACTCTCATTCTGCCTGTGCCACCAGTCGATGTCCATCACAGGCACCACCTTGGTCACTGATCACATGTGTTACTAGTGACATGATGACCAGGAGGGTGGACAAACCTCCCTCCAGTCCCTGCTCAAGGCTCTGGTTGGGCTCTGGTTGGTCTTGTCCATGCCCAGCCTGCAGGAAGTGGTGACTCCAAATGAATGCTCTGATCACCCTTGCCCATCCCCATCCTAAATCAGAGCTGGTGCCCACAGCACAAGACAGGGCTGTTCCAGTGTTGGAGGAGATGGGGAAGAGCCACATCATGAAGATGCCCCCTCCCTGAAGGATCTGCCATGTTTCCACAGGGCAGGATGGTTGGGTGAGGCTCCTGTGCCTGACATGGGGCAGGAGGGACATGAGGATGTGGCTCAGCTGCAGTGAGAGCCTCTGCAAGCCCATCTGGGAGAAACACCTCCTCTGAAGCTGTGCTTTGGGTTTTTCCTTTGTCAGGGGCCTTAAATCATTGCTTTGGAAAGAAGCATTGCTTTCAAACACCTGTTTTCCAGGAATGGCTCCCTCAGCCCTTCTTGAATGAGTGCCAGCATGTTTGCACTGTGCTTAAGGACAAATAGGAAATATTCCCTTTTCCCTCTTCCCAGCTTAGTCCTGGTGGCAGCAGCTACAGACAAGGTCTCACCCAGGAGCTTTCCCCAGCTCTGATACCTTCCCTGGAGCTAGAAACCAAGCAGTCAGGAGCCAGCCAAGGAAGGCAAATCTGTGGGACTACTGCTGCACTGGGCTGTTTTCTACACTAGGCTCATGGGTGTTGCAGCATCTCCAGTCTGTCTGCTGAGCAGATCACTAAGTGTAAAGCCAGAAGAGTCAACAGCCTGTTGGGAGCCAGCAGAAAGGGGGAAAATAAAAAGTCTTTATCTTATGCAGTAGAAGAAATTAGAGGAGAAATGGAGTAAGGTGTTGAGACTTACTTCAGCTCTGTATCTGTAGCAATCCATTGATCCATTTGCCTAGTCCTCTGTCCATCCATCCATTTCCACAGCTATTTGAACAGGCAACCATCCACCCAACACCACTGCCATCCACTGGTCCTTCCATCTCCCCCTCCCTCTGCACCCATCTCTCAATCCATCCCTCCATCCACATGCAGCTAGCAAACCAGCTTTTTCTACATTTATCCCTCCATCTTCTTCCACATCTCTGCACCCCCATATATGCCCACCTGACCATCCATCCACTTGTGCAGTCATCCATCCTTTCATTTCCATACACTTCCCTCCATCCCATCTGTGCCCACCCAGACAGATGTCTATGCATTCATTCATCTGTCCATCTCCTGCCACACTTCTGCCTCTCTGCCTGTCTATCTGGGCCTGTTCCAGCTACCCCTCCTCACGCAGATGCCTCATCTTAAATGCTCTCTTTTTGCCTGTCAACATAAGCACTAAGCTTTTTTTAAGGCACCTGAAACACACTGTTCTAATCAGTGCAGTTTCACAAAGCTTGGCTAGAGTTTGAGATGATCCTGAGGCATCTCATCAGCATCTTAATACAATCCATCTCCATCTGATCTTAGCAATCTCTTTCCTAGCAGGGTTAGCATCCTCAGAGGTTCTCTTTCCCTGTCAGAAGTAGGTGTCCTGACAGACCATCTGCAGGAGGACTCGGACCTGCCAGGGATTCCTCCAGGACCAGCTTGACCCTGAGGTGCTCTCCTTTGCAGATGGGCTGTGGGCTTTCACACAACAAATGGCTGGATCATGCCCATCTGGTCCCACCTATCAACAAGACCCAGGAGCTGATGTCTGGAAAGGGAGGAAAGAGCAGGACAAGCAAGGGGAGTCTTCTCCCTTCCCTCCCCACCATCAGCTGGCTGCAGCCTCATGGGGCTCACTAATCAGCTCAGTGTTTTATCACCCTGGATGGTACCTTCTGTTATGGGTTCATTTAGTCACTATTTCCCCCCAGATGATGACGTCCACAGTGTGTGATAGACATGGGTTTCTGTGATACAGTCAGGCTTTTTGAAACAAAACAAACAAACAAACCACCCCACCCCACCCCCCTTTTTTCTTGCTTTCATTTGCTGTCCCTTATTTTATCAGGGGAAAGAGCAAGCTGTCCTCCACTTGTCCTCTCCAGGTCACTCATCATTGAGTAGGTGTCTCTCACATCTCTCCATTGTGTCCTTTTACAGATAAAGGGATGGACTCTGTTCAGCCATCCTTATGTGAAGGCTGTTTCTATCCTCTGCTTTTCCCATTTCCTTTCTCTGCTCTGTTTTTCAGCTGAACTGCACTCCTAATGTCGTGGGGACAGATTTGTGCATAGCTTTTAGGGTACAGTGCTTTCCAGTTTTTTTATTCTCAGTCCTCTGAATAGATCCGAGCATTGGATTTGAGTTCTTGGTCACCGCTGAGCTGGTAATTTCAGGGAAGTGAGTGTGATGACTCCAAGATACATTTCCTGCAGCTCATTTGGAGCCATGACTAAATAGGGGCAGCAAGGTTGCATTTTCCCTCTGTGCATGCCTGTGCACTGATTGACGCAGTGTTACTGCCTGGTGGGTCTGTACCTTGACGTCCTCCTGCAATGCTTTTGCACCCAGCTGCACTTTGGCTGCCCTGTCAGCCTTAGCAGCACACTGTCTCCTCTCTCTGCCTTCACCCCCTTTTCCCTGTGAGTTATGAGGGTGTTGGGCAGCTCTGATCCAGCTCTCACCTCTGTTGAACTTCACTGGTGACGTCTTCTACTGCCACGCCTGAGGGCTTGTTCTCACCTTTGGTCTCCTGACCTTTAGCTGCTATCAATCCTCACAAGGAGTTCTTTTGTGTGTCAGGGCTGCTTGGTTTCCTCGGGAGGCACCTCGTCAAATGTGTTTTTGAAACCCAGGAGCACTCTGAGAACTGAAGCCCCTGTCTCAGTGCACCAAGGCTCGATGGAGCCTTGAAGGAACCTCATCCTCCACTCACCCACCTGTCCTGCTTCACCCCATGTCATGCCCACCCTCACACATAAGTGCACCACTTTATCCTTGCTGCATGCAGTTCAGAGCAGCCAGTGTAGCAACACAGGAAAGATTCAGTTGCTGAGGATCATTAATGACTGTCAGCTCGAGCTCCTGTCCAGAAACCTGAGAAAATTCAATTAGGCAGCTAGTACCCAATGAGCTGTATTGCCCCACTCACAAGATACTAAATCAAACAGCTTGGCAAGGCATCATGTTATTGTAGAGAGAGAAGAAAAGCCAGGCAGGGAGACAAAACAGCATAGACTGAACCAAGCAGCTGCCCCTTTCCAAAGGGTGGGCACATTTGGGTTGCGATCCTCCCACATGATTCCCTGGGCAGGGAACTGCCAGGACAGCTGACTGCTTCCCACCTCCACTAGTAAAGAATTTGAGTTTCCTGGTTTCCTGGGTCCTGGGGCACTGTCACCTCTCTAGTAGGAATTTCTGATGTGTACGTTTGGTTTGTACCCTGCAACAAGCCACACAGATGTAAGAGTGGCAATGACTCACTGGTGTGAGTGCCTGTCTGTGCTGTGGGGTACTGGGCTGGTGCAGCCCTGACATGTCTTCTCTAAGGTAAAAGTTGAAGGAAAACATTTTGTGGGATGAAGGTGGTCCATGAATCCTGATTCCCTGGTGTTTTCCAGCTGATTCACTCAGATCTAAGGTTAAAATAAATCATTATCAGATCCAAGAGGAGAACATAAGTTTCTGTGAGCACAAACCCAGTGTCAGTTCATGCTCCAGTCTTTCCTTTGCTTCATCTACAAGTGAACCAAGGCAGCCCTGCCCATGGGGCTCTAAGCTCATCTGCTTTTCTCCTCTTCCTCCCCTCAGACAGCCACATCCAGTATGAGCGGGTAGGTGCAGATGTGACCATGAAGTGTGGCTCCATGGACTGGGATGCAGCTGTGACCTGGACGGCCAATGGTACCGACTTCGATGAGTCCCACCTGAATGGATCCTACCTGATCCTGAAGAATGTCAACCTGACACAGAGTGGCCAGTACTCCTGCTACGAAGGCTCCTCCTGGCACCTCAAATACCAGACCTACCTAAAGGTTGGAAGTGAGTACCTTGGTGTGTGACACTGAGGGGGACAGAGGTGTGCCCTCCGCTCCCATACTGACCTCTTACAGCCCTCTCCTACCATGCCAGTCCCTCTACTGCCTGTAGGTATGGTTGCCTGCAGCATCACACCATACCAGCTTTCCACAGTGAAGCTGGAATCAGGCTCTCCTGTCCCAAATATTTCATCAAAGCTTGTAGAGTAAATGTTTCCCTGGGAACAATTTGGGAAGGGATATTTCTCCATCCAGAGAAATACCATCTCTACAGGTCAGAGGAAATACCATCACTACAGCCAAAAGGTGGTGGCAGTTGCCATGTGTGTGCAGAGCCCCTTTGTACAGGTGTGTTAGAGGACAGCTGTACGTCCCCCAGGATTTTGGGTATCTTCAGCGCGAGATGCTCTGATTGACAGGTCTCAGGGAGGGAGATATGAGTTGTGCTGTACCTCACACGATGCTGAGAGCTGATAGAAGCGGTGTGGTGGGTGGGTGGGCTGCTGTGTTTGTACTGCTGATAGCAACTGTGTTTGGCAGCAGGGCTGCTGCAGCCAGCAGCAGTGAGTGTCTGGGCTGTGCGATGGTAACTGCTGTGGAGGATGCTGTGAGGCACCAGCTGTGAGCCCCACCAGCTGGGTATGTGTCATGTAGGTGGACTTAATGCTACCAGGTTTGGAGGACATAGCAGAGCCTTTCTCTGCTCTTTCTCTCACCTTCCTCACCTTGTGTCAGAGACAGAGTGTCATTTCCATCCTAGACTATAGTCTAGCAGCAGAAGGTCCCAGGAGGACCAGACACAGCCTGTGTAAGCCCTGCATATCCATTAAGAGTGGCTCACTGAACCTCTAGGCCAGACTGAAGAATTCCAGTTTTCAGGATGCTGCAGGGTTTAGGGTCTGTTGGCAGGGACCTCGGCACGTGAGCCCAGGAGGAATTATAGAATCATTAAGGCTGGAAAGGACCTCTAAGATCATGTCCATCCATCAACCCAACACCACCATGCAATCTAAACCATGTCCTTAAGTGCTACGTCCATGTGTTTTTTGAACACCTCCCTGGGCAGCCTGTGTTTGACCACTCTTTCCATAAAGCATTTTTTCCCAATAACCAATCTAAACCTTCCCTGGTGCAACTTGAGTCAATTTTCTCTTATCCTAAGGCAACATGAGAAGCAGACAAGAGAGGAACAATCAGCATGAGGCAGGGGGTACAGCAGCAAGTAGATGTCAGACAAAAAGGCAGAGGTAGGTGAGTCAGGGCCCTCTCAGCTGTGCTGCCAGGGTGAGGAGGTGTTCACGGGTTGTTGGGAGGCAGGGACAGCAGGAGGTGAGTGCAGAGCAGGCAGCAGCAGGAGGAAGCTGTGCAGCTCCTCTACTTGGGCATACGCTCACCAAGTCCATCTGGGGGGATGTCACAGGCTGTGCCAGTGCATGGGGGTCTGTAGCCCAGATCTGAAGGAAAAAAAGGGAACCAGGGAGGGGTCTGCAGCCTCCATCTGCCTCCTCTGCAGCTGTGGCATCTCAGTGACTTTGCAATGGCTCTTCCATCTGCTAAGCACCTCACTAATGGTAATCCCTGTCAATCCTCTCAGGGACCCGTGGGAATTTCACAGCGTTAGAGCCCAAATCCTGCTGTTTCCTGTTACCACGTGTTCCCATTTGCTGGCAGCTCACAGACCTGTTGAGCACCAGGCAGATGAGGAACACGCTCAAACACTGCAGGGGCTTCCAGCCCCAGGAGAGAGGGTGACAAGTAAATGAGTGAATGCACAGTGTTGTTAATACAATTAAGCATGCAAGGAACTAATCAGGTGAGACGCTTGTAGTGGTAATTAATTTAATTGCCTGGATTTTAATTTAATGTTTTCCACAAGGTCTCTTTTCCCAGCACTTTCACCCCCTGCCTGCACCACATCCCCCAACTTTTCTGCCTCTGTGGGGAGTGAGTGATTCCCTGGACATGCAGAAGTTGCTGCAGAGGAGCTGCTTTGGGACTATCCTGAGAGGGAATGGTGATGGATGTGGACATGGACCTGAGGATGGTGGTGGAGGTGGAGGTGGAGATGGAGATGGAGATAGGTGGCTTGTGGAAGTTTGTAGCACAGCCTCGTGGTAACATCCCTGCTGAATGTGCTGGGAGCCCAAACCTGGGATTTGAGGGGTCTCAAACTCATTTCATTTCAATTGCATGGGAAGTTAAATGAAAACAGGCCTGTGCCTGTGCTTTCCCCTCTTACTGGGGCAACAAGAAGAATGACGGCAGCTGGAGAGAAAGGGGTTAGGGGCTGTGTCCAAAAGAATTTCTGGGGATCTCATTAAATTAATGATGGTACCTGGAATGTGCCCCCCAGGTGAGGCAGGGGCACTCCCTGGACAGAAATGTTGCAGGAAGGATGTGGGGAGGGAGCAGAGAAGCAGCAAGAACCAGGAAAGGGTGTCAGTTAGCAAAGTGAGCTCCATCGTGGGGGTCAGCAAGCACAGGCAAAAAGGGAGACCTGCCAGGAGTCAAGCTGAGCAAGACCTTGCAGAGGAAATGAAAAGGGGAGTTAGCCACATAAATACGGAGCAAACGAGGAGAGAGGAGAGGAGCTGGCCCTGCAGCCTGATTTCAAGGAGATTAAAGGTAAGCTTGGCAGAGCCCAGTCTGAGCAGCAGTGCAGAGAGCAAGGGCAGCACAGGCCAGGAGAGAAGAAGAAGGATAAAACTTGGAGAGTCCTCCACCATGTAGGCACCTCCACAGGAAATGATGCGTTGAAGGCTTAGGGAGCACCTCATCCCCAGGTGAGGACATCTCCTGTTCATTAGGAAGGCTCATTAGTGACTGAAGGATTATTGGTGGCACCAATGTGGTGCTGTGGGGCAAGGCAATGTGTGAAAGAAGAAAAAATCCCAATCAGGCAGCCTGACCCCACAGCACAGCAGGGTTGCAGGGTGTGCATGGATGGGGGAGGGGTTAAAGACATGGAGACAAATGGAAAATGGGAGAAAACTGTAAGGGGGACTTGCCAGGGATATATCACATCAGATTAACCTGATAGCTCCCTTTGATAAGGGAACTGATTTCCTAAGCCCAGAAATGTGGTTGATGTAATCTGTCTTGACTTCAGTGAAGTATTTGCTATGATGCCACATGGGAAATTATGAGTTAAACCAGAGAAAATGTGGATTAGTACAAGAGCTGGAACGTGGCTTAGGAAATGGCTAAAGGGGATCAGATTGTGCTGAAAGGGGAGCTGCTGGGTGGGATGGAGGAGCTTTGGCACTGGCCTACAGACCTTGGTGGTGTTTCCCATAATGTCTCTGGCCCAGAAGGAGCAGCAAGCTCTGGTAGGACCTGCAGAGGGACATCAGGATTTCTGGAGTGGTCATTTCATGCTGGAGGGGCCAGGATACTGCATAAAGAAGCATAATGGTGTCTCATCAATGCATTTCAGCATATATGCAGTAGGACACTGGTAGCTCAGCTGGTTCTTGTGTTGGGGCACCCAGGTCCATATCACAGGTGACATACCCAGGAGTGTCACCCATGAGGGTGCACATGACTGGGGGTAACCAGACTGTCTTGTCCCCTGCAGAGGTGGGGACACCAGTGTGCTTCTGGGATGGAGTGGCCAGGGATTGAGAGCCCACCTAGGAGAGGAGCAAGAGCCCACAGGCCTGCATATCCCGAAGTCTCCCAGGTCACACTCCTCTGGATTATGAAGCATCCAAAGCACTAGCCACCCCAGGGGAAGATAGTACTACTCCAGGGCAGCTTCTTCCAGGAGACTCTGAGCAGCTCTGTGTTGCTCTGCCTCTTTTTTTTTTTCAGGCAGATGAGCATGGGGTGAAGCACAGGAGAAGAGCCAGGATGCTCTGTGTTTATCTCCAGTGGACCATCCACCCCGAAGCCTGGAGAGCAGCAGATGCCTGAGCGCAGCCAGAAGCAGCAAGCAATGGGGGCCAGTGGGGGCCAATGGGGCCAGGGCTTTTGCTAATCAGGTATCCCTGGACTGAACCCAGCACTAAGCACCAGAAGCAGGCAGGAGGCAGAAGGCTCTGGGTACCAGGAGCATGGTGCAGGGCTCCTGGCTGCCCCTGAGAGCCACAGCTCTGCATTTGGAAAAGTGTGGCCAGAGGGCCCAGGGATGGATATAACAAAGACGCTGGGAAGTAATGTGCTCTTGAGGTTTGGCACACAGCTCCATACATTACAGAATGTTATAAAAATACTGCTAATGGGCCAGAGAGGAGTGGAAATGCACGGCGGAAAGGCTGCCAGAAGCCAGAGAGCGCACATGGGAGCAGGGAGGCCTTGTGTGCAAAGAGGGGAGGGAAGGAGGCAGCCAGGGCGGGCACCTCTCCTTCTGCTCTCATCCCCCAGTCCCTTTCTAACCTGCTTATCTTCATCCTGACTTGGCAGCTCTGCCCATTTAGCACCTCTCCTTTCACCCTCCCTGCCTACCTTCGGGCATGCCTGACTGCTGCCGGCTGTGCTGCTGCACGCTGGGCTGGGATGTGGGCAAGGACGGGGTCTGCCTGGGAGAGAAAATGCAGCAAAATCCCCTCCAGCAGCAGGGACACAGGTCAGGCTGCAGGCACCAGAGTTCCCCCCTGCATTGCAATGGTGGCAAAGGGGCTTGTAGCCAGGTGCAAACCCAAGCCCTGCCCTGTGGGCATCGCTGCCTCCCAGGTGATGGGGGGGACAGACACTGGCAGAGGGCATGTGGCTCTGGGCTGGAATCCTTCCTCTGTGTCTGTCACTGCAGTGGCTGGCGAGGGTAAGGGGAAAAACATGCGGTTTGACAGAAAACTACATGGAAAAACAACCAAATTAACAGAAAAACAAACAAAGCAAAACCAGAGAGGAGGGGGGAAGGGGCAAAGCAACAGGAACCACATGTGAGAGGGGAGGCCGGGAGAGCCTGAGTGTGTTCTCTGGCCTGATTAGCAAACGATCAAACATCGGCCACTAATAAATAATCAGAGCCTCCCTTTTCTCTGCCTTAAAAGTCCCTTTCCTCCCAGCTGGGCTCCAGCTGCAACTGCAGGGTTGGACTTCAGTTTGCATCTTCTTTTTTGTTGCTTCTATAACTTTTTTTCACCCATCCAAAGTAAAAAAAAAACAAAAAAAACAAAAAAACAACCCCAAAACAAACAAAAAAAAGGAGAGGGTAACAAGCTCTGCATGGGATATGTTCACTTCAGGCTTCCCAGGAGAGGGATGTAGCACTAGGGCAGGTATGTGCATCCTATGATGGACAAAGGCTAAGCAGGGGAGGGTGGCAGTGCTGGTGACCTGTGTCTGCCTGGTTGTTTTTGAGGAGAAAACTGCAGGAGGACACTGCTGACATTCCAGCCTGGGAAAACAGAAATTTTGCTGGCTCCAGAAGCCAGAAGTTGGGGATTCCTCTGCCTGGAAGCAGTGTGCAGCCAGTCAGGCCAGTGCTTCTGCTGGTTGTTCAGATGCTGATGGAGAAGCATGGTCTTGGGGTCAGCGTGTGCAGATATTTCCCTTCTTGTGTCCAGCAATCTGTGACGCAGGTCTTGGTTTTTTTGTTTTGTTTTGTTTGTGGTTTTTTTTAAAAAAAAAACCTTTTGATGGATTATTCCCCTATGAACTTATCCAATCCCTTTCCCCAGCCATGTAAACTGAGGCTATTTTGAGAGCAGCAAGTTAAACATAACTGTGACTGTTCCCTGGCACCAGGATCAGCTGGCAGGGAGCAACACCCGCCCCTGTGATTCGTACCTCTCATCCTCCAAATCTCCTCCTGCCCCTCGGGGACAGCCCCATGCAAGGATGCCCAAGCACAGGGAGGTGCCCAAGTAATGCTTGGGGCAGGAATACCTTAACTTGGACCAAACCTATAGCAGAGATGGAACTAATAAATTTAAGCATATGGTTGCTGATGTTCCAGCAACCATGCTCCCCAAAGATGCTCCCCAAAGCTTTATTGCTGTGGATTTGGTTGATGTCTTTCCCCACATATCTGCAGTCCTGGGGGCTGGGTAGGTGCAATGGTTCTCAGGGGGCTTTGTGGTCAAGCATCACACCCCAGTTCCTGTAAGCTGTGGGAAGGGACAATTGCAAACAGGCTCAACCAGGTTGCATGAGTGCCTTTTTCATCAAAATTCAGCTTTGTTTTACGAGACATGCATGCCTTCCAATTGCTGCCTTTCTGTGCTGAGCTATTTGTTCATGGATGGGAAAACCCAACAGTCAAACTTTGCTGCCTATGCCCAGATTTCAGGTCTTGGTGTGGCTGGAAGTTATAAAGGCATGGTGGGTAACAATATGCAAATTGCCATCCCTGCTTTTTAAGGAGGTGGCCAAAAAAAAAAAAAGAGACAAAACCCAAAACAAAACAAAGCCACCCACCCAAAAACCCCCACCACGCTCCCAAATACAATTAGTCCTAATCAAATTAAGAGCTGAACTAGAAAAAACAAACATGTTTGCAGGCAGTGGGTGACCTTTCTGCCCCGACCAGTGGGATGCACGCTGATGTGCCCCTGTGGGAAGGGCTGAATGGAGCTGTGTCCTGTGCCTTGCACACACTCACACGCTCACACCCACCCATGCACACACTCACACCCCACTGCATCCCTCCTGTCCCTCCCCTCGCTGGGCTGGGCAGCCTGCCCAGCTGCAGCATAGCAGACTGATGCTTCTTTGGCTCACAACATAAAATATGATAATCTGGGGCAGCTGGTGTCAGAAACAATAAAAATATCCCCTCTTCCATCCTTGAGGCTCCCCCCTGCTTCACACGAGGAGCCGGGAGCAGTGGGGAGCATGTGGCAAGCAGAGTGGCACGTGGCATTTACTAGGTGCCACAGTGTGGGACAACAGTGCTGATGGCTCTGCCCTGGACTTGCTGATGCTGCAGCCCATGGAGCCCCTGCCAAAGAAATGAGTGTGCCTGTGAAGTGGCCCACGTGTGTGGGGTCCCACGTCCCATGGTGGGTCCGCACTGGTACCTGAAGGGATGTGACCCCACGCTTCATCCCGCTGACTGATGGATTCATTCTGAGCTGGGTGCTGTGCAAAGCTCATGGCAAGAGCATTGTATGGCATGAGGGCACCAAGGAGCAGAGAAGGTGGTCACGCCCTTGCCAGACTACTCCCTAGGGAAGAGGTGGGGGAGTCCTGGGGTTGCCAGTGACCAACAAAAGCCAAGAGGTGGAGCATATATCAGAGAGAGTGCTCCCAGGTGCATGGACCCCCTTGGCAAGCACCTGATGTGGGTCCTGGCCTTTGGAGCTAGATGTGAAACAAGCCACAAAGTTTCCTGTGCATCCCTTCCTACATTGGGGCTGGGGACAAGCTCATGGGATATGGCAAAGCAGCACCCTGGTACTGTCCCCCTACCCTTCCTAGCAGCTGCTGAGCTGGAGAAGAGGAAAATAAGCTTTGGGGCTTGGCAGCTTGATTGGGAAGCCCTCCCCATCTTTGCCTAGCAGGGATGCTCAAGGCTTAGTGCCTCACCGGCATCCCATGTCCCTGTCAGATGACAGCACAGGCTCCTCTCACTCTCCTGAGGTTTGTTTGTCCTCCTTAACATGACAAAAACAGCCCCCTAATTAAAGAAGCCCAAACCCAGTCTAAACAGCTTCCCACAGCTCTTGCTTCTCACTGCTGGGAATTAGGAATGCCTGGGGCTGGCAGGACAAAGACTCTTTGGCTGCAGGCTGGGACTATGGACACTGGGGGTGGGACGTGGGGGTGGAGAGGTCCAGGGGAGAGTGGAGGGGACACAGGCTGGTGGCAGTGGTGCTCTGTTTGCACTGGCCTCTGAACCAGGAAGGTTTTTGTTTCAGCTGCTCCTAAGTGTCCCTTGTCAAAATATTTGGTGCAAGCTTCCTGCCGCCCGCTGGTGGTGGATCCTTGGCTTTGAGGGCGCTGGAAGGGGAGGGATGGGATGGGATGGGATGGGATGGGATGGGATGGGATGGGATGGGATGGGATGGGATGGGATGGGATGTGGCCAGCTCTGGTCACTGCATCTCTAGGGCAGGGAGCAAATGCATCGATGCTCCACATGTGGGTACTGCTTTTGCCTCTCTACCCATGGCTCCACATGGCTGTGGCACTTAAAAAAGTAAAATTATTCCAGAAGAAGCCACATCACTGTCACCAGCACAGGGCACAGCTGTCACCAGCCACAATTCTCATGTTTGAAGGGGCCCAGACCAAATATTCCCTCCCAGGATGAGAAAACCCCGTGGTAGAGGTCCTCTGCAGCCCCATCCCCACTGCCTGGAAAGAGAGGAGATGGCAAGTAGCAACCAATTCTCATCTTTTCTCAGGTCTCAATGCTTCTCCATCTGTATCCAAAATCAACAGTGGATCTAGGAATAGCATCAGGGCCTGGGCAGGCGACAAGGTCCTGGCCAAGGTCTCAGCAGGGTCAGGCCAGGATCCAGTGTACTTCATCATGAAAGAAACTGTCATTAGCTGTGGTTTCCCAGGCTGGTGCATCTGCTGTAAATAATTTAGCAGAATAAATGTGTGCTAACTGCAGATCAAGGTGAGAAGGAGAGGAGCAGGAGGAGAGTCTTGGGTCTGAAAAGTAGGGAAGGGCACTGGGAATGAAGTGAGGTTATTTTCCTCCTGTTAGGAGGAACTGGCCAGTGTCTCTTCCCCGGAAATGGAGTCAGAGGGTTCCCATGCCCGATGGATCACTTTGCTCCCCAGTTCCCTCCCGAGCTGTCAGCATCGGTACCAGAGGCAACTGCAGGACAATTTCCAGTTGCTCTTGCTCCAAGCACTCTAATGCTGTTTAAACAATTACGCAGTTGATAAATTTTGACAAGAAGAGATAGAAATAGCCTGGGAGAGCCATGCAGTAGAAATGCTTTAAACAGATGTCCCTTTTCTCCCCCTCCTCTGCTCCCTGGGGGTCTTTATCACTTGCTGCCAACTAAACAAGACGTGTTGGATGGTGGGGAGAGGGAGGAAAATGCCTTATTAAGATGGTTTATGATACCATCCCTAGGGTCATGGCTGCTTGTTTTCTCTCCAGAATGGTCTTCCCTGCACCAACAGGAGCCATGCACAGACTGCCGAGCATGGATAAGGGCAGGCTGTTCATCCCGCTTACTACTGGCTCACCAGGTACCAGACTGGGCAGACGGGGTTGATGGTGGTGCAGAGGAGGGAGAGGGACATGAGGTGTTCGGTGAAAACAGGTGAACAATTACAATCTGCAGTACCATTACCATGGGGAAATCTGGTCTGGTTCTGGGGATGTGACGAGCCAGAGCCCATTGTTTAGAACCTCATGCAGCAGGGACCAGCATAAAGGTGCTGAGGACAGAGCAGACATGAAACCAGGGCAGGACCAGAATCATTTCCACAGGAAGTTTGATTTTGCTATGTGGCTGAGCTCAGGCATTTAAGAAGAGGAGATGGATGTGCTGTCCATCTATAGGGGCCAGGAGATAACTCAGTGAGTCCATGTGGATTTCCTTGAGGAAACCATGGGGAAACCATGAGCCAAAGCTGAGATCTTGGTGCTATAGTTTTTTTCTCACATTGGGCTGCCTTCTTCTGAGTGCTCCCAGCTCTGACTGGTTTCCTCACCCAAGCCTCATAGTGTGTGTGACTGTGCTGAGCACACCCCAGCTCAGTGCATGCTCCATGATGAGCAACCTTGCACAGTTTCGGCTGTCAGGTGTCAAAGGTGGATATGCCCTATCCTCTCAGTCAGGGGACTGACAAGTTACTTTCTGGATGCTATGCAACCTGACCAAAGTCTGAGCCAGTCCTTAGGGACATGTTAGGGTCACCCTGTGCAGGCTGGAGCTGGGGAGCTTTGAGACACGTATGTATCATGAATGGACTGGGACTCATTGTCTGTTGTTGGTTTTGGAGGTTGCATGGTACTGTTCATTTTTTTGGGCAACAGATGCCTTGCTGAATGCCTGCCTCTAATGATGAGAAACACTAAAGGCTCCAAGAGCCCAGGGCAGTTTGTGTTTCCAAAGCCATCCCTGTAATGAGATAAGAGCCCAAACCATCCAACGCTGATCAAGCATTTGTCTGAGCATGGAGTGCAGGGTGCTGGGCAGAAAGGCTCCCATGCAGGTTTGGTCGTGTGGGTGTTGGTGCTCTGGGGCACCACGACCTGCCTCTCCATACCTCTGCATCACTGCCCACTTGCTGAAGCATCCCTACGTGTACCACTGTGTGGTTGCATGGCCCAGTGGGCAGATCTGGTGCTTGAAATGTGTTGTGCAGTGGATCTGAATGTGCCTCTGCAATGAGTGGATCCTGTCATGGAGGCTCTCCAGCTTTTGTAGGCACATCTATGGCTCCTGATTGCTTTCGTAATGCTCAGTCCTCCAGTGCTGGATTTGTCTCTGCTTACTGCCTTTGGTCCTCAGAGAGTGTGCTTTCCATCCGTGCCTGACTTCCCTGAGACACCAGGCAGGTACAGCTGTCCTCTACAAATGTTCTTTGGCCTCATCTGCTTCTTTTGCCCTTGCCCCCACTGAAACAGGGACCTGGACTCCAGTGCCATGCTGGAGACACAGAACAGCCCCTGTCACCTCCCAGTCTCCTTCCTGCAAGCTTCCCACTCCAGCTCAGTGGGAAGCAGGAGGCTCAGAGCCTAAATGAAAAGAGCAAAGGAGAAACTAAGGCACAGGCTGGGGAATGATTTTCCAAAGCCACATAACTGGGCTTAGAGACCAGACTGGTGATCCAGTATCCTTCTCACCCTACCTGGCTTCCCAACTGGGGTGTGCACGGTTGCCCCACACACACCCCAGGGTTCTCACCCAACTGCAGCCCACCCCAGGG
This sequence comes from Florisuga fusca, assembly GCA_038090715.1. NCBI lineage: Eukaryota > Metazoa > Chordata > Aves > Apodiformes > Trochilidae > Florisuga > Florisuga fusca. Next base: position 6,240,068 of record JAAWXA010000034.1, read on the forward strand.
GAGCAGCACACTCTGATCACACGGGACTGGTGGCCTCTGCATCACCCTGTGGAGCAGGGCAGCTCACAGCCAGCAGGCACAGAAGCATCACAGGCAGACCAATGCCACAGCCTCCACTGTTTAGCCCTTCCTCCCATCCCTCCGCCACCTCTCCTGCTGCCTGGCCAAGCTATCCAGAACTGGATTAGCATGGCTGCCTGGTACGTGGGTTTACTCTGCTTCCCTTCTCCTCCCTGAAGCATCTCCTGCAGGGTCAGCAGCTGGGAGACAGAGCTGTAAATCTTAGGGAGGGGGGAAGTTCCCATACCTAGAGCTGACCTGCCACATTGGACATAAGTGGTTAAGTAAGTCCCAAAATCAGATCCCTGTACTTGTGCTCAAGAAGAGAGTTGCTGGCCCACTCATGCCTTTCACATGAATGTGAAGTGGGTGGAAAAATGCTGTGGGCTTGGGGACTGCTTGAGAACACCAGGCTTCTCCTTGATGTGAGTGCTGGTGGTGACAAGTGGCTTTTACAAACTAGGCTTGCCTTGCTGGAGCCATGTAAGCACACCAACAACACTCCCATCACCTCCAGAGACTCGGGAGGGAAAACACCACTCATGTTTTTATCCAGCAAGGAAGTGTTCATGGGTGTAGTTTTTGTCATAGCAGCACAGCTGGCAGTGGCATGGGGGAGCTGCTGCATCAGCCTGCAGAGGATGCTGAGGGTTTTGTTCAGAAGTGAAAAAGAGCAGTGGGCTTTTCCACAGGCATTAAAGGGCTCACAAAGCTACCGTGACACATAGTGCAGGAATCACATTGCTGCATTCCCTTCCCTTGCTTCCCTGTCTCCAGGCAATTGGTGGATCAGAGACAAACCTCAGGGATGATTCTTACTTGGGGAAAGCAGAGAAGCTGCCTAGGGCTGGTGATGGTGTGAGTTCTGTGCTGCCCTGCACCTCCAGGGCTTAATTATGATGAAAAAAACAAAACAAACCCTGAAACAAAATTGCAGAGAGCACAGAATATTCCTCCTGTAGGAGAGTGCCAGGATGGAGATAGCCCAAACTGTAAGTTTGTACTGGGGCAAGCTGTCCAAAAAGACGGTTCTGGGATTTTCAGAGCTGAGATTGAGCCACCTCTATGGCATGCTGTGAATGTCTGATGAGGAGGCAATTTTGCAGATTGGTCCCAGGATATTATAGGAGGAGTAATTTGAGAAGAACCTTGGAAAAACATGCAAAGTGCAGAGGATGCAAAGGAGGTGGAAGGGGGTGCTGTAAGGGGACAGATTTAAAATAATCTGTTCAGTGACTTCAAAAGGAGCTGGGAAGATGTCCTGGCTCCTGTTGGTAATTACCTCAAAGAGGAGAAGATACTGGGTACTAAACCAGCAAGCAAAGACATAACCAGAGCCAATGAATGGAAGCAGAGCACAGACATGTTGAAATTAGAACTGAGGGTCATATTTTTAATAGAAAAAATGATTAAGCATTGGAACAAACTGCCAAAAGCAGCAGCGGCTCCTCTGTTACTTGTTATCTGCCAAGCAAGGCTGGCTGCCTCTCTGAATGATGATTCAGTCAAACAGGAGTTATTGGGCTCAGTAGAGGGGTAACAGAGGGATGTAATGGCCTGTGTAAGCCAGGAGGTCAGGTGAGATGAACTAATGTTCTCCTGTGGCCTTCATGTCATTGAGTTAAGGAAGGTGCACATCCCTCCCTTGCAGATTCAGCTTCATGATGGCTGTTCCAGTCACTGGATAATGTGCCTCGGGTGCCTGGTGGTGCAGAGCAGAGCTGCAGGGACAAATCTGCAGTACAGCAGGCTGTGGGGCATTCAGAGGATCCTGTATGTCCCCAGATAGGAGGGGAATGACCCTTGTCCCTTTTCTGATACCTGGTGTTCATATCTGGCCCGAAAGACAGCGGGAGGGTGGGGTTTGTATGAAACAAAACGAGGGAGGGGAGGAAGGGCAGAGTGGCCCTCATTTGGTCTATACTGAGTTAGGCCAAATCTGTGCAGGGCTGCTGTGGGACAGTGATGGGATGGGGACAATGGTGACTTTTCAATGTCTCATCTAGCCATCCTACCTCTCCAGTGCAGGGAGGTAAAGCAAGGTGCTGGGGGGGCAGCTGTGAATATTTACCCTGGAGCAAAGTGTCTGGGTAGGGGTTGGTGAGCAGCAGTCCTGCAGAGCTCGGGAGGAACACAGCTTCTTACCTTGCTCTGTCCCAGTTCCCTCATGCCTCAGCATTGGGTGCACCCTGCTGCTGGCCAAGAAGAGCCAAGGGGTGACACAGCACTGGAGTGTCTGCAAGGCACATGGATGGCAACAATGGAAAAAAATGGCACAAAAGCAAAATGAACCAAAATTGAATGAGATGGCTCAGGGCTGAAGAAAGGGAAGGCAGACAGGAAAGAGAGACATTACCCTGAAAGAGAAAGTGCCTGCCACCAGCCTCTGAAGGAGGGGATTGACAGGGGAGATGTCTGGAGATTATATTCCATAGAACAGTGGTGAGGGGCTCCCAGACGGGAGCTTGGCACAGAGCACCAGAAGTACTTACCTCCCTTAATGGCCAGGCAGAACCACCCAGGCCACCCATTAGGAGCTGCACCCCACTTCCCCAGCCCTCCCCTGGTGAGCTGACATGAAGTGCTCTGCCAGCCCTGGAGAGGCCACGGGGCTGGAAACTCCTCCTCCAGCCCCTCTGACCCGGTGTAAGGCAGTCTCTGAGGGTGCAGAGGGACAGCATGCTGCTTTGGGGTGAGCCTGGGTTAGTTTGTCTCTTTTTGAAGATGTCGGATCCCTCTCTGAGCAATGCATCACTCAGGGGATGTCATGCACCCTGCAGGTCATGGTACCGTGTTCTTGTCTGAGGTGCTAACGTTGCATGGGGAGGAGCTTCCCAGGAAAAATTGGTGGGCTGGGGTAGCACATGGACAATGGTGGGCTTGCAACTGAGCTGGAGATGTGGGGTTTCAGGCTGGTATTGTCCATTGGCAAAGCAGCACTCACTGCCCTGGGCTCTCCACCATGCTTGCAGCAGGCATGGGTGAGCTTGTACATGGGGGGCAGCCTGGTAAATGGGACTCATCCCCAAATGCTCAGCTCTTGCTGGGCAGGTTTTCCCCATGAAGGGAGCTAACCCTGTCTGCATGCCTGAGCTGCTGCCAGATGCAATCCAGGGTGCGTATCGGCAGGAGGAGCTGGCTCTCTTGTTGCTTGGAGGGTGCCAAGTCCCGTCCACCTACTGCTCCAGCGGCAGCACTCCCTGCTTTGCATGAAAGAGGCTTTTTGATTGCTGACATCTGTAGACAATCAGATAAGAATTAGAGTTATTCCTCTCGGCATAAATGGTATTTCTAATCTCATAATCCCTTAATATTGTTCTCACCAGGATGTGGCCAGTGCTAATCCCTGCAAGTTTGTTCTGGCTAATTTTAGGGAAGCCAGAGAGATGCAGGAGGAAGGGTTGGTTGCCTTCCCTCACCTCACCCCCTCTATGCCTCCAAGGCATGGAGCAGGTATGGAAGAGCCAGTCAAGCAGCAGCTCATCCTGCTAGCTGGAGGATGCTCATGCTGAGATGGAGGTGTCTGGTGAGTCCCTTTCTCTGCTGCTGCAAAGGTTCTGCCCTGATGAGTATTCCCACATGCATACATATCCTGTTTTTTTCTCTTGGTTGAGCAGCTCTGTGGCACTGGCAGCAGGCTCCAGCCTGTTTTTGCCATTTGGCTACTTTCTGGGAGCAGAAGCTGATCAGGCCTGAGGAACAGCTTGGGGCCTCTGTGTGCTGGAGATATGCAGTGAGGGCAGCATCCTGCTGCTGTGGGGCTGCAAAAGCCAAGGTCCCCAGGCAGATGAAGATATCTAGCCAGCACGGGTTTAGGAAGGGCAGGTCCTGTCTGACCAACCTGATCTCCTTTTATGATCGGGTGACCCGCCTGGTGGATGAGGGGAAGGCTGTGGATGTGGTCTACCTGGACTTCAGCAAAGCCTTTGACACCCTCTCCCACAGCATTCTCCTGAAAAAGCTGTCAGCCCACAGCTTGGACAGGAGCACCCTGTGCTGGGTTAGGAACTGGCTGGAGGGCCGGGCCCAGAGAGTGGTGCTGAACGGTGCTGATCCAGTTGGCGGCCGGTCACTAGTGGTGTCCCCCAGGGATCAGTGTTGGGCCCAGTTCTGTTTAATATCTTTATNGAGAAAGCTGGATTTTTCTCCGTATGGGTTATCACTATGCGAGGGACATAGGAGTGCTGGAGTGTGTCCAGAGAAGGGCAGCAAAGCTCATGCAGGGCCTGGAGCACAAGTCCTGTGAGGGAGCTGGGGGTGTTCAGTCTGGAGAGGAGGAGGCTGAGAGGAGACCTCATCACTCCCTACAGCTGCCTCAAGGGAGGCTGGAGTGAGGAGGGAAACAGCCTCTGCTCCTTAGTGAACTGTGGTAGAGCCAGAGGGAATGGATGGAAGCTGTGCCAGGGAAGGTTTAGGCTGGATGTTAGGAAAGATTTTTTCACTCAGAGGGTTGTCAGGCATTGGAATGTCCTGCCCAGGACTGTGGTGGAGTCACCATCCCTGGAAGTATTTAAAAGGCATTTGGACCTGGTCCTTAGGGACATGGTTTAGTAGTTAGATTATGGTGTTGGTCCCTCTGCAGAGGGACCTGGATAGGTTGGAGAGTTGGGCTGATTCCAACGGGATGAGGTTCAACAAGGCCAATTGCCGGGTCCTGCACTTTGGCCACAACAACCCCATGGGGTGCTCCAGGCTGGGCACAGAGTGGCTGGAGAGCAGCCAGGCAGAGAGGGACCTGGGGGTTTGGATTGACAGGAAGCTGAACATGAGCCAGCAGTGTGCCCAGGTGGCCAAGAAGGCCAATGGCATCCTGGCCTGTATCAGGAACAGCGTGGCCAGCAGGTCCAAGGAGGTGATTCTTGCCCTGTACTCAGCCCTGGTGAGGCCACACCTCGAGTACTGTGTCCAGTTCTGGGCCCCTCAGGTCAGGAAGGAGATTGAGGTGCTGGAGCAGGTCCAAAGGAGGGCAACCAGGCTGGTGAAGGGACTCGAGCACAGATCCTATGAGGAGAGGCTGAGGGAGCTGGGGCTGTTCAGCCTGGAGAAGAGGATGCTCAGGGGAGACCTCATCACTCTCTACAACTCCCTGAAAGGAGGTTGGAGCCAGGGGGGGGTTGGTCTCTTTTCCCAGGCACCTCTCAGCAAGACAAGAGGACACGGTCTCAAGTTGTGCCAGGGGAAGTTTAGGTTGGATATTAGAAAGAATTTCTTTACGGAGAGGGTGATCAGGCATTGGAATGGGCTGCCCAGGGAAGTGGTGGATTCTCCGTCCCTGGAGATATTTAAAAAGAGACTGGATGTGGCACTCAGTGCGATGGGCTGGGAACCGCAGCAGCAGTGGATCAAGGGTTGGACTTGATGATCTCTGAGGTCCCTTCCAACCCAGACAATTCTATGATTCTATGATTCTAAGATGGTAGGTGCTTTTTGAGAACCCTGGTTGGACTAGATGATCTCCAGAGGTCCCTTCCAACCACTTAGATTCTGTGATTGTGTGACCTGGGCTTCACTTGGCCCTAATTTTGCATCCTTCTCAACCTAAAGTGGGGACAACCACTTGGGTTTCTTCTTACCTCCTGTCCTGATGTTGGTGCACTGGATAGTGATATGCTTATCACCACAGCCTTCCCTCCTGGCCACCTGCAAAACAGAAAGTTAGAGAATTAAGTGCTGGGGTTCATGATTTTGCTTGTTTTATTTTAATTTGATGAAGTTTTAATGAAAATGAATGCAGAGGCCTCCAAAAGAAAAAAGCAGTGGATGCTCAGCCTCCCATTTAAAAACACCAGAAAGAAAAAAACCCAAACTGCTGTTGTTGTCCCTTCTCCATTGGGAGCAAACAAACTGCAAAACCTCCATAAATGTGTGAAACCCTTTGGCATAGCAAGATCCCTGGTGTTCAGAAGGGCAAGGTGTGGAGAGGATGGCTTGCTCCTCCCTGTTTGGGTGACCCTTTAGCTGTGAAGAGGCGCTGACTTTGGGTGTGCTGGGGAGGTGATGGGTCAGATCCTGTAGGTGGGTAAGCAAACACCCTCCTGGGCATCCTGGGACTGGCATGGGTGCAATGCTGCCAGGACAGAGCAGGGGTTTTCCAAGCTCTGAAGCACAAGGTGGGAGTTGGAGAGGGATAGATGTGTCCACTGCCACTGGGACCAGGTGCTGCTTCACCTTACTGTTCTAGAATGGTGCTTTCCTCCTTTCTGGGATCTTCCTCCCTTGCAGGATTGCCAACATTCTGCCCCAAATTCGTCCTTACCCGGTGCCATATTCTTGGTAGAGAGGCCCTGAATGTATGCAGACTTCCCAGCCTGGCCTGGGGTAAAACTTCAGCACCAAGCTTCCCCAAACTTACTGAAAGATGACTTAGAGCATCTCATATATAGTGGGTATGCAGCAGCAGCACCTCCTGGCCTCTGATGACCTCAGAAGTGGACTGCATCTGTCTTATCTCCATCCCGGCATAGAATCCAGTCTCTGTCTCTTAAAGCTTTTTCAAACCAGCCCTTTTTTCTCCTCAGGGCTGGGATAACATCTCTGTACACAGCCGAAGGCCCTTCTGGCTCCACAGTAATCACCCAGAGCTGCACCAGGAAAAGCAGATAATTAAATTCAGGCCCTCAACTTCTCCCCCAGCAAGCAGATGTAGTGAGATGGCAGTCCTGCAGAGACTTTCTCTGGGGCAAGGGGCCGAAATTTCAGTCTTGATCTTCCCTGTAGCAACTGCCAGAATGTGGCTACTGAGCCAGGGACCTGCTCCCCCCCATCCAACCATGCCTTGCTGGCTTATCATTTCCAATCCTAACAGAAACAAAACTGCTGCTGCTTAATGCTTCATTACGGGCTGTTATGTGTCTCCTGCACTGCCCAAGAGAGCAGCAAGGAGGGTTCTGACTCTATTTAATAACTGTTTAATGTTTCCTAATTGACAGATAAAAATGCTACTAACTTGGTTTCATTGAACATAATCCACGGGCAGGATCATGTGCCCTTCTGGAGCCTGGGCAGCAGCATGAGTTTTGATCCATTATTTTGACCTGGGAAATCCATAACGTGCTGATCTGCCATTGCAGTGATGTGTGTTTATGCCTCACTTTATCCTCTGTTGGTTTTGGCTTTTACAGCCTTGGGAGAGGGATTTGGGAAGAGCATGTCTGGGGCAGAGGTAGAAGGTGAGATGGTGGCTGGTACTTTTTTTCAGGAGGCTGTTCCCACAAGGGCCTGCATCATCCCAGAATGGTGCTTTGCAGCACATCCCCATGGGGCTCCATCTCTGACTGCCTTGGGTGCCAGGCCTCACAATAGCAGGTCCCCAGGCTCATGATTGTCACCCTGTGGCTGTCTGGCTGAGCAGATCCACCAAGCCTTTTAGCTCTGGGCAGGAAACAACTCATACTCACTCAGGTGGTTTTATTCTTGTAAATCAGATGTCAGGAAACCAAGATGTGTGTTTGTGCACTGCTTGGTTAGAAGGAGCACATCATGCCTGGGGGTTCCCCCTGCTCCTTTTTCCTGGTGCAGGTAACCAGACTTCTTCCCTGCTCAGCACTGAGAAACGACAGACAGAGCAATGTCTGCTCTTCCTTGGGATGCACAAGCAATTCCATGGCCTAAAATAGAGGGCCAGAATGTGCAAATAGGAATGAAGATTGTTGCAGGGGTGGGATTCAGAAGCCACATGCTGGACCTGGAACCTGCTATTCAACGCAGATACCTGGGGATTTACTTTATCAGTTCTCACCTGGGACATGCATTTGAAAAAAGTCTCTGGAAATGAGATTTTTCAAGGCTTTATCTGCCCATCACTGTGACTGGAAATTTAAATACCAGCTGGGAATCTCCCAGGCGTTGTTGACCAACAGAGGAGTTGGATTACACCCAGGGTAGAAGTGTCATCATGGCTTCGACAGAGGTGGAGTTGCAAAGGAAAAGGAGTGTTGAGAGCTCATAGCTCTGTGCAGAGCAAAGCAAATCTGATCACTGCTGAAGGCATCCTGGGAAGATCAGAGAATTTTAGAAGTGAGTGCTTCAGGGGTAACACAGACGATGTTGATTTAACTAAAAATCACCATAATGAAAGCTCTAACAGGATGCTGTGAGTCACGTGGAGGAGGGTTGTAGGCAGCAGACCTCCAGTGCTAGCTGGAACACTTGGAACATTTCCTACCTGCAAATACAATCCTGGAGAGAGACAGGACCACTGCTCATGCTCCTTAGTGGTTAGGGACAGGGGCACAGGGACTGCACCAGGGGATGCCTGGAGAGCATCACTGCAGAGAGGCTCAGTCTGCCATGACCCTCAAGGGTGAGCTGGACATTTGCAGCACTGGTAGGAGCCATAGTGTCAGGAGATGGATATCCATGATCTCAGACAGTCCAGGGGCCGGATGGAGATTAGATTCCCATGGTGTGAGTCAGCTGCATTCCTTCCACAGGGTCAGCAAACTGTGCCTCAGCTGTCTCCATCCTCAACACTTGGGGTGATTAACTGCACTGAGGATGCTCAGTTTGAGTGGACAAAGCAAAGACTAAGGCACTCCAGCCACTCTGGACAGCTTCAGTTGGTCATCTGTGGGAAGGGAGAGCAATCTCTTGGCCATACCACAAGCACCTTTTTCAGTGGGGTAAAGTTTCAGCGATAAAATGCTGCCAGAAATCTCCACAGTTAATCCATGGCTATGGATTTGCTATTAGTAGATCAGACAGACCTGTGCAGTTCCCTGTCGCTGGCTGTAACTCTGGTGCTGTGGTACAGCCACCTGCAACACCAACTGCTCCCATCACGATACGGTGTCATGCCACGCCATCAGCAAATGGAGACATGATGCAAGATAATAGCCAAGTCATCCAGAAAAGATGAGTCTCAGCATGTAACAGAAGGGTTTCTCCACTCGAGGGATTTTTCTGCTTGTAGTTTTTGGTTTGCGTGTTTCTCTGAATGAGTTTTTCCTCCCTATCATTGTCCTTCCATGGGAAACAGGTGTTTTGCAGAGGAAACCTCCTGTGTCCTTCAGCTTTCACATCAAATATGATGGGCAGACTTTCTGCAGGACCTGCAGCACAGACAGCATGGGAGATACCAAGGTAGTTTCTCATTACAAGGCCTCTGGCACTGAGTGCCTTCCTGCTCAAGGGAATTTAAACCACCTGTTTTAGCTCCCTCATCAAGGACATGGCTTCCCTGGGGCCAGACAGCATTCTGGTACTTGTGTCCAGAAATGTGTGTCATATGCAAGGCTCAACCCAGTGCACTCGTGCATTACAGTGGGGGAATGGAGACAGCAGTTCAGCCTGCATCCTTCTCACTTGGGTTATGTCTGGAGAGTTACAGACCTGGTTGGCATCTCTGAGGACCAGAGGGTGGGAAAACCCACCTGCTTAATATAGCTGTGAATTTTGACACTGCTGGGAGTGGAAAGATTCTGGTATCTGTGGCCAGCACTTTGTGGAGGTTTTCTGCACCATGGCATCTCAGTCTCTGCTTGCATTCAGGCTCTGAACAGTTATTCATGTTTAAAATGCTTGAATGTGTGAGGGTTCTTTTTTTCAAATCTTCGTGAGATCTTCTTGCAGACATGGAGTTCCCAGTGCAGTGCCAATGCTTCACAGCCTTCCAGTGGTACCCCAGTTCTCTGCACCCCCCTCAGGGTGCACATTTCAACATGAGAAATGTCAAATGGGGCACAAATAACTAAGATGCTGAACAAGGAGACAAAATCCATCTGTCTGGGGCTGCACAAGGCCTGCTGTCAGGGAGTCTCAGACAGCTGTACCATGAACCTGGGATCAGGCAGCATCCACAGCAGAGTGGAATATTTCCAGCTCTCTGGCAGGCCAGGTTGCAGTGCTGGGATACTATACAGCCACACCATTAGGGTCCAGATTTCTGCTAACCCACCTCATTTCTTCTTTGTTTCTTTTAATCTCCTAGAAAAACAACAACAACAACAACAAACAAACCTAAAAAACAGCAGTAACAAAAATTAAAACGAAAAAAAATTTAAAACAACAAACAAACAAAAACAAAACAAAAAACAAACACAGAAAAAACCCTAAACCAAACTAAAATAATATTGGCTCCTATGACCAGCTGCTTCCCTGAAAGTGAGTGACTAACTCCTAACCACTGGTGATCCTGATCTGGCTTGTCCCAGAGAGAGGGCAACAGAGAATTAAACTGCAACTGTAGAGCTGTGACTGAACAAGCAGCCTTGTCCCCAGGCACTGTGAGGTGACTGACTCCAGTGTCCTCATGGCATGGACAGAGATAAATGTGTGCATCCTATGAGGTATCCCTCCGATATGGGATGTGAGGGAAATGGGGACTGCTGCCATGACCTGCCCTGCTGCATGGCCACTGTCAAAGCACTGCCCTGAATGGATTGCTCTTTGAAGGGCAGCAGAGCTGCTAGGGAAGCATTCAGCCTCAATTTAAATGCTTCCAGTGGCAGGGAATCCACTGAAGCCTTTGCTGTGCTCTCTCAGGGTTTAATAACCCGTGTGTCAAGAATGCTCATCTGCTTTCTTGATGAAATCTGTGTGGCTCTGGCTGTGTCTGCCTGGGTTCACGCTGGCAGGTGAAGGGTGGGGATGGTTGAGTCAAGAGCCACAGCCACCATGGCTTTGCACATTGTGCCCATCCTGAGTGACAAAGGCATTTTAGAGGAATCATGTTTGCAAAGTGAATGTGTTTTCTGACTCAAGGGCATTGGCTGTACTCCCTGTACATCCTTGAAAACCCTATGAACAGGGGTGTATCCCATTTAGTAGGAAGATTTGAATGCCACCTGGTGATTTGCTCTCCTTATTTGCCTTTCTGCCCCCCTTGAACACAGCAGGAGCAGAGACAGCCTGTTTGGACCAGCCACCTCCCTCACAGGTGTTTAAAGACAGACAAAGGCAATCAGCCCTTTCAAGAGGTGAATCCATGCAGCTCTCCATGGCCTTCCTGCAAAGCCTCACTCCCTGGGCTTGGTTCCCATCAAGCTATGCTGATCCCACTGCCATCCCTCCTATCTCTGATCTAGGGGAGGGCAGGGTCTGCCCCACATGCCTCCATTACTAGGGGAAGGCAGATAGAGGAGATGAACAAGCACCAGCTTGTGCTTTCTTGAGCAGAACCAGGTCCTGGGTCAAGTAGTGGCATTTTGTTAACAGCCCCATGGGGAAAGGTCTCTGCAGCCACAGGCAGCCCTGGGCAGGTCCCAGTGATTGCCCAGGCATGACCCCCATGGGAACACCATTAGCACACCCCCCATATAACACTAAGTGTATGCCTCTGGATTATGAGCAGTGCAAGGTTTCTAATAGCTTCGTTATCCCAATAGCCACCTGGAAGCTGCTCCAGCACTGGCTTGATCCCATGAATTAGTGCACAGGAGCTGAGCCTATGACTCTCTAAATCCTGCCGTGTTCCATGCCTTGAGAGTCATCCTGCACCTTGGGAGGGTTTTGGCTGTGCTGGAGCCAACATCCCCATTTGGGTATAAACCCCAACCAGCTCAGGCAGAGCTTTCCTCCCATGTCCAGCTCTGTGGGATTTCAGGTGTGTTTTCTTACTGAGATGTATTGGTAGAGTTACTTTTAATAGCACATAGGTGATGTGCAGTGGGATAGACCACTCTGGCCCCACATTATAAATCTCAGGAAAAAAAAATAAATTAAGAAATGGCACAGAGCCAGGAGGGTGGGGGGTGAAAAAAAGCAGAAGGAAGAGACCATTTTCCCAGACCCAAAGCAGGCAGGGGTGGGGAACAGGAAAAGTACGGTCGTACAACTCACTGGAGCAGAGTGTGCAGTTGTTTATACTGGAAATGAGTTTCTGTTTATTGCAAGCTATGGTGGGGAGACCACAAAGTGAACGTAAAACAAAATGGGAAGGGTGTGGGGAAAGTCAGGGGAGGGGGAGTGGGTGCCTTTGACAAACTCCAGAAGTCATGTCCAGTAATAAATCAAGCCTGGGATACAGGACCCAGAACATCTGCTTGGGCTGCAGGGAAGCAGGCGGGTGAGGAGGGCTCTCCCAGCACTGCCTGGGGCTGGGCCAGGGTCCGTGAGCTTGGACAGCTCAGCCACCCATGGGTGCTGACCCTGATGATGCTCACATGCAGGCAGAGGTGGGACTGAGCACCTTGGTTCTCTGGGACATGTGGGGAGATGCATGCAGGGCTGAGAGATTTAGAAGACGTCCCCAGTCTGCCTCTCCACCCTCCGCTGATCGTCCCTTGGCTGCTTCATACCCCCATTGCCCTGACTGCAAGGTGGCACAGGGTGCTTTTATCCCATTTATAATTTTTCCCAAGATCTGCAACAAGTACCACATAGGACAGCAACTCTTGAACGTGTCAGAGCCAGGGCATGACATAGGTGCCACCAGGCAGGGAGGTCACCTGCCCTCTCCTGGGGCAGCAGGAATTATTGTGTTAATGGGTCTGTTGGTGAAATCAGGGACAAATCTCCTGATAACCCTGATGGGGCCAGCGTCTCATCCATTCTTCATACAGGCTTTGAAGGTATTAAGTGTTAAGAATTTTGGTTTGACATCTGAATCCAGCTGCATTGTTTTGAGAAGCCCTTGCAGATTATTGCTCCAGACTAACCTTTCATATCTAATCTATTGCTGTGGGCTTAGTGCATCAGATGGGGTGATGGACGTTTGTTTTGCAGATTTAAACATCTCCCTCCTCTTCTTCCTTTTTTTTTTTTTTCCCCCCTTCCTTAGAAAATGTATCCTATTAACCGCTGCAGATGACACAACATGTGCCAATACATTTGTAACCCATTTGGCTCACGGTGAGGGCTGCACTGCAGCTACAGATTTCCCCAAGGGTGTAAGTAAAGTATTGGGATGGGAAGGAGAAACAAAGACTGAGCATCTGCTCTCCACGTCCTTGCCCATTTTTTGTCTTTCTGGCCCATATTAGTGCAGAAAGCAGGAGAGACAGCCACCGAGACGTGTGTCTGTCTTCTGACCTCAGAAGTCATTTGTGTTTCATTATCCCAGGCTGTGGCTGAGCTGCTCTGCCATAAAGCCATGGGTGTATCTATGGGAACTGCTCTCCAAAAATGCCTGTGAACAACTTCCTGGGCATGAGTCAGGTACCAAGCTGTGCCTTCAGCATCTCCCGTTTGCAGACAAACCCCAAATCTTCCTGTGCTGAATCATGAGCAAGTTCAGCCCTATCTCACTGCTGGAAGGGTCAGAAATTTTGTCAGCATCATGGCACTTCAGCATCAGCACACTGAGTCATCTGTATGTGTCAAAGGGAGACACTCCTGTGTTGCTGGAGGCATTTGCAGTGCACGCAGCAGTAGGGTGCTCCTGGTTCCTGAGCCCCAGTGGGGTTCATGTGAACCAGGCTCCTGCAGCATCCTTCAGCTGCTGGCACAGTTTGGACCATGGAGCTTGCTTTTCTCCTGCAGTTTTCTGCACATTGCTTCAGAGAGGATGAAAAAATCTTTCAGTGACTCTAACAGTGTTTCTGTCCAAAGCTGTAGAGTGTTTTCCCCTTCTCTCCTGAAGTCATGCTTCAGGTCTGCTGAAATCCTATCAAATACCCCCTGAACTATCCTGGAGCCCTTGTGACAGTTTATTGAGAGTCCAGGACTTCTTCACCTTAGAGGGGATGAGAAAGGGGAAGAAATAGCAGCCCAGGGCTTGCCTACCAAACTCCTAGCACTGACACTGAGCCTCTTGCAGAGACCACAACCCAGCCAGGAACAAGGCCACTGATGGGTTATCTGGATACTGTGCCCTCTTCTTCCCTCTGGATCAGGTGTTTCGAGAGGCTCCTTCTATGCTGGGCAGTGTCTCTGCATGCACCGTGCAGTGCCTTCCCCAAAAAAGCAACAATGACCCAATCACCTGTTTCCAGTGACTGTCCTGGCATCATGCTATCCTCTCCCTGCCCAAAAGAGATTCGGGGAGCACTGGGTGATAGCTCAGTCCCTAGCTCTGGTGCTTGGCATTTGTCAGAGGGTTGCCCTCCCCAGGGGAGCTCTGTGCTGGAGGTTCCCACCAGTCCTATCAGGAAATAATTAAAATATTTATAATGGTATTTTCTATAAGAATAACTGCTTGTTATTTTTGTTTTGTTGGAAGGAAATCAGAGGATGTGTGAGAAGCTGCTGTGCTTCATGAGGTGGGACAGGATGTGCTGAGCATCCAGGTTATTGCTGCCTGGGCAGAGCCAGCAGTGATACTGCTCTTGACACTGATCTGGTGCTGATGCACTCAGGAAAATTGTGTTCACTTCTGGGGGCTTTGTTATTAAAAGGCCACTGAGAAATTACAGGGAGCCCAGAGGAAAATTGATTAAAGGATTAGAAGATAGTGTATGACCTAAAGGGGAGATTAAGGGAATTTAGTGAGGTGCTCACTGCAGAGTGAGCTGGGGAGGGGGGAGGGGGAGAGCAAGGAGGTCAGAAAATGAAAACAACTTTGCAAACATTTTACAGGTGATAATTAGAGTGGGTGAAAATGGCTACTGTGAGCAGGTTTGTGCTTCACAGTTTATTCAGCAAATTGTGGGTTCTCACATGGGTGGGAAGGGGCTTCCTGAGCTGTGCAAGCTGTGTGATCTCCCCAGGCCCTGGACTTCAGGAGCATTCCCTACGGTTTGCTCACTGCCACCTGTGGGGACTTAAGCATTGAGCCAGGGTTTGAGGAAGATGAATGTTATTTTCATAAAGCAAAGAGGTTTTTTTAAGCTCCATTTCTGTACAGATGGGCTGAATAATGGGACCTCCCATGAAGTCAGCTGAGTTAAAGATGCAGCTATTACTTCCAACTCCAGAGTTGTGTAACTTACATCCCAAGGACACCATTTCCCTAAAATTAGAATGAGGCCGGGGCCCAATTCAAGCCTGAGGATAAGAAAAACACATCCATACCAGTCAATAAGTGGTATTAGATGAGCTGGTATCTCATCCCACCGTTCCAGAAGTGCCACAGTCTTCTGGGTTTTACTCTCTTAAAGCAGACTCTTTGGGTGAGCTGCAGAGACTCATGCTCTGAAGTTGGGCCCCTTCCTGGCTCACTTCCCTGGTGGGTATTTTCTCATAGCCAGAGAGCTTGCAGCTAAGGACTGGAGAGGAGACCTCATTTTCTGGGACAAATTGAGCATCTTCCCTCATGCATGTCATTAATGAGCTATCATCATCCCTAGGCATCCTGAAGAGCACCAGCAAACAGAGTCACTGCCTCGGGTGTCTGTCTCAGGCCCATCTCCATCAGAGTCAGTGCTGTGATTTTCCAAGATATATTATGCAGAAGCATGTCTGGGATGGGCCAGGTGGCTTCACTAGAGATGATGATGAGCCTGGCTTCTGGGCAGGGACTCGCATGGATTCAGGGTAGGAACAGACGAGAAATAAACTCCACAGGGCTCCTTCTGGTCCTGTGTCAGCTTTGTACAACCAGCTCTGGCATTTCTCAGGGGACCTCACACAGTTTTCACAAGGTGCCTGCAACTGGTTTCCCTACAGGACGGCGCCAGTGGCACAAAACTGGGCAAAGCCACCAGCATTGCAGTGGCCAGAGCTCTTGCACGAGAAGGGCTGCATGGTCCCACAGGCTGCAGATCAGCCCCAAAGGGTAGTGTAGCATCTCTCCAGGACAGCAGCAGTGCAAGGCAGAAGGGCAGAAGGTGTGGATTGGTTACCAGGATATGTTGAGTCTGCCTGAGCAAACCTGCATACAGTGTGGTTGGCCAAGCACTTGAGAATGAGCAGGTGGCTCTGCTGCCTGTGCAGACACCCTTTGGGCAGGAGGTGTTGGGGGGTACCTGCACAAAGGTGCCCATTTTCATCTGTTCTGAAATCTGAATCCCAGGTGGAGCAGCTAGCTGTATGCTGGGCACTGTGGGCTCTGCCTTGTAATGGGATGGGAGCACAGCCTGCAGCATTTCCTCTACTAAACCATGGGAATAAAGAGGAGACTGTTTTAAGTGCTGAAGGAAAGGAGCTTTTTCTGCAAAAGCCAGCATCAGTGGAAGAAGAAAATGAATGGGAGGTATGTCTGGTTAGTAACAGAATCACAACATCACAGAATGTTAGATGTTAGGAGGGACCTCTGGAGGTCATCTGGTCCAACCCCACTGCCAGAAGAGGTGCACCTAGAGAAGGTTGCATGGGATCACATCCAGGCTGGTTTGGAATGTCTCCAGAGACAGAGACTCCACCACTTCTCTGGGCAGTCTGTCCCAGTGCTCTGCCACATCACAGTAAAGATGTCCTTCTTTATGTTTCAGTTGAACCTCCTTGTTCCAATTATGACCACTGATCCTTCTCCTGTCACTGGACACAACTGAAAAGAGTCTGGTCCCATCCTCCTGACAGCTGCTGTATAGGTATTTGTAAGCATTGATGAGATTCCCACCTCAGTCTCCTCTTCTCCTGGATGAACAGACCCAACCTCCCTCAACCTTTCCTTGGGTGTCAGATACTCCATCCCCTAATCATTTTAGTGGCTCTGTGCTAGACTCTCTCCAGTGGTTCCTTGTCCTTCATGAGCTGGGGAGCCCAGAATTGGATGCAGTGTTCCAGAGGTGGCCTCAGCAGGGCAGAGTAGATGGGGAGGACAGCCTCTCTTAACCTGCTTGCAACACTCTTCTTGATGCACCCCAGGATGCCATTGTCCTTCTTGGCCACAAGGGCACATCGCTGGCTCATGGTCAGCCAGTTGTCCACCAGGTGCTTTCTGCCAGAGATGCTTCCTAGCAGCTCAGCCCCTAACCTGTACCGGTGCATGGGGTTGTTGCTCCCTAGGTGCAGTACCCTACACTTGCCCTTGTTGAACCTCATGGGGTTTCTGTCTGCCTAATTTTCCAGCCTCTCCAGGTCAAACCACTCCTATAAGCTCCTCCTCCTGCCCAGGAAGGAGAAGTTCAAAAATAATCCCTTTCTGTACTCCAGAGAGACAGAAATCTCTTACTTCTTCCTCTCCATTCCCCATGGGGCAAGAGGGCCCCGTGTCTCAAGTGACCCATCACAAGGGTAGCATGGAGAGCAGTGAGGAGAGGAGCAGAACAGTGCAGGGGATGTATCCAGCCTGGATACGAGGCATTTTTTGAGTACTGCTGGTTGTTAGAGGCAGCCCACACTCCCCCAGTGGGAGGGATAGCTGGTAATGTTCCTGGCTAGCATGTTCCTCGGTACATGACAAAGTGCTTGTAGCTTCCCTCCAGAGGCTCTTCCTGGATAAATATACAGTTTCCAGTTCTGGTGGGACAGCTTTACTGAGGATACAT
Source organism: Florisuga fusca (assembly GCA_038090715.1). Lineage (NCBI taxonomy): Eukaryota > Metazoa > Chordata > Aves > Apodiformes > Trochilidae > Florisuga > Florisuga fusca. The sequence goes on from JAAWXA010000034.1 coordinate 6,257,374, forward strand.
TCCTGTTGATGGTCCCAGTTGTGTCCAAGTGCACCTGGCATTTTCCATGCCTTCTCCATCTGGAAAGGCTGGGCGAGTGAATTGTTTTCTTGCAGCCTTTAAATAAGGTGATGAAGGGGGCAGGGGCATTGCATGGGGTAGGCGATGTAAACAGTTTCGTGCCTGAGAAAAGAGGGAGATGGGGTTGCTGAGGCTCCTGATACAAGTTCCACAGGCATGGAGGCAGGGAGCTGTCCATGGCACACATCCTCAGATTCCCCAATACCTGATGGGGAGCCCTCAGCATCACCCCACATGCCCCTGCACAGCTGAGCCAGGGAAGGCACTGTCCTTCCCTCTCAGCAGACAGGCATGTTCCCTCTCTCTCTGGCTGACTGCTTTTCCATCTGAATTCCTGGAGGTGATTTCCAGGGTTCTGCACAGATTTGGGCTCCAGGGCTGCGTGTAGCCCACAGCTTGTGTGGGCTGATGCCAGGCATGGTAGAAAACAATGCTTTAGAGTAATTTGAGGTTATTCTGGTCAAGCCTTTTACCCAGGGGAAACAAGGGAGTCAGCTACTTCTGTCTGGAGATTGTCCTGTGTTCCTGCATGCACTGTCCACAAGCTCCTTGGGTAGAGGAGCAGGTGCTGGGGGACCCATGTGAGTGCTGGGAAGCATTTTCCCCCTGTATTACCTTGGCGTGGTGCATCCAGCATGACTTTCAGGAGAGGGATCCCCTGGAAGCAGAGACTATTTTAGCAGGGACCCCATGCAATCCATGCTCCACATCCTTCCCGGCCATTTTAGAGGCATTAGGCTCAGCATTTGGGGGGAAGCCATGGGGGCATCAAGCTTTACTCCCCGTGTCCCAGTGCTGGAAAGCCCCAGGACTGCACTGTCAAAGCAAAGAGCACACCAACCCCTTGCTCTCCCGACAGGGGCTGGAGCCCTTTCCCCACCAGCTGGGTACCGTAGCCTGGTACCCCGGGATGCTGCAGCCCCAAGCTGTGGGCAGGGATGCACTCTCTGTCCCTGGAGCCTCCCTTATCTTGGTTTGCAGTCACCTTCCCCTGGGAGCTGCACATTCTCTTACCCCAAACTGCTCTTCAGGTCTCCAGGAGCTGGAAGGAGGCCCAGCACGCTTGATCCCAGAGCAGCTAGGAAGGAGGTTTGGTCATTACTGCCCGGGGCTATGTGTGAACCGGTGACCTGGCTCTGAAATAGTTTATGTTACATGCAAATCCCTTCGCAGAGGTGTTGGGGGAGGAAAGCCGGCCTCGCCGTGAACTCCCCGGGCTGGAGAGCAAACCCCCAGTGCTTTAAAAGGGCTTCCCGTGCCTGTGGCTCCCGCCGTGTCCATCCTGGCTGGTGTGCCCCTCCCCGTGTGCCGCTCCCAGCACGGCGGGTCCCGGACTCGCTCCAGGGCTGGCCCTGCTACCGTTATACACAAAACAATAATCAGCTGCCGTAACGGGGACGTGGAGTAGCTGAGCTGGCTTCCCTGCTGTTGTGCCGGCTCCAAGTAGAAACAGCTGCACTTGGTTTGGTTGAATGTTTTATTTACTCCCAATTATCCCAGATAACGGGTTTGCTTTCTTTTTGTTCAATATTTAATACCGTTTTGGAGCGAGGCTGCTCTTCGGTTTGCAGTGGGGGGTGGGGAGGTTAGGAGGGACTCTGTCATGGAGGGGTCCAGCATCCCTACTGCGCTTCGGGTCCCAGCCCAGCATCCCAGCCCACAGGGACACCTGCAGGATCACAGTTGGGTTTGGGATCCCAGTGTGCTAGGGGGGATCTCCCAGGAGCTGTGTGGGCATTGTCCTGGGGCAGCACTGCTGGGGGGTGTCTGCTGTGCAGCTGGGAGCAAGGGGATCTGGTGTGAGTGCAGGATGCTTCGCCCACCTAAATCAGCTGCCAGCAGCATCCCACACCTTGGCGATCACCTCTGGAAAGGGCTGCCATGCCAGCTGGCTGCTCCACACCATGCTCCAGTTGTCCAGAGCTCCTTTCCTCTTGCTCTTTCCTCTCACTGTTTAACCAGGCTTGCTAATTTTTTGAAGGCTTAAGAGCTGTCAGGTTAGAAGAGCGTCTCTGCTGTGCCGTGAATAGCATAGCCTAGTGCCGTGCAGACTGGAGCCAGCTCTGGTGAGCCTGTTACCAGGCTGTCCTGTGGTTAGGCAGCTTTTAGGGCTAGGATCTTGTGCCACAGGGCTCTGAGCTCTCTCTTTTCAATAAGTAATTCCTCATCCAAAAATTTACAGCACCGCCTCTCAACACACACACTGTATTTTCTGCACGGGAAATGAGAAAATCCATAGCTTGGTTTATGAGCCCTAATCAGTGTAAAACAGGGCCTTTAAGAAATTTATCTTTTGCTGAGTCCACTTTTTTCTTAGGATCCTTGTGGGGAATAAATGCATGCTCTTTGAGGCTGGGGAGCTGGCAGCAGGACTGGGGGACAGCTGCAGGTCTCCCTGTCCCCTTCCAGGAGCTCCCAGTGAGATATTGCAGCATGAGGTGTTGAGTCTGGGCTAGGTGCTGGCTAAATGTGGCTATCTCTGGTGTTCATCTGGGATGGCTCATGCTCCAGAAGGATAAGTCTTCAATGTCTAATTTCAAGTGAAAGGAACGTCCCCTTAAAAATCTTAATTGCTAAGACTGACTGAAAGCAGTCAACCCTGCTAAACCCTGTCGCCTGTTGCTTGTTCCAGTTCTCTTAGCAGGCCACTGAGGTACAAGCCCATCTTGCCCTGAGTCCCTGCATCTCTCAGCTCTCTAAGTCTCTCTCACACGAATGTTTCTGCATTTTTTTAAGAACTTTCTTAATCCTTTTTGAAGAAGTGGTGCTTATGAACATAATGTTCCAAATGAACGACAATGGAGGGGAGTGTCACCTACCTCTGTACCACCCTGACACTGTCCTCTGCAACCCTCCTCATCTTCACTCTTATCCAAGAATCATAGAATCATAGAATCATAGAATCCTAGGGGTTGGAAGGGACCTCGAAAGATCATCTAGTCCAACCCCCCCTGCCAGAGCAGGGCCACCTAGAGCACATCACACAGGAACGTGTCCAGGCGGGTTTTGAATGTCTCCAGTGAAGGAGACTCCACAACCCCCCTGGGCAGCCTGTTCCAGGGCTCTGTCACCCTTACAGTAAAAAAAATTTTTTCGAATATTCAATTTGAACCTCCTATGCTCCAATTTGTACCCATTACCCCTTGTCCTATCGCTGGTCACCACAAGAACACCCTGGAGAAGGGGTAGCAGCGCAAAATCAGAGTTTCACCTCCATCCTTTTCTCCAGCAGCAAAACACAGCTGCATCCCAGTATCTGGAGTGGTGGAAGGGACTGACCCAACCTCAGCTGTGCTGCACTCCAGCACAGGTGGCACATGGCAGGGGGATGCTCCCCTGGTCCACTGGGCAGTATAAATATAATTTATTCATCATTTTCTTTACTGTGCCCTACCAGACTGCTGTAAACAGACAATTTCAGAAAAGCAGCACTAGGTAATTAATACATGGTGCTTGCAGCCAGTGTGCCCGTAACAAAGCACCTGGTGAGGTATCTGCACAGATGTGTAGGGTTAGGATACTCTTGTGCACATGTGCCTGCAGGCTTGGCACTGGCCCCTCACACCCAGTGGGTGCCCTCTGTGCCCTCCAGCCTCTGCAGCTTTGCTTTCTGTCACTTGGGTGCCTTTTGACTTATTGGCACATACCCACTGCCTGCAAGGTGATGGCTGTGACGTGCAAAAGTCATCAGGTAAAGATGTGGAAGGCACTTTAGGCACAGGCAAGAGGTGAGGCAGTGATCATGGGCACTGGGGAGAGTCAGGGATGCTAATGGGGGGAGTCTGGTGGTCAAACAGCATAGGTGCCGGTGTTGTCAGCAAGGAGTTCCTACACCATGGACCATGTCTGGTTCTACCACAAGCACACACTGCTCTCATGGACCCTGGATGCTCTGCTGACCCAAGGTTGGGACAATAAGTGATGCAGGTGACCCCATGGGCACACTGTAGGGTCAGTAAGCCCCAGCAATCCTGAATGTGCTCTGAGTGCACCAGGAGAAATACCTCCTACAGAAGTGCTTGAGAAGCTTCTTAAAACTTTTATTGGTACTACTTCTTGTATCCCTCCACCTGTGGAGCAAGTCATCTTTAGTACATTCATCCCTCAGCAGGAGAGGAAAATTATAACTGATCCATTTCAGAAACCTCTAAAATGACCTAAAATAACTTTTCTATATATAAAAATGCCACAATTTTAATATCCATTATCTCATGACCTAGCAGGGCTAGGAAAAGCTACTGTAGATCATTTTTAGTGTTTTCTAAAATGGATTGGTCACACTTTTCCCCTGCACAGTGGGACTCAGGGTACAAGGACAACTAGGCTTTGAGATGGGGAGAGAGAAAAAAAATCTGTGTCTGTGCTAATGCATCCAGAGCTGTTTCATCCTTGAGGAGCACTTGTGCTCTCCTCTGACAAGCAACAGCTATTTCCAACAATCCAGAGAGACAGCAGTCAAATGAATGCAAAGCTTGGGGTATCATGTGGTGGGAAAGCCCACCTCATCCCTGCCACCAGTCCTCTGTGGAGTCTGCAGAGATGATGATCCTGTCACCAGCTGCTGCAGCTCCGAATTCTGCTGGAGCATCACACACCCTGCAAGCAGAGTGCCCAAGTAGGATGTGCCTGGCCTTGGCTCAGCCCTTTTATCTGCTTGCCCTGAGCTTTTGCATCAAGGCCATTTGCAGCCTGAACCACTGGGAAGCAGCCACAGCTGGGCATTAAAGACACTGGGTTTGCAGAGAGGACATCAGCAGAGTGTGTGGGAGAAGTGGCTTCCTGCCATGTGAGAGGTTAATAGACAGATTAGAGAGGGCAGGCTCTGTTTGCAGAAAAAGGAAAGGATCTCTGCCTTTACAGAGTTCAGCAGCTGCATGAGGCGACAGGGAAGTAAATATTTGCCAGGATTAGGGAGGCTGCATGCAGGAGCACGGAGGGAAGTGCCTGTGCTGGGGCAAGATGTTGCTCGGGCTGATTTTGGCGTCTTGCAAGTTCTGAGAGCTGGACATTGGCTGAGGGAGATGGGGGAGGTTGGGCAGGACACCCACACCCATAGGCACTGCCCGAAGCCCTAGAGCAGAAAAAGCCTTTAATGCTCCCTTGATGGCTTTGTTTTCTTCTGCTGCCTTTCTTGCTCTCTCTGTCGGCCGGACCGGCTGGCCCACCTCCAAAGACAGCATTACTGAGCGCCAGATCGATTGGAGCCTGCAATTTTATTTGCTCTCTTTAAGAGCCTTTGATGGGCAGGATGAGCTGTGCTGGTGAGTGCCTTTCCTGGGAGAGGAGGGGAGAGGAACGAGGTTGCAAGCCACTGTCTCCCTTAGGAAAATGGGGACTCTGCCATGATACTGGAGAAGACACTGTGGCTGAGTGGGCAAGGACAGCCCTTCCAATTCACCCTGGCAGCTGAGAAGGGGCTTGCAGCCCTGTCCTCTGTGGCCTGGTGGTCATGGTCACAGTCACCCACATGGTGTCACGGTCACAGCCCTGAGTGGCATATTGCACTGGCCCTGCACTCTTCTGTGGGGTGACTCTCCATGACTTTCCCATGACTTTCTGCCCACCAGGGTGGGAAGTGTGGTCGTTTCCTGACATCCCTGTGGCTCTGGAAATGCTGTCTCTTTGGAGAGATGGGGGCTGTAGGAGTGTCCCCATGATACACCTTGCTCCTGCCCTGAAAGGGAGGGCAATATCTGGGCCAAGACAGGCTTCATACAGCAACATCCCTTCAGCTGCAGCAGACTGAAGTTGCTGCAGGGGCAGCAGGGTGTCAGAGATAGAAGGGTAATTTTGTCCCCCTTCCCCTGGCTCTCCTTTCACCTCTGGCTTGCTAAAAAGCAGCAGAGGATAAAAGATGGAAGATGCTGTGGGCACAGAGGCTAGGGGCTGGGTTTGGAGCCCTGATCATGGAGCAGAGGCCAGAATCTTCGAGGCACTGAAACTTGTGAAAATGGGCCAAGGCTGCTGCAGAGTGAGGATGGAAGTGGGAGACAGTTTGGGCAGCCCCATTTTCCCAAGCAAAGCAAACCTGGAGCCATGAGCCCACTCCAGCCAGTTCAGCAGAGGAATTAGCATAGATCACCAGAAGCCGGATCCAGCGTAACCAAAGAGACAACAGAGAGATGTCTCAATGCTCAGATGGACTAACTGCAGCTCAGCACTAGCGCAGCACCTGGGGATGTACAGGTAGGGCAGAGCCTCCTCCTCGGGCAGGGGCCGTGCAGGACTTTGGGGATGCTCACTGGAGCCTCGTCTGGCTCCTGGTGTCATGCAGCTGAGCGCAAACAGCAAGTGGGCAAGAGACCCACGGCAGCATCCCCATCCTCCCCTTCTCCCCTCCCCGCAGTTACTTCCAGCCCCAGCCCGGCTTCCCGGGGGCAGCTGCGGGGCAGGGAAGGGGTTAAGGAGCCGTCGAGCAGGAGGATGAGGATGGAGCTGCAGCAAGGATCAGGCCTTTGCCTCTGGCCTTGCGATTAGGCACTCCGTTTGGCTGCGGAGGGTCTGCCTGAATAATTTAGCTGGGAGGCTCATTAACCAGGCTCTGGCCTTCGTCTGCCAGCTGAAGGCTGAAATGGCTATTAAGAGGAACACGCCTTGGTACCAGCACAGCCTCCCCTGCCTGCCATCCCCCTCCTTCTCCCTCTCTCCCGCTGCCCTTGGCTCTCTTCCCATCTGTTGGCTCCCTCTCCAGCCCTGCCCCAGAACTGCCAGTGTTTCATGCAAGTTCTGAGCCTCAGTTTCCCCTCCACTTTTTTCAGCATGGTACTACAGCTGGAGCCTGTGGCATCCCCCCAGAAACCTTTTCTAGCAAAACCTGTTGTTATTATCTGGGATCCCAGATACCCACCCCAGCAGTCCAGGCATATGGCAAACCATTTGGTTTGTCCCTCTCAGGAATGCATGGTCAGGCTGGGGTTTCCCATCAGGGCCCTGCTGTGCCCCTGGACACCCCTTACAGCTGAGCAGATGAAGGCCATCCCCAAGTGTGTTACAGACTCAAGGCCTGGGCTGCATGTGAGCAGAGCTCCAGGAGATCAGCATCTCTGCAGTGCTGCACACTCATCAGGGATTTGCACAGAAAAGGCTGCAGGGGTTGTCCCATTTTGCATTGGTGTCTTGGCATCCTCCTGGTACTGCTGGCTTCACTGGTGTGCCCTTAGCCAACTCGCTGCATTCTTTACTTTTCTATCATGGCACACAGAGGAGTGATAGGTTGGTGCATGCCTTCCTGCACCAGCATCAGTATGGGCTGCTCCACAGCAAGGTGTGGTGTGTACACGGTGCTGTGGGACTTGTGATTTACCCTTGCAGCCCTCAGTAAAAGGAGTTTCCCAGCCTGGAGATGTTCCCTGAACTCTTGCATCATTGCACCCCAGTTCATGTCTCATTTTTGTCAATGCAACCGAGCAGGGCTCATCCCTCATCAGCAAGGAGAAGAGCAGTGAGCTGTGTGATGGGAGTGCCACCAAGACCACAGTGAAGTGAGGAGCAGAGAAGTTTGCACTGAGGCTGACAGGTCTCCTAGGTTGTTTCAAGACCTCTTCTTGGAGAGAAGAGTGTATCCTGGGATATCCCAGGTGTGTCTGTGGGGACGAGGACAAATGAAGGAAGGGAAAGAGGGACCACAGCAGGTTCAAACAGTCTTTCTGAGTGAACCCAGGTACACATCCACCCCAGGAAATGTATTTAATGGCAAAGTACTTTTCTGAGGTGCTGCAGAAAGTTAAAGGCAAACTCTGCTCAGTGCAAATATCCTGATATCAAGAGGAGTTGACTTTGGTGTCAGTTCAGATAAGGTGGCCAGAGGTAGGCTGCTTCCCTCTGAATGCTGCCATCCCATATCCAGAGCCTCTCTGTCTCCTGGGAGGCAGGGCCCTGGGGTGGGATGCTTTATCCTACTGCTGAAAGGGTTAATACCACCAGTCCTCCTCCAGAGCTGAATTGGCTCTGCTGATTTCAGGTTGTTCCTCCTCATCTTGTCCTGCGTGGTCCTTCTTTCTCCGTTTGAGGGTCTCGGGTCTTTTGGAGGAACAAACAAGAAGTTTAACATTCCCCAGAGACATGGCAGAGAAAGCCATTATGGCTGTAGCTGAGCGGGGGTCAAGAGAGCAGCACCTCCTCCCACCAGCAATGTCTCTGTAGCAGCCTTGATGGCAGATTCCCTGTTACCTGCCAACATCCTCTGCTACACTTTCTCGCATTAGGACTGGTGAGCTGCTAAGGGAGAAGGTCTGATGGAGGCCCCAGAGGAGCCACAGCTGACAAACTCTGAGATGGCAGCAGCTGAGAGTGGTGGGACATCCCCCTTGTTCAGAACTTGGTGACAACCTCAGCTCAGTGGATAATTAATTGTTCTTTCTTTTTCCCTGGCAGCCCCCCCAAAGGAGCCACTGCTGATGTGCCGGTCCAACAACTACCCAAAGGGTTTCTACTGCAGCTGGCACCTGTCCACTCCTACCTACATCCCCAACTCTTTCAACATCTCTGTCATGTAAGTGCCTGGCAGGGGAGTGAGCAGCAAGACATTTTGTCCCTGCAGCTTGGAGCGGGTCCCAGTCAATCTCTTCAGCAGCCCTGAAGTGTCTGAAGGGTCTGACCTGCGCTGAACATATAGGATCAATGTCCAAAAAATGGGCCTGGGGACAATGCACCCAGGACATATAAACTGAATGCTTGGCATTGGGAGTTTGTCTCAGGAAAGTTCCAAGTTCTCCAGAGGGGGCCAAGGAAAGTACCCAACTCTCCGATCCCCTATCCATGTCCCCTAAGTCCATCCTCTCTGCACCACTTCTCCACAGTGGAGGTTTTTCTGTTCATTTGGCACAGCCGTGCTCCATTCTGCTGCATGCTGGCTGTGTCCCTCACCTAGAACTGGGTATGGCATGGCATCATCTCCCACCACATCACTGAGGCCTGGCACAGCTCATGGCTGGTGCCGTGCCTTAGATTTGGGGGTTTGTGTCACCAGCAAGAAGGAGTTCCTTTAAGTTCTTCTTACTGGAGGGACAGAGCCAACCCCAGCAGGGTCTCATGCTTTCCTTGGGACCAGCATTAGGACATCCAGCCCTTTCTCCATGCAGGCTTGGGATAAAATGTCTCACACATGAGCCTGCAAAATTCTCTGTCAGGAGGAAAGCATTTCTTTGTCTGCAGCAGGGGCTGGTGCACCAGGGAACATAGCACTGCTCCTTCTGCCTGCAGTGGCATGGGTGCATCCCCACCCCAAGCACAGGTCTGTAAGTAACAGCTCTTCTTACCCCTTCTTTCCAGACATGGCACGAGGGAGATGGTCTGCGAGAAGGATGTCTTTCTCAAAAACAGGTGTCACATCAGATACCTCCAACTCTTCTCAACGGTGAAGTACAAGGTGACTCTGACAGTCACGAATGCTCTGGGCAAAAACTCCACCACTCTCACCTTTGATGAGTTTGCCATAGGTAACTTCCACGGTAACAACTGTCCTCTCCCAGAGGGTGTTGGGGTTGGTATGCTCTGACAAGGAGCCAGGGAAGGGGCAGGTTTTCCAAGTGAAGCCTCTGCTTATCTGTGCATGAGATGGGGCCAGGGTCTGAGCCCTGTTGGCATCCTCCTCATGCCTCCCCTGATTCTACTGGCCCTGCTGTTACTGGTGCCAGCACCTGAGCATGCTGGAGGAACTGGTCATGGTGGCCACAGGCAGCTTCCACGCTGATCCCATTGGTGGGCTGGTGCTGTGGCTGTGGATCCCATCCCCAGTGGTCCAGGTCTCCCCGGATTGCTCAGTTCCTTCCTGCTGAGGGGCTAAGTAAGTGGCTGCTATGTATCAGGGCAAAGGACTGTGGAATTGGTGTGGTTCAAATGGTGTTGCTCTTCTTGCTTCTCTGAATATGTCTAAAAGAGAGGTTTGGTAGTTGTGCTGGAAGCAAAGTCATGGGAATTAGGATTGGAAGAGAAATTAAAATGTCTCCTCAGAGGACTTAATTTTTTGCCCCCATCCCTATGCAGGATAAAGCCTTCCTGAAGTCATTGTCTAGCAGTCCTGACCTAACATGCTCCTAAAACCCTTAGTCCCCCCCCCCTGCACCTCCTCAGTGCCCCAGCTGGGCAATGGATGCTGTGTAATGTGGGAGAGGGAGCAGGGAGTCCTAAGGGCTTGGGTGTCCATGCCACCAACTCTGCCATGGGGGTGCTGCCCAAATGTGTCCAGACCCATGGTGTGGATGCTTCTCCAACTGTGAAGGATGAGCACGGCAATTCAGTGCCAAGCACAGGAAAGCAGGGAGCTGGGCACAGGGATTTTGCCACTAGCCAAAGACAGATTACAGCTGGTGCCGTGACAGGACTGTCCATCCTCACAGAACAGGAAAAATGGAAGAGAACAGAGTTTAGGAACATGTTGAAAAACAATTTGCTGGATACACATGGCAATTACTGGACCAGAAAAACAAATAAATGAATCCTTGAAGTGCAGCCAGCAGTCAGTCTTTGCCTTCAGTGTGCTGCATGTGCCAGTCCTGAGCAGCTGGAAGTGCCAGCATACAAGAAGAAGAGCTCCACCACTACCCTAGATTTTCCCATTCTACCCCATATCCTGGAAAATATCAAACAAGAAAAAAAGTGCCAGCTGTGATCAGAGTGGGAAATTATTTCGGAGCAGGGACTGTCCTGCCATGTCCCTGAAGCCACCATCCATATCCAGAGCTTTTGTTTGTTGGAGGGCTGCAAACACTGATGGCAAGACAAGGAGCTGAGAGGGCAGACAGTGGAGTTTAAGTCACTAGGGTGCCATTAAATGGAAATTGTTGTGTTTGTGGAAGATACACTCCTTAAAAATGAAGGTAACCTCCAGCCTGTGGGGCCCAGGGCAGCAATTAAGCTACATTTTCTGAGTTCCTTGCATTCCCTCCTGCAGGAGTTCAGGGCATCATCCTGTAACATCTGCATCCCACCCATGCCCTGCCTGGATTCCCAAACATCTGGTCCTCCATCCAGCACACAAGAGTAATCCCCCCTGGGAAGCACACCCAGCTGCAAGCCTTGGGCACCCCGGCACTAGCACAAGCCAGATCCAGCTCAGCCATTTGAACTCAGCCTGGGTGTGAGGAGCAGTGAGGGGAGGCCAGTGTTGCCCTGGGCCTGCCATCAGTGTGGGTGTGATATTGCTTCCTATTGCAAGAGCACCCAGAGCAGGGCAGACAGGATCTCTGGCCGTGTCCCAGCAGTTGTGGTGGGAGGTGAAGCCCCCCCAGCACCCCTGAGCAGATGCTCTAATACCCTCTGAGGTGACATCTGGGGAAGGGACAATGAGCTGGTGCTGATGAGAAGGGCTGTGTCCTGCACCCCAGAGCTAGCCCATTCCCACAGACACTTCAGTATCTAGTGACTTTAAAATCTCCACCTTCTATGAGATCGTCCTCCTCAGAATTTAATGCAGCTGCTGTGCATGAGAAGCATGGACACGGTGATGATTGAGTGCTCAAGCAGGCACTCAACAGGCTTAGTAGAGTCATTACAGGATGAACTCAACTGCTGCTGATCAGCCTGCTCTGAATGGAGCTTCTCCTTGGGCTGTCTGGGTGTTTCCAATTAAAACAAGTGCACCACATTAGAGTATTTTGCCAGGCAATTTGGTTGCCTTTTCTCCTTGCATAAGCTTCTGAATTTCAGTGTCTGGTATGACTCTCTTGGCCATGCTCCTACCTTATTAGGGATATCCTTGTTATCTAGCACGCAGCAGGTTCCCCCGGGGGTCTCTCACCATCATTTGGCCTAAAATCTCATCTTAAACCTGTGGCTGAGGACAAAGCCATTGCATCTGCTCACTGGAAAAACTGCATAATAGCACTGCAACACATGCATGCATCCTGCTGAAATGGAGAGACAGTGTCAACCAGCAACCGCGCGGTGATGCTTCAAAACTGGGGAAGTCAGAGTGTGCCTTCTTCTTCCACTTAGCCAAGATAAAACTGCCACACCTTCTACATAGAGGTTAAACCCCGGGCATGAAGCCCTGATCTGGTGTCCTGCTGGGGACACAGAGCAGTCTGGAGCCAACAAAGAGCCAGCAGCAAACTCTCCTGGTGCTGGCTGAGCCAGGAGTGGACCCACTACCGAGTCAGACCACCCACCCAGCCTGGGCAAACACAAAAAGCCTCCTGGGAAGGAGTGACCTCCTTTGGTTTTGCTTCCTCTCTCCTTCCTCCTTCCCTGGAGCCCTTAGCAGAAAACCCCTTCCCCAGCTTCTCAGAAGATGGGCTCTAATTGAGTAGAAAATGACTACTTACTTTCTTTTGCTATCCAGAGCCCTTGCTTTGCTGGCAGTCTTGTCATGCTGGTGATTATCAGCCAGCTGAGAGGGACTGTTCTGCATTTCCATTTTCAATGATGACTGGACAAGGTTTTCCAGCCCTCTGGCCCCCCTCTCTCATCACTAGGAGATCCAGGCTGCCTTCCTCTCCATCTCACTCCTGGAAATTGTTTTCATGATTGCAGCTTCTGCCAAGGTATTGATAATAACAGAAGTGAGAGTGGGGAGGGCAAGGTTCTGCAAAGCCCTGCAGGCATAAAGGCCCCAGCCCAAGGCAAGAGGAAGTGGGAGAGGGGGTGGAGGAGCTGAGGAAGAGATGGAGAAGTGAGGTGGTGTGTCAGGAGCTATGCACCTCCCTCATGAGGACTGGTGACTCTGTAGTCAGAATGTTTATGGCTCTCCAGGACATAATTCCACCTTCCTCCCTAGTGTTTCACCCTGAGAACTAGGTAGCTGGCACACAGATCCTCCAGGAAAGCAGGGACATCACTGCCACACAGCAACACTGACATCCTGCCTCTGCACATTTCTCCTTGTGTGAGGAGACAGGACAAATCAGCAGGAGAAGATGCCCAGCATTATAAGGAGGAAGGAAGGCAACCTTGGATGGGACCTTGCAGGCATGGATGCATTCCCCACACTTGCCACCCATCCCTTGTGTGACCTTGGGAAGACTCTTTGATCCTGCAGCTCTGGGGCAATTAAGACACAGAGCATCTCAGAGGGGCTGTTTGAGGACAAACATGCCTGTGTCTGTACAAAATTCACAGTCTCTGAACATGGGTATACAGTTGCTTACGCAGAAGGTCAGTTCAATTCATACTACTTAGGGAGGCAGAATTAAATTACCTAGACTGACATTTGGCTAAGACATGGAGTTTAATATCCCTCTGCTTGCGGAAAATGCCAGGGGATATTTAACAGCCACAAGGGATCCATTTTAGCACTCATTGGAGAGACAGGATGGGTGATGGGCCCCTTCATACTGCTGGTTTCAGCTGCCTTTCTGAACCACAGACTTCATTTCAAGATGTGTTCTGCAGTAGTCAAGGGCAGTGGGTAGCCAGAAACTCACAGCTAAGCATCAGTGTGCAGACCTTTTAAGAAAAGCTGCTCCCTGAATCTCTTTTTGCACACCACGACCTTGCTTGGATGCACCAGCTGAAAACCAAGTTGGAAGAACTGTGCCCTGCTTCCCAGCCATGTGCCCTTCACAGGGAATGTTTTGGATGAGGGATAATATTACATCTGGTTTTGTAGCTGCTTAACCAGTACTCAGCCTAATGCCCATTGTTCATTATTATGATTATTATTACTATTATGGCTTTTATTATGCTAGTGCCTGCAGGCCCTCACGAAGGACAGGGCTCTATTATGCTGACTGCTGTGCAGCCCAACAGCCAGTTCCTCACAATGTGTGGGCTAAATGGAGACAGGCAAAGGCTGAGGAAGGAGGAGCACTCAACCCCATGTGTCGAGCAGGGACCCTGGAGCCTGCAGAGGGTAAAGGATCCCTTCAAGGTCACACAGAAATTAGGGAGCTGGGCACAGCCCATGTCCCCTCGCTCCTCAGCTGCCCCTTGCAGTACCAGCCCTGATGTTTGCCCAGATGAGCATGGTGCAGTGAGGTCTGTCCTAAGGATGTAGGTCTGTCCTTGCTGGATTAGCTGCTGGAGTTGCCATCCCCTTTCCTGGCTCTTGCATCCCCACCACATTTGGAGGGATGTGGCAGGAGCAACTTTGGCTTTGTGCTTTTGGAGGGGCTGTCACTGCTGTGTTGCTAGCCTGGGCTGGGGGCACATCCCCCTTTGATGTCTGGGCTTTGTCATGCTCAGTCAGAGCCAGGGCAGCCCTACCCTGCACTCCATGGACAGTCCCAACCCACAGGAGCAGGACTGGGGGTCACCAAACAGGCAGGTAGCTCCCACCACAGCATCCAGTGACCTTTTCTTTTGCCATTCTCCATCCCACCACAGTGGCATTTCTCATTGCTTCCCAAGCACATCTGCCCTGCCTGGACAACTGCATTTGAGCATCCCTGTGCCATGTCTCCAGGCTGGCATGTCAAAAAGCAGGGCCAGGTTCCCTGTGTTACTCCAAGGAGTATTCCACCTCGTCCATCCCCAGGCCGGAGCTTTTCTTTCCACTTCCTCACTTCAGAGCCACAGTTTGGAGTCATCTGCATTCGTTCAGCCAGACTTCTGTTTTCCAAGCTGAACCTGCAGTGCCAGCACTGGATTTATACTTTTCTGTATGTGTTTGGACTCCAAGTCCCTGTTGATGGAAACTGATGTCCAGTTCAAGCCTGGAGATTCAAAGAGAGTGGAGGAACTGCACAGCCATCTGGAGTAGCTCAGCCCCAGCAAGTCATCCCTGCTGCTGAGGATAAAGCTCTAAATGGAAAACTGTTCCACCCTCCCACAGAGAGGGGTCAGTGGGAGCCAGGAGGTCACACAAAGCAGCTGTGGTCAGGTCCAGGGATCTTTGCTCACTAGCTGCTCCTCTCCTCCTCCTCTGGGAGCAACCTGTGGATGCTGGGTGCTCTGGGGATGGAGAAAGGTACCAAGGCCTCCTTGCACCCATTGCAGCAGAGGGAAGGTGGTGGGAGGAGGAGAGGCTGTGAGGGTGGTGGTAAAGATGACAGTAAAGGAGGATTGCAGAAGGGTGCTGAGCAGGAGGACAGGGGAGAGGGAGGTGATGATGGGGTGCATCTCAGGGGGAACAGGGTTATTTCCTGGTCCCACCAAGGTGGCTGAGCTCTGTCTTCCTTTCAGTGAACCCTCTGCTTCACCAGCAGCCAAGAAAGAGTTTGAAAGCATCATGGTCTGGTTTCTTCTAAGAGGGGTAATCAGTGGTGGTTCAGGGAGGGTCTCTTTCTGAGGACAGTTGCTGAGATGCCACCATCAATCTGGAGTGGAGATGGCAGTGAATGGCACACACACATCGCCACTTGCAGCAGACTGGCCCCACATCAGTGCCTGGTCCCATATATCTTCAAGCAGAGGGAGAGATCTCCTGCCTGCATAGGACAGGACTGCAGGCAGCAGGCAAGGCTAGGAGGGAGCAGGTCATTTGCCATCACTACCTTCTTCTCCCAGGGAGGGCTAGGGAGTGTCCTCTGTGTGGACTTCACTGCCCTGGCATCCACAAGTAGGTGAAGACCTCTGAGTACAGGGCAGGAGCTCTGCTAGGCACAGAGCTGCTCCCCACAGCCCCAGCTTCCCTCCTCCATGCTTGGGAGTGGAGTCTGATGTTGGCACCTTCTCAAGCTACTTCTCAAAGTAGTCAGAGCCAAAGGACCATTACTCAATCCAGAGTTCTTTCAGTCCAGGAGGGATCCATTGGTAGACATGTGGACTTTGGAGGGGGCTAAGAGCCCTCCTAGGACATAAGGACTCATGTGGATTGCTGTTCATGTGCACCAGGAGCTCTCTTACATCCCAGGCACAGCAGTGCACTGAGCTCCTTCCTGGCCATGAGAAAAGGAGAAGCATGGATATACCCAAATCTCTTGAGTTTTTGCAGCTTTGCTGTTGCAAATTGGGAGTTCAGGCTGTCAAGGGTTGAGTAAACTCATGGTGAGGAGTGAGGCTCTCTTCAGTGGGCAATGTCATTCATCACAGCCTGTCTGCAGTTTGCTCACAGCATTTTAAAAGTAGCAGCAATCCTTCACCCTTGGCATATAAGATGTCCCAAAGCCCCAGCCCTAAACCCAAGGGCCAAACTCTGCTACATCACTGCAAGGTAAGAGGGTTTGAATGTGGTTTAGACTCCCAGGAATCAGGGGATGTGAGGAAAGTACAGGATTTAGGCTTGGTGGTGTCCACACCCTGACCTAAGTAGCCCTGAGGAGGGGGGATGCTCTCTGCCTTGTCCAGGTTTCCATGTGTCTCCAGCACTGGCACCTCCCTGATAGTGTTTATTTTGAGCTAGGACAGCAATACTACTGACCTGGACAAGAAGAAGTGATTTGCATCTAATTAATTTTCAGAAAGGATGTTCTGCATTTTGGCTGCTCCCCTTGGAAAGCATGTGATGCAAATCCCAGCCAGTTGTGCCAAGCGGTGTAGGGAAGGATACCACATGCAAAGCTTTATCAAGCTCCCTCTTCTCTTCCAGTAAAACCAGACCCTCCAGAGAGCGTGGTGGCCAAACCTGTGCCCAATAATCCTCGGAGGCTTGAGGTGTCATGGCAAAACCCTTCATCGTGGCCGGACCCTGAGTCTTTCCCACTCAAGTTCTTCCTGCGGTATCGGCCCCTCATCCTGGACCAGTGGCAACACGTAAGAGATGCTGAGCTGGCTGGGACGGGAGGGAGTGGGGGAAGCTGATGGCTGGGCACAAGACGCACTAGGAACAAGTAGTCAGGAACCCTGAAAAATTGCTATTTACTTGCAACTAAACAAGATTTGCTTCTCCTTCTCCATCTCTCCTCCCTTCTCTCTTCTTTTAACTCGCATTCTGCCTACAAATGCCTCCACAGCCTCTCCCCACTCTGCATTTTCACCCACAGTCCCTGTCTACTTTCCATACGTACATTCTATATAAAACCTGCCAACAAGATGTAAAAGGCATTTAAGGTATAAATGTCACCACATTTAAATACGCCACTGCCACATTTAGATTTTGGACTGAAGATAAAATGCTGCTCACTGTAACTCAGAGCATAGTCTCGGAGTGATTGCTGTGGTGTTATCATATTTCTTACTTTTATTTCTTGCTTCTTTAAAAAAAAAAAAAAAAGTCAGTGAAATCCTTGGAAACCCAGAGAACAGATTTCATTTGTTAGTTGCACAAAGATAACAAATGGGCTTTTTTTTTTCCTTTTTTTTTTTTTTTCCCCCTTGATGTGCTGCCTGCATCCTCAGCTTCTGCAGGAAAATAGTCTGCCCAAGGAGAGGTGTGCTGCAACACTGACATTGCTCACCCAGCATCCCCTCTGCACAGAGCTAGGCCTGGAGAAAGCCAGTTAAGTGCTTTCCTTGATAAAGAATTTCACCCCCCACCAAAAAAACCAAAGTCATATAGGAGGCAGCACACAGTCCATGGCGAGTGCAGCCAAGTGGTGTTTTCTTCCTGCCATCTCTTCTTGGGAAGAGAAACATCCAGGAGAGGGAATGGGAGACAATCTCTGCAAGATTTCCATATCTTGGCAACATTTCTTGTGTTGGTTGGATTTTTTTTGATGAGGCAGTGCTGCAGGTCATGTTTCAGATTGAAGAGTTTCCTGACAGCTTTGAGTATCAGAGGGGAGTTGGGACAGGGTTTTGCTACTTGTTGCTTTGCCTTCACTGCAAACAGGAGAGCATCCATTTGGCAGCCCAAGGTGTAAAAAAGCACAGTGTATTAGTTTGCTGTGTTATTTTGGTGTTTTTTTTTCCACTTCAGGGAGGAATGCTCAAAATGTAGAAGCTGTGAAAAAAAAAGGGGGGAAGAATTAATGGGAAAAATGAAACAGAGTGCCAATATTTTTCAAGGTGTGCAGTGGTTGTGGGAAAAGCTGATATCTTCACCCTCCCACCATGTGATCCAGCCAAGCACCCTGCAAATGCAGAGGTCTGGACCCAGTGAGCTGCCTCCCACCTCAACACCCTTGGGGTGGCCAGTCCCCCCATCACTGGGTATCAGGTATCATATTGGTGGGGTCAAGCCACACCAGTCTCCTCACAGTGGGGCTTCCACTGGGACAGTGTTGCCTCACCATCATTTTTTGGGGTGGCAGGCAGCAATGGTGGGAAATATGTGGAAGGGTTGGTGACATCAGTGGCCACCCTAGCCGGAGAAGGTAGGTCTGGGGTAGTAAACACTCAAGTTCTGCTATTTAAAGACAGCCTGAGCAGCAGAGAGAGTTCAGAGTTCAGCCCTCATGCTAGGTGCCAGGAGGACTGGGAGGGGCTCCTATCCCAGTGTCCTAGGAGGGCACAGCAGTCCTGGGTACTGATTTTAATCAATATCTCCTTGCATGAGACATGTCCCTCATCACTGGCAGGTGGAGAAGTGTGTTTGCAGAATAATTTGCTTGTGTGAAAGTGGAAGCATTCAGCAAGTGAGGTACCAGCCTTGTTTTCTGACTCTCTGCCCCACCAGCTGGGTAATGAAAAATCTGATTTGTGGATGATTTGAGGAAAACTGCCACTATTCATCAGATGAATTATTTGCAAAGCCTGATTCAATCATCTCCCAAACACCAGGGGATGGCAGCTCTGCAGCAGCCAGAGCTGCTCTGACACCAGACCCCCTTTGGCAAGCTCAGACTGCTTAGCCCAGCCAAGCACCCTGCAGATACAGGGGGGTTTGCACCCAAAAATGAACTCTGCCAATGCCAGCATGGTAGGACCCTGGTTCTGCTTTGCCTCACCTTTAGTACTGTGTCCAGTTCTGGGCCCCTCAGGTCAGGAAGGAGATTGAGGTGCTGGAGCAGGTCCAAAGGAGGGCAACCAGGCTGGTGAAGGGACTCGAGCACAGATCCTATGAGGAGAGGCTGAGGGAGCTGGGGCTGTTCAGCCTGGAGAAGAGGAGGCTCAGGGGAGACCTCATCACTCTCTGCAACTCCCTGAAAGGAGGTTGGAGCCAGGGGGGGNTCAATGGTACAATTACCCCAAGACAGCAGTCTTGAATGCCACTCTTGGTGGCATTCACCTTAACAAGGTGAAGGTCTCCTACCACCATTGCACACAACCTGCTTACAGGCTATAGGGCAGCTTGGGAACCCAGGGAGAGGAGAAGTCATCCACCAGCAGCCAGGAGGACTAGATAACCTAATGTTCTGGCACACTGCTCTGTGCCCAAGGTCCCCCTCACTGAACCCAATAGCTGCCAACTCACCCATACGGGTTTTAAGTATCTCCTGACACCCCCTTTGCAGCTCTGCAGTTAGCTTAGCATCCCTGTGGAAGCAAGCCTACAAGGGAGCACTGGAGACTCCCCAAGGCCAGGAATATCCATTCAGGCCCTGCTTACACATGGCATTTCTTGGCAGAAGAAGCAGCTTTCTTCCCTCTGCCTCCAGTTATCTTTGCAGGGTCTGATTTATGCATGGCACCTCTGCAGGCAGGACCCAATGAGCACTAATAGGATCAGATGGATGTTGAGCTGTTGAATACCTTAGGGCCTGATTCAGTCAGCTCCTGGTTTGTCTCAGGCTCTTCCTTTCAGGACTTTAATAATGCCAGGCCCTGGCACCAGAAGATGAAGCTGTCCATGGCAGGAGTGGTGGATCTTATTGAGACCACTGCTGCGTGACATAGCCATAAATATAGTTCTCCTACCAGAGGGAGCTGGGCAATGCTGTGCCCAACCATCCACCCTGCATCAAGCAATATTTGAGACTGACCCAAAGCTGAGGGAACACCTCCATCCCCTTCCCAGCGATTTGAAAAGGTGGGTTTGGGTCCCAGCATGCCATTTGCAATCCCTTCCTGCCTGCTCAGCAGCACCTTTCTACTCAGGCTTCTTAGCAGCTGTAGAGTTGCAGCTTGCTCTGGGAATTACACTGATGTGCTCTGGGAATTATTATTACTGTGGTGAGATGATGATGATGAGTTTCCATGTGAGTGTGCAGCGGGGCTTGTGCCGGATGCTCCTTGCACCATTGTGCTGCCTCCCAGCAGCTCCCTCGAGCCTGGGCACGGGCATTTCCCAGCTGCTGGGGATGCAGCCCTGTCATATGGTATCACACTGGCTTGTCATTAACTCCCCTTCACCCCACCAGCACGGAGCTCACTCTAAAACTCAAGCAACTTTAAAGTCACGCTTCTCCCTTTCTGGAAGAGGGGCTAGTGGCTTCTCTGCTTCCAGAAGAGAGATGGGCTATTTGTAGCCCAAACAGGTTTTTTTATTCTCTTTTTGGCAGAATCTCCCCTTCTGTCTCCTAAATATAAAACATTAAATGTTTAGGGCATCCTTTATTTTTCTTCTGCTTTTAAGTTTGTAATTCAAGCCAGATTAGCGTGGTTTCCTCTTCGGTTTTATAGCCCCATCCTGGCCCCAAGCGAGCTCTCCTAATGCTCTCAGATGTTCCCCTAATGGCTTACCTAGGCTGGAACTGGATACCCTTTCCTAATGGATTGCTAATAGCCTGTTTCTGGTTTTACAGGCTCTTTCAGTTAACTCGCAACAGCAGCAGTCTCCACACTCACACATGCAATCTTCCTGCCAGCACATCTGCACGCTCACCCCAAGATGCAGACAAGTGCCCAAGCACCATCCCTGAGTATCTCTGGGGAGCCCAGGACAAGATCTTGCACCTAATTTCCTCCCAGACCCTATCATCTGCTGGAGCAGAAACTCTCCTTTTTGCCAGTGCTTGGGAGGGAGATCTCGTGTGCATACACATCCGGGAATGTGGCAAAGGCTCAGAAGGTATTTCTTAAGCAGCTTCAGAGCTGGTGGCCAGACCGAGGGAGGATTTCCTCCGGTGGGTTGCAAGCAATTTGCAGATGCAGATTGTGAAGTCTAATTGAACCCATTGGCTGGGCTGACAACATGAAATGTTAACGAACCGTGAGGCGGGCTGTGCCTCAGATCTCGAGATTTGCAGTAAAAGGTCATGAGATATTTAAAGCTAATAATGTGGTTGGGTTCTCTCCTTCCTCTTCTGTTTTGGAAGCATTAGAGCCACGTCTGTGAGCATTTGCAAAGGCTGAAAACATCCTTCTTTGGAAAAGCAAGCAGAGGTGCTCCCACTGTCCTGGGGCAGGAGGAGCTGGGGCCACAGAGCCCTTGATGTGTCTGTTTCACCTCTGCTACTGCTGAGAGGCTCTGATCCGCAGCATTTAGGGATTTGGGGGCAAATGAGCAATGTGAGTGTATTTCCAGTTGGGCCCACTGTTGTGAGGAGGGCGTGGTGCTCTGAGATGGTCACTATCACTTGTGTGTCAAGGTGGGCTCAGGCTCATCCCCCAAGGCAAAGCAATATTTTTTTGTCAAACAGGTGAATCTCATGGGCTGTTTCTGGAATATCCTGCCTNCAAGCCTCTGCTGCTTTGCCTGCACCCCCTTTCTTTGCAAAACAACCTTGCTGGGGAGGTCACCCTGAGTGAGCTGGGTTACAGCTTCACGCCTGGTAGCTTTTATTGCAGCACTTCCCTCCTGGCTGCTAAGTCAGTGATTAAAAATAAGGGGGAAAAAAAAAAAAATTAATAGATGTGAGTAAAATGTTGAGGCTGTAATAGTGCCACTCACAGCTTGGTGTGGGACAGGCAGGGATGGAGCAGAGACTGCCTTGGTGAAGGGTAGAGGTGGGAAATGCTCACCCTTACCATCCCCCACCTGCAGCCCCAGGGATGGAAGTGGGCTCAAGACTCTTGGCTGGCAATGTCTAGATGTTCTCAGCCTCCTTGGGAACTGCTAGTGAGCTAAAAGTACTGAGCACCCACCAGGAACAGGTGTCCAAAGGTACCAATGAGCATCAGAGCACTCATGCATACACCCTGTGCCTGTGCTCACCTACATGCTCACACACCTTCACACAGGTAGGATGAACCAGCAAGGTCAGCTTTCCCTGCCTGCATGGAGACCATGCCAGGCAGGTACCCATGCCCTGTGATGCGCGTGCACAAACTGCATCCACCTGCTTTCGCCCCCATCCCACTGCATCAGCATGGGCTGAAAATGCCAGTGCCAGGCAGGGTCAGAGCTGGTGCTGAGCTCCAGAGCATCCCTGATCCCATCCTCCCCACAGCAGCAAGCGAAAGTGAGCTCTGCCAGTTGTTACTTGGCAGGAGGGGACAGCACGTCCAGAGAAGGAGCGTTGTTGTTAACAAGCTTACAGCTCTGCGTTCAAAGATGCTCTTTATTTTAAGCCAGAAGGGAGACGTTCAGCTGAATCTGGTGTGACACAGACCAGGCTGCAGAGGAGGCCTGTGGTAACTTGTCCTCCCAGACTGACAGTGGGGCTGAGCAACGTGCAGCAGTGGCATTGCAGCCTTTTCATGGGGGGGAAACAGCAAGGACCACAGTTCAGGCTCTGCTGGGCTCCTCTGCTGCCCAGCTGGCAGAGAATTAGGGGGATCATTCACTTTAACAGAGCTTTTAGTTATTCCAGAGTCTGGGCAGAAAGTTTTGTCTGGGGTTAGCCCAACTGATTCCTGTGGCACTGGGGAAGGAGGAGGTATTTGGGGGCTCATTTATTAGTAATGAATGTCAGACATGTATGCTCTCCAGACGCGGCTTTGAAAGGGAAAAAGCAAAACATTTCTTTGCCGCCTGGCGACATCTACTCGAGGGCTGTTTGCTGTGCCTGTTTGCAGCAATGCTCCTGCACTTCCCAGCATTGGTGTGGCTTGCCTGGAGGTTACCCCTGCTTTTGGCTTAGCTGGTTCCCCAGGGCAGGTGGGAGCCTGGCCGAGATCTCCCTGCAGTTTGCGGGGACTGAAGACACCTGAAACAGCAGCTAACTTGTGGAGCATGAGTCTCTGTAAAACTCATTGCAGCCACATAGCAGGATCTGGCCACTTGTTGCAGGGAAAAGAAGCTGCAAAACTGAGCCTCCTGGGGTGCCCCACCTCCCCCTCACAGTTCCCATTTTCCTCATTGTAACTTGGGGAGAATCCAAGAGGCAAGGATGGGAGATGCAGGGCAGACCTGGGCTGTGATTTTATGAGGAGTTTCTTTCCATGGTCCCCCTACAATAGCTGGGTGTGGGCTCCCTTTATTCTGGGGAAGGCAGATGCATCTGGACTTGATACAACACAGGGGACAGACGTGGGGGCTGGTGTGCACAGAGCTGGAGCATCCCTGCCGTGGGATGGAGGGGTGAGCAGCCCCCCACCCCTGCACTGCCAGCTTCCCAGCAGTTGGAGCACCCCTTTCCCACATCAGGAGCTGCACTGGGGAGCGGGAGGTGTCAAGGAATGGAAAGCAGAGCCACTGCACTGCCGCCACGGGGGAGCCAGCAAACACATTTTCATGTGGCATGCAGAGAGACAGGCATCTGATCCCCCCTCCTCGCCCTCCCCCTCCTTCCAACACACACCAGCCCTCAGCCCAGCTGCTGGGGAAGGGCCAGTTAGTATTTTCTTACCCCCCCTCCCCATCTGCTTCCAAAAGCCATCTGGGCTTCAGACCTGCCTGTGCATCACCCTGTTTGCAAGTAATTGCTACCTGGTCGTGTTGGACTAAGAGCAGAGCTCAGGTGGGAACAGAGCACAGTGACCTTTTTTACTGCCAGGGCACCCTGGCAGGGTGGGCTGGGGGCAGTGGCAGTGAGGGGAGCCCGGGGAGGAGTGGTTTCTTTAACTCCTGCTGTGCCAAGCACTGCAAGGCAGTGCCACCCCTCTGCAGACAGGCAGTGGGACAAAGGGCACACATGGATGTCCCCATGGTGTGGATGTCTCTTGTGGGTGTCCCAGCACACATGCAGGGAAGATCAGGATGGACAGAGAGAAAGCAGAGCACCAGGAAATCCTCCCTTCCACCTGCCCTGGGTGTCTGACCCCATTCTATCAATTTAGCACCAGTCCCTGGGCTCATCCTGGTGTTTGGGGCTGTGGGTGGGCACTGGCTCTCCCTGGCAACCCCCTTTACACTTCCAAGCAGAGTGATGAGAGTAAGTGCCCACAGCAGTGAATGAGATCCCAGCCCACACTGTCCTCAGCAAGCTGTCAGCTGAATTACTGGGTTCAAGGGCTTTTATTCATTTCTCTCTCTCTTTTTTTTTTTTTTTTCCTATGCTAATAGCTCTGCATTGCATTGGCTACTGATCCCTCATTAATCTGGGCAGCACTTCACAGCCAGACAGAGTGACTTTTGGCAGGTGCACAAAGGCAGGCAGTGAGACACAGACCCCCCTGGGCCAAAAAAATCACCATGTGCAGCCTTTCTCCAACTTTTGTCTCTGTGTGGCAGGGACACGGATTAAGGAATTTCTCCTTCTGCTTTTGATGCTGTGTGTCCATCCACTCACCCCCTCCATGACCTCCCTGGTGTCCCCTCACACTGGCTCTCCCTGTCTGTGTCCCATTGGACCCAGTCCCTGTGTGATTTCCCATCTGCTGCTGCACTTTGGTGCTGAGCCACAGGCACCTGCCCAGGGACTTTCTCACCCACCAGAGCTCATGTTGGATGTGTCCCCCAGCTGCCCAGCTCAGAAGTGCTGCAAGCAGGCATGGCATGTGTGGAGAGAGATGGATGCTGTCACCTATGACTCTTTTTTTTTCTGCTGTCTAAAAAGAAGCTTAGGGCAGCATCCTTCCAGCTCCTACAAGGAAGCTGCTCCAGGTCCTTCCGCCAGCATCCTGGGGGAACATCCTCCCCCTTGACCCTGTTATGCCTGCCACATCCCACCTGCAAACACTTAGCTGCAAGCTGGCTGTGTCTGGGGAGAGACAGGAGTTGCTCCCAAGGGAAAGTGCTCAGCCAGGAGGGCTCTTTGGGCTGTAGAAGATGCTCCAGATGGAGCAGCAGCCTGACCAGGCCAGCAGGATCTCAGCGGGCTTGCTAACTGCAGCCTGTGTGCTGCAGGGCTCAGAGAGCAGCCAGGGGGTGCTCAGACGATGCTGAAAAGACCTAGAGAGATCCACACATAAGCTGGCTAACATTTTTCTGTATTTTTCTGAGCTCTGTTCTCATTCCCTGGTTCCAAGGCAGCACCAGTCCCAGCACAGGGCTTTCAGGGAGCTGGCTGCTCACCCAGCAAGGTTTCATTTAATTTAATTATTTCCATTAGGAATTAGTTGAGCTTGATCACCTTGGCGTTGCCATCCAGATAGGTGGGTGCCACCAAGGGATGATCTGGGCTGATCCCATCCAGGGAGGTCCCTGCTGTGTGGCACAGATGGTGCTACCCTGCACCCTGCCCCATGTGCCTGCAAGCAGCAACCCTGTGGGCAGTGCCCAGAGTTGGTGCCAGAGGTATAAATCCAAGGGTCTGGCTGACAGGGACAGCCTCCCTGTGCCAGGAGACTGGAGGGAGATGCCCTGCCAAGTGGTGTGCTTTGCACTGGCCATGTAATTCCTAACCTGGTAGGTGTCTTGCCCTGCCTACCCATCCTTTGGTGCCCGGGCCACAATGGTGTGTCCCTGTGAGAAGAGGGCGCAGAAGTTGTCTCCTCAGTCTGCTTGGTGCAGTGGTGGGTGCCAAGAGTCCATCACCACTGAGGACCCTGATCTAGTTTAGATTTTGTTCTCAGGCTGAAGAGGGATGAAACTTGGTAGGGCTGGCAGGACAGTTCTTAGCCAAGACCCCCTACAGCTTGGAGAATGCACAGCCATGTCCTGCAGTAGGGACTGGTATCCTCCTCATCTTCTTTTCCCCATTCTCCATTCTGCCCAGACCCCACAGATTTTCAGTCCTCACCTATCTCATAAGTTAAAGGGTCCAAAACTCTTTTCCTGTAGGATGGGCTGTGGCCAGCCCCAGGATGGGAGCAGCCTGTCCCCTAGTATAGAATGTGCTGGTTATCTACAGGTTGCTAAACAGCATTGCTCTAAGCCTGAACAATTATCTGGTCAAGAGGCAGCACCTGTGACCCCAGGGCTGGCTCTCAGCCTCTTTGGTCTGCTGAAAACTCAGGGACACCCTGCAAAGAACCTCACTTGGTTCATCTGCCCCCCATGCCAGGCTCTGGCCTTGGAACCCATTGGCAGGCAACCTGAGTAGCTGCCCCTGTGACAACAGGTCAGATCCAATCGTGTGACCCATGGCATGGTAGAAAGGTATCCCCTGGATGCTAAGGGTTGACTCAGTCACCAGATGTCCCATTGCTTTGGCGAATGGGGGTTTAGGGCTTAGGCATGTCTCAGCTTGGCACAAGCCCTGCACTGAAACCACCAGCATCCCCTGTTTGCATCCCACTGACCCCACTGGTGTGAGGACAGGCAGGACTCAACCCCCCTCTAATCCAGCCCCAAAATCCACAGCAATATCTTTCTCCACACTGCTCCTCTCTTTAGTAGCAGCTTCACTCCTCATGGGAGGCAGGAAGCCCTTTGCTCCCTGACAGCTGCAGGAGGGCACTGGCTGGGCCTGCCTCCAGATGTTGTGCAGATGTGGGGCTCCTGTGGGCTGAGGCCGGGCAGCATGTGCAGCTGGGATCTCAGAGCCCAAGGGACCTCTGAGCCAGGCAGCAGGCTGGATGCATGCCTGGGAGAAGATGTAGGGAAAGAAAGGCTCTCACCTGAAGCAAAATCAAAATGCCTCCCTGCCTGGCAGTGATCCCCCAGTATGGATGTAACATCCTGGGGATACACACACACACACACACACACTTCAGTTTGTGTGCCAGAGGGGTTAAATCTGTTCTGGGGTGTTGTGCTGGGGAGACTGGAAAAGGGATGGATCTTTCCCAGGGTGCATTCCTGCTTTTCAGATACTCCTGCAAGCAGAGGATTGATGAGCATAACCATGTGAGCTGCTGCTCAGCTGCCACATGCCTCCGTGATGTGCCCACCACCCCTGCCCTGCAAGGCAGCCTTGTCCCATGGATGCATTGTCCCACATACCCCTGGGCACACTGATGGCAAAGCTTTTCTCTCTTTTGGGCTTCAGGATGTGATCAAGGCCCAGGCAGAAGTTTTTTGGCTCCATCTTGCTCCTGTCATTTGACTGAATTCTTAATAAAACTCCGTTGTTGTTGGGGTCCTGTGCCTGACCCTCAGCCATGGAAGTGCCAATTATTCTGCTGCAGCATGAGCACCTGCCTGGGCACTGGCACCCACAGATGAGTTGTGTCAGACCTGCACTATCCTTCATGCCCCCAGCACCTTTTTATCAACACGTGCCTGGAGAGGAGGTGGTTTCTGTCAAACAGGGCACAGGGGAAGGACAAGGGGTGCCCTTTGTACCCCCCAAAGCACACACAAGCAGGACACGGGGAATGAATTTGGTCCTTCAGCCTCAGAGACTGGTTGGAGGGCAATGTCCTATGCAGCCTCTGTCATATTCTTCTGCCCTGGTCTCCTGCATGCCCTCAGGATCATAGCTCCATCTCTGGAAGGTCACTTGGGTGGTGAGCCCTCCTCCTCTGTCAGTCAGGCATGTTTGCTCACTGGTGGCTGTGTGATGGGGGTGGACACCTGCATCCCTATGTCCCTAAGCCAAGCTGCAAGTGGATCCAAGGTCCCCAGAAGGTGTGGACACAGTCTGGAGCTAAACCACTGCACCAGTAGCTGCATCTCCAGAGGGATGAAAGGACCTCCCTTGGCCTGGGCAGAGTTTACAACAGTACTGAGGGAATTTTTCTTGGAAAGATGGGTGGACAAGGCTTGATCCCTGTCCAAGGGATGCAAGCCAGGCTGATGTTATGGCAGTAGGAACAGGAGCAGTGTGGCCAGAGCCATACTGGTGGGCAAAGCCTCCTCACCCACTGCCCTGGATGTCTGGCTCCCAGCCACCCTGACACAGAATCATAGAATGGTTTTGGTTGGAAAAGTTGTTTCAGATCACCAGGTACAACTGTTAACCCACATCACCACTGAACCATGTCCCTCAGCACCACATCTACACATCTTTTAAACACCAGGGTTGGTGACTCCACCACTACCCTGGGCTGCCTGTTCTAGAGCCTGCCTGCACATCTGCTAGTTTCTGGTGACCTCTAGAGGAAGCTGCTCCATTCCAGCACCGTGAGATTTGGAACAGGATGGGATGGGATCTTCACCAGACCTTTGGCTTAGCTGCAGCTGGAGCATTCTCCACCTGCATCCATGTCCTGGGCTCATGCCTCTGCCCAAAGCACCATAGCCCAAACTTTCCAAGATGCCTAAAACTTCCCGAAGTGATGCAAAAGTCTCACTATCATCCTCCACCTGATCTAAATATCCAGATTGTCTTACACCCCGCTATGCTGGGGATCCTCTGACCACCCTCCCCTTCTCACCCCTGTCCCCAGGTTGAGCTGTCAGATGGGACATCACACACCATCACAGATGCCTACGCTGGCAAGGAGTACATCATCCAGGTGGCAGCCAAGGACAATGACATTGGCACGTGGAGTGACTGGAGTGTGGCTGTCCATGCCACTCCTTGGACAGAGGAGCCGAAACATCTCACCACGGAGGCTCAGATCACAGGTGAGAACCCCCCCCCCACACACACACACCTTCCAGTACAAACAGGCTGTGCCTACTGCAGGGGGGAACCCAGGAATCCTCCTGGCTGTGGGTCTCCCCTGTCCAGCTCCATCTAATATTCATCCCCAGCCAAGGAAAATCCCCCAGAAGGCGGGGGGTATGTATTTCACCCTACACCTCACCCCCACCCATGGCACTGGCAGTGGGTGCAGCCAGGCCCAAGGGGTGCTGACTCAGCTCACGTGGCTCCACCATCCTCCTTGCCAGAGGATGGCTGGGGTCTGACAATGATGGTGGGAGGTTGCTTATTATTATTATTATTATTATTATTATTCCATTAACTGCTGCCTCCCCCCATCTCTCCCTCTCCAGTCCCACCCCCTCCACACCTCCGACCCTCACAATGCTCGGAGCGATGCCAAATCGAAATAAAAGCCACAAAGTTAACAATCCTCTGTTTCTAGGAAGGAGCTGGGACTGTGTCCAAATGGGCGTTATCAGACCTCTGCTTCCCAGAAGGGCTGGAGCAGACCCTGTGCTGGTTCCCCTGGCTGGCACGGGTGGTGGGGCAGGGGTGTGCAGACAGGCAGTGACTGGGCTTCTAGCTGATTCCATGCATGTCAGCTGTCTGGGTGTGCATGGGAGGAGGGGGCATGCGCAGTGTCCCCACCCTCCAACCTCTATTGCATTGTGCATGCAGGTCCCAGCTCATGTGTGCAAATCATGTCCTGCCAGAGCCATGCACAGTCTCTGGAGGTCCTGGCCATGCTCCCTGCATGGGGATGCAATATGTGCAAGCCCCACACTGCTAGTGGGTGGACACAAAGACACCTCCTCTTTGCAGAAGCAGCACCCAGTAGAGTTCCTGGGGGGTTCAGGCAGCAGCCCCT
Source organism: Florisuga fusca (assembly GCA_038090715.1). Classification (NCBI taxonomy): domain Eukaryota; kingdom Metazoa; phylum Chordata; class Aves; order Apodiformes; family Trochilidae; genus Florisuga; species Florisuga fusca. Next base: position 6,286,621 of record JAAWXA010000034.1, read on the forward strand.
CATCACCAGAGGGGTGAACACTCACAAGGGGTGCAGGCACACCTTGATGGTGTCAGGGTTTTGAATTTGCTGCTACACAGTCCTGCACTGCACTAAATGCAAGTACCACTTGCAACAGCACCTTGTGCCTGGACATGCATGTCCCTTGAACACACCTCCCTGTGCATACCATCTGCAGCCATGCAGGGCTGACATGGGACACCCTGATTTCGGGGCTGAGCCTCACCATGACACCTCAGTGGAGTAAGAAAGATGCCAAGACACAACCCCTGTGTCCCCCAGCATCCTCCCCAGATTATCTGGCCAGGGGAACTTGGGATGTGACTGAAGTTGCTACAACCTGACTGCCCAACCAAGCCCCTCCTGCAATTCTTCAGCCCTCCATGGGGACAGACAACCCATCTGGTCCTGTGCAGGGGAAGACAAGCCCTGAAAGACATCCCAGAAGTCAGGGCAAGGTCTAGGACATTCCCTGGGTAGGGCATGCTCTCTGATAAACACCTGTGGCCATGTCATCATGACTTCTTAGCCAACTCACCATCTGCTTCCCTCCCTGCAGAGACAACAAGCACTAGCACCTCCTCTTTCATGCCGCCCCCCACCACCAAGATCTGTGACAAGGGGGCCGTGGTGGGCAGTGGAGCCGTGGCAGTTAGTTGGACAGCTGGACTGGTCTTGGCTGCCTATGGTGTCCTCTTTATTTAGTGAGTATCTGAAAGGTGTAAGAGATGGGATGTGGGTGCTGGGAGGGGGCAGGAATATGGGGACCTCAGGGGCTCCAGCATGGTTGAGGAGGAGGGGGTGCTCTAACCAGGCAGTGTGTGAAGAGGTTTGCAAATGAGCCATTTGGGGTTTTCTTGGGGTTTTTTTGTGTGTGTTTTTGGTTTTTGGTTGGGTTTTTTTCCTGGTAAATGCACCAAAACTGACTGCTTTTCCAGTCTGGGTGTTCTGGAGGAGGATTCAAAAATGGCTTTTAAAAAATATTGCACAAAACCTTCAAGATGGTCATTCTTTGATGCCTCCTTCTCAGCAGCTCTCCTCTCCTCTCCTCTCCTCTCCAC
>JAAWXA010000034.1:6288825-6321090 GCA_038090715.1 Florisuga fusca
AAAAAAAAAAAAAAAAAAAAAAAAAAAAAAAAAAAAAGAAAAAGAAAAAGAAAAAACAGAACAACAATTAATAGAGGGGATAAAAACAAGCTCACATAGAGACAATGCACACACGCGCACACACACCAGGAGAGACCGTCTTCATTAAATGATCATTTCATGACGACTGGCATCTCTGGGTATTCTTTCTCTTCTGGCTGGAGCAGGTGGGTTCAGCTGCCCACTCCCTCACATGGTGCTGACTTTGATGGTGAGGATGTGGGGATGGCAGTGAGGGTGACACAGACATCTGGAGCCTGCCCCAGAGCTTGAGCCCATAGCATCATCTCCCCAGGGGTTGAGGGAGGACACTAAAACTGGCTTTTGGGACATCCTGAGAAGGTCCAAGGGTGTATGCTCACCCCTAGGGACCCCTGGTGATGCAGAAGGGATGGTTGTCACCTCCCAGTGTGGCACCTGAACTGTGATGCTGCATGTCCCCATTCTAGGGCCTTGAGGATCCCATGCCTTGCTGCAGCCTGGAGGCTGGAGATGGCACGTAGTCTCAATTAATGCACTTTACATGTCTAATTAATAATTTCACATTAGGAAAATGCCACTGGCCCAGATGCTCTGAATTAAACTTCCATTGTGGCAGAGATCACATGGATCCAGTGCAGGGGAAAAGCAATGCTGTCAGGGTCCGGCCTCTCCCCATGTGCCTTGCTTGTGAGCACCATCTGGAGAAGGGATATCATCAAGCTGGATATTTATCAACTGATATCATCACCAGGGAAAAAAATGGTTTGGGTTTTTTTTAAACAAATTGCCTGCCCAGTGCCCCAACAGTGTCTCTCCAGTTGAGAGACAGGGAGATGGATGGGTGGGTGGGTGGAATGGATGATGGATGGATAGATGGATGGGGGGGTGGATGGATGGGTCGGTAGAGGTGAAGTAGCCACAGCCCAGGCTCTTCAAGGCCTGAAGTAAGCACCAAGCTGGTTGCTAGCTCCTACCAGGCACTTGCAGTGGTTTTAACCACGCTAAGGTTTTATCAGAGGAGAGCTCAACCCCAGGCAGCCCTGCCTCCTGCTAGGCCCTGCCAGCAGCATCACTGCCCCACGTGCTGGCTTGGTTCACTGGTTAATGTTCCATTACCAGACAACATGCCTCCATCATTTATTAATGTTTCATTAGTGTTAAAAACATATGGTAATTAATTATGCACTAATTATGGATTCACAGCGCTAAAAGCCAGGGTAATCTACCATAGCAGATGGCTCTTTGGGGTAGGGGGAAGGGACAGTTCTTAGCAGAGATGAAAATGTCAGGCCCAGCCCTTGCCTGGGGGAAGCATCTCAGACAGACAGATTGCCTTCATCTCCAACCAGGATCTCCATGCCGGGTCCAGAGGCATACTGTGTCAGGTTATTAAGCAGAGGAAACCTTGTCCATCTCAAGCTAGTTCAGGGACAAAGGGAGAGGGGCTCCTGCTGCCTCGGGCAGTTGTATGAGAAGCCATCCAAGAGCAGTGGCTCTCACACATAGCAGGTGTCACCCTCCAGCACCTGGAGTTGGCGGGCAGCCTGACACCAGCTCCGGGGTGCTGTTCATCAGCCCCTCCACAGTGTCTGGCCAGATTAAGCAGCAGTCCATAAAGCAAGGGGTGTTGTAAAAGCCCAAAAAGCCCACTCGTGAAGTGCTCCAGTGATATTACATACAGATGTGCAGAGATGTTTCGAATTGGGGAAGGTCCATGGGGAGCATCCCTGCCAAGCAGAAAATCCATCCACTTAGCAGTATAAATCCATACAGGAAGAAAGAGGGAATTACAGTGCTCAGAGAGACCTGTGCATCGCATAACCTGAAATCCAATACATCAGCCAGGCACAACGGGTCCCTGCATCTTCCCAGCACATATGTGGCAGTAAATCCCACCCTAGGTGTTTTTTTCGGCTGTTGCTGATGTGAGAGCAGCCTTGCACTGCAATCCCCAGGCTCAGCAAGAGGGATCAGAAAAGCGGCTGGAAAGCAGGAGCTATTTCCTGTCCATGAAGTCTCATAGGAAGCAGAAAGCCCCCCTTGCTTGAGTAATGGGCTGAACAGCAGAGTGGGTCCAAATCACTGCATCTCCTACATCCTTCCCTGGGGCAGGTGCCAGTATAGATCTCACCCTCCCTGACCCAATCATCAGAGAAGGTCTCCAACAGAGAAGGAGCCTGGGGCCCTGTAGTGATAACAAGCATCTTACTTAGCACCAATTATGCTGAGAGCACTGAGTGGTACAGCTCCAATGGGGCACCACACTTTGGTGGAGCAGCAGGTATGGTGCCGTGTGTTTCAGCTCTGGCAAAGTAGAAACTCCCAGGTAAAAGCAGAGAGGCAGAGGGGTGTGAAGGCAGGCTCAGCTGCTGAAAAAGCAAACCAATAGCTGCAGAGCCAGACCCAAGTACAGGAGCATCCTGTCGAGACTGGTGGAAATGCCAGGTGGATTCTGTTGAGCCAGCTGGCAGAGGAAAGTTGCTTCTTATTTGCTACATCTGGTCCCAAAGGGACCTTCCCCATCACAACAGTGGGGGGAGGTGGGAGGTGAAGGTGAGAGCAGCAGGAGCCTGTGGAAAGCTGATCCCCAGGGTGAGACCATGAAGAACAGCATCTAAAAAAGCTGAGGATGCAAACAGAGTCAGCTTTACTTGGAGGAGTCCAGACTTCCCCAGCCCTCAATCTGAAATAGTGCCTAGTCCAGCAGAAAACAAGAGCCCACCACAAACCATGGGGTACAGAAAATGCCTACATCTCCTATACAGAGATGTAACACTGGATTCCCTTGGCAGGTTGTAGGCTCCCTCCAGGACTTTCTTCCCAGTGGCAGGAAGGAGGGCTCACACATCAGGGTCCCACCATGAGTAAACGTTCCCACCTACACTTAATGGTGCAGGAAGGAGTCCAGGAGCTTTGAGTGATTCAGTTACCATTATACAGAGAAACAGACAGAGCTGCAGGTGTGGTCCCTGTGGGTAACAACAGCCTGGACATCCTCATGATGCTGTAGGGCAGAGGCTTGTAGCAACAAGAGGTGGCAGATGGCTGCAGCAGAGTGTAAAGTCTTGGACCATCTTATTCCTTCGTGGGTCTAGATCAGGATTCAATGCCCCTCCAGAAAAGGCTGTCTGTTGTTTGAAAAGCCTCAAAGCAGTGACTCTCCTCTTCCTCATGTACACCCTGAATGTCTCAGCCTCTGCCCTGGCACTGTGTCCCTGGTCCCCAGACACCTCATGCCCTCCCTCCCCACCAGGCCACCTCTGACACCTCCTCACCCCACACAGTCTCACTGTAGCCAGAAGAGCAGCACCCATCACCAACTTCCCAGCTTCCCATCACCTCCTTAGTGTTGTGGCCTTCCTCTCTACCTCCAGTTTCTCCCAGTCCCCTGCCTGCTCTGGCCAGGCTGACCCACAAGGTCCATCTGCTCACAGCATCCCAAAACCCTCTGCATGCAGACACAGCAGCCGAGCACAGCCCACCCAGCTCAGCTACAGCACAGAGACAAGACCACACCAGGGTCCCCTAATAAGCAATTGACTCTTTTCTTTTTTCTTTTTTCTTTTCTTTTTTTCCTCCCTTTCAAGAAAAAGCCAAGCATTAATTTGGCTTCTGCCACTCTGTTTATCTAATAGCATTGCTGATTGATTGTCTTATTTATAACCCAGATCCGGTGTCTGGGCTGCTTGTGGAGACAGGGTGATTGATGGAAAAAAGACAGCCAGGGAGGGACTTAATGGAGCCATGTGGCTGAGCAGTGGAGTAGTGGCTTCAGCATGAAATGAAAGTGTCTCCCAGAAGTCTGGGCTGTTCTTCCTCTTTCCTGCACAGTTCCTGGGGAAGCTAAGTGCTGGGAGAGAGCAGTGTGCTTCCCACACCCTGCCAGGAGTGATAAGGGACTGATCTCAGGTCTCCTCCAGCAGCCTGGAGGAGGACAGGCCAAGAGGGGACACAGCCAACGGGCTGCTTCCCAAGAAGGTGTCATACAGCCTCTGGGAAGGTTTTTCCCTTCCAGGATGGAAGGGGTGGTTTGAAGATATGAGACAGATCGTGCCTGCCCACCTGCTAGGCTGCTGTAAAACCAGGTAATGCAGAGAGGAGCCATTCCCATGGGTGACCAAGTGCTGCTGGGTTGGGAACTTGCCTTCCTGCAGGCTGTCAGGACCTTCCAGAGGTCTCAGTTTTGTCCAAGTCTGGGACAGGACATTCCCAGGGAGGTTTCCCTGTTCCTCACACCTGATGGACACAAACCCCAGCAGAGTCACCGATTCGTGTGTGAATCACCCCATGGGGACAGCCACGAAATCAAAGCACCAGCAGACAGGGAAGGAGAAGCCACAGTCACAGGTGGTGACAGGTCATTATTCAGTGTCATGATGGGGATGTGTGACAGTCCAAACATGTCCCAAACCTCCAGCCTGCAGAATCACCCCAGAGCAGCCTGTGCCCCAGCCGCAGGGCTGGGTCGTGGTCAGGAGATTGCTGACAACTCCAAGTCGCCAAAAAGGCATTTAGCTTTGATTTGAGCCAGAACTAAACCCTCATCTTGTCCATAAGGATAGGTTTGGGAAGAAAAAATAACATATTGGTTCAGTCAAAACATTTCGTTGCTGTTTGACGGTCTTTATTTCATGTCTGATTGTAAGAGATAATCTAATACAAACCTAAAACAAAGCCAAACACAGTTGTTACATTATGAAAATCCCCATCAGACAGTTTTGACATGGCCAGACCCCACTCCCTTTCTTGTTTTTTTGGTTTTCTTCCTTTTTTAATTTTTTTTCCCATCTGAAATTTGAGCAAAACCAAAGCAGCTTCATCAACATTTCTGTTCAAGCAGGCCAAACGAAACCAGTCTCCTACCCACCAGCCAGTGCCTGCTAAACCCTATCCAGTGCCTTACGATAGAGATTTATTTCTTGCAGGAGAAACCCTCCTTGAAAAGTCCATCTGGACCATTAGACACAGGCAGGCTGATGCATGTCCCCTTCACCCAGGGTGTCCCGTAGCCTCCATGGTCCCCCCATGGGTCATACAGCTACCACCTCACCATGTTGCCAGGGCTGTGGGGGTAGGGAGAGGCCCAACATGGGGGTGGGGTGGGGGGTGGTGATCCTTGCAGGATGTTAGAAGACGGAGGGGCCCCCAAGCAGCAGGAGCGGAAACTGCCTTTGATGTAGAAGCTCTCCTTTTGCAAACACAATGAGTTGCAGAGGAGTTTTATAAACATGGCTATTGTTGCTCCGTCNAAGCCCCAGCAAGTCCAGCACTGCTACGGTTTTCCCAAGGGGGATCAATAAATAAATGTAATAACAACAAAGGGGCCCATGCAGACGAGATTGGGTTACAAAGAGGCCTCGGCCCCCCCTCCTCCTTTCCGGGTAAAAGTCATTGCACGCAGGCACTCTGGCTGGTTCTGGGAGAGGTTGCTCCATCCCCACTGTCTGCGGGAAGCAGGGACAAGATCTTCCCACCAAAGGAGCCAGGCACCACCTGCAAGTCTCCGTAACACCATCATGGGTAATAACACGTGATTTTGGTGGCCACCCCGCAGCCTTGGCCATGGGATATTGATAGAAAGTGGCTACCAGTTCCCCATGGGCATCTTTGATGCATTCAGAAGTCACCTGATGCCAACACGGGCCTGGGAACAGGCTCAACAATAGTCCCTGGATGTGTGGCAGGCAGGTGCCTTCTTCCAAAACTTCCTATCCTACTAGTTGATTCAGGTCATTTCCCAGTAGGATATTACCTAGCACAGGGCACTCAGGAGCAGGTGTTGAGGCTCCACCTTGACTCATTTTCTGCCTTGCTCTTGACTGACACTGGACCATACAACTTTCTGGTCAGCTGAAAAGTAATGGTGACTCTGACCTGACCTTAATAGCATGATGAAGTTTTATGCAGGTCTAGGAGCTAAGGTTTGCACATATTAAACAGGGCAGAAATCTGCAGAAAAAAGGGCTATCATGTGGAAACAACCAAACACTGCCTGTGGGACTTCAGGGCAGGAGGACAGCTTCTCCCAAGGAAGAAGGATTGTTGAGGTTGAACATGGCTATTGCATCTCACCAAGCTCTGGATGCTGGAGAAGTCAAGCTCAGGCACTCAGTCAAGTGCCTTCTCCTTTGGGGAATGAGGAGACCAGCTCAACAGAGCTTTTCAGAGATTCATCTGCTGAGGAACCCTGACCAACCCCATGTGCAAGGACTAGAGGGGACTTTGGTGATGTGCAAGACGGGATGAGCAGACAATTTGGTCTGGAAGGCCTGCTCTGAGCCCTGCCACTGCATCTCTGCTACAGCCATTGTCTGACCTTCTCCCTGGCTGCTCCCTGCTGCTTGGAGGTGATGAGATGCTGATTTTACCTACACAGGAATCCTGCAGCTGGGGGTCAATGGGACAAAACGTGTCTCACACACGCATGCACTGCTGCCTCCCCTGTGAGCTGCCCTGGAAACCTCCTCCTCCCCCCAACCCATAAAAAAAATTAAAACTCTTGATATTGTCTCACATAAACATGGATTTGAGGCCCCGTCAGTCACCAGACACGTCCCACAATCTGTGCTGGCTCCGGACAGCTGGAAGGGTTTGCTGGAGGACCAGAATGACTTCACGCTGCCTCCCACGGACCGGGGCTACCCGGAGTGCTTGGTGCAGGGAGGGGAGCCAGGGACAGGGTGCAGCCAGCCCCATCCCCACCACCCTGCCACCACCCTGTGTCCTGGACCCACCAGGTTGGGTGCTGGTCCAGAGAATGGCCCCAGGCACTGACAGCAAAACCACCCGGGGATGCAGAGGCCATCCCCATGGGTGTGAGAGAGGCAGCTGGCCTGGGCTGCGGGGCCGGGGAGGTTTATGAGGGCTGACCCCTTGCACCGGGCGCCTGGGGCAGGATAAATCCCACTCTGCCTTGGAGTGCAGGTGCATGGGGCTGACAGAGAGGGGAAGAGACTACAGATGTATGGGGATCTGGCGAGGGGGAGCGGGGGCTGGCCTCAGGCTGCATGTGGCTCCCCATCCATCCCTGTGGTGGGAATGGTGTCCCCTCCATCTGCTCCAGAACCCACTGCATTGCTTTGCAGATGTTGTCAGCAGGGCTTCCTGCAGGCAGCCTTCCCCGGTGATGCCCAAGGACGTGGGAAGACCTACAGCATGTCAGTAGATGTGCCACAGGCTGTTAGGAGGAGACTTGTGACATTCTGGGTGACAGAAGATGACTGCTGGCATCCCTGGGGTACTACAAGTGCTTGGGTTCACGGATCCGTAGCTGTGTTGCTCACATTGACTTCACCCCTGGTTTAAGTCACAGCAAGGACCTCCTAGACACTGTACCAAAGGAAACAGGAAGGATCTGGAGAGATCATCTAGTCCCTCACAATCTTGTCATCTCAGGCAGGTGGCATGAAAGAAACTGCCAAGTGCCTTAGGTCAGGGTCATGTTCTCAGCCATGAGGGTTCCTGCTCTTTTTCCAACACAGGGAGGCAGTTGAGACCTGCACTGGGAAAGACACCCAGGATTAGACACAGCCCTCCATGCTGGACACTGGGTCTGGTTGGGGCTGGGATGTGGGGACCATCATGTGCAGGGCCGGCAGGGAGGGTGAGGGTGAGGGTCAGGGTTAGGGTTAGGGTTAGAGTTAGGGTTAGGGTTAGGGTTAGGGTTAGGGTTAGGGTTAGGGTTAGGGTTAGGGTTTGCAAGAGCAACAGGGATTTTAGCCCATAGCCCACCTCTTCCATTTCACGTAGCACTGAACTAAGTCCTTACCTTAGAAGTTAAGCAGGGGGTTGGGAGCTTTTCCCTGAGTGAATTATAATCATCCTTTACAAAATAATAATAATAATAACACAAAGCAGGTGACTGAGCTTGAAGGTGGATAAATGTCCTGCATAGAGCACCTGACTCGCGCCAAGTGCAAGCCTGGCTTTGGACTCTTTGAAGTCAGAACATCTTTGTGCTCTCGGTGGGTTCGGGCTCAAACCCTCTGTGCGTGCCTTCTACTAGTGCTTCGACAATTTATAGATGTGTGAGGCTGTCCAGAAACCTCTTCTAGCACTGACCCAGTCCAGCTGGCTGGGTCATGTTTGCCTCCCATGAACAGCTTGGTAGGAGCACAGTACAACACGAATCACCCCCAAAAAGTGAACACCAACACTTCATGTCCAAATCACATTCACAGACCTGCAGTGTCCCTCGGGGCATTCAGTCCCCTTGCTGCAGGCTGCCTGCTCCACCTGATGGGCAACCCACTGACTGACAAATGTGTGCACCCTTTAATTACAGCACAGTGAATCCACTTAGTACAGTTTCATTAGATACCTCGTCTATTCAAGGAGCTGGATCGGTACTTGCTCGGCTCAGCAGCCAAAGTCTCCAGATTTTCAGGCCTTTAATATTCACTCTGATCTGTTCATAAGTTATTCATAGGGAGTGGGAAATGCCTAACAAGAGAAATCACTGCAAATTGCTGGTGCTTCTGAGGCATTCTTGCAATCTGCTTGCACAGAAAGAGGAGGGGAAAGTAATAAATAAATTATTGTTTACAAATTATTTACTTGTCTCTGCTAATTTCCATGCTGTTTACCTGGCAGCAGTCTGAAGTCAGGAACAATTAGAGGAGACTTTCTCCTGGCATACCACTAGCTGGAAGTTGTGCAGCATGGCAGGAAGAAGGCCAGGGCAGCAGAAGAGCAAGAAGGAGCTAGTTTGGCTGACAGAATTGGATACTGAGTGCAGTCTTGATTGGTCTCCACATTCCAGATGGCACCATTATGGAAAAGGTGCCTCCCTCAGCCACCTCTGCTCAGCTGGTTGGCTCCATCCCTTCCCAGTAGATGATGTCCCTTGAAGTTTCTTCCTTTGCATCACATCTGAGCAGTGCCCACACTTCAGTGCATGTCTCCAAAATCTGGCAGTAGGTAGCAGCATAGACTGTGCAGGGCTGACCTTTCTGACCCAGCTCACCAAGACCTATGGAGTCAAGTACAGGATCACACAGCTTCTTAAGGGTCATAAAGTCCTCAAAGACACTGTGGTTTGGAGACAAGGACCAGGGCTTACTAGAAATTCCCTCTCTGTTCCAGAGAAGCCAGGGCTTTGTGGAGACCAGGAGAAGGTCCTAGCTGCATGCTATGTCACAGTGTGAAACAGAACAGGAAGGATGACCTGGTTTGGCATCAAGAGTACTTTCTCTACAAATGTGGGAAAGATTACACTCACAGCCATATCACCCCAAAAAGTGAACTCATTCCTGTGGCAAAGTCTACCCCAGCAGACAATGGCTACTTGAGCCAGGCAGCAGAATGAACCTGTCCTCCTACTTAGGGCTATTTCAGAATTCTCAGGGGAGCAGGAAAGTGAATGTGTAGATGTCCTTTGGGGAAGGAAAAGACAACCTGGCAATGTCAGGAGAGCAGGACAGGCTGGGAACCGGCCAGCCCAGTCAGGCTGGTGTGTCTTGCAGACTCCCTCATGCTTCATTCTCCACCTGTTGCTCAAGGGTTTCTGAATTCCCTGCCTCTGAGCATTTAAATTCTGCATTCTTCCAGGCTAGTCCTGGAGCATTCTGGACAAATGTGGCTCTAGAAGGATACCCCAGATGCCTGTAGGGTGGAAAGGGATGCACAGGCTGGGAAATGTCTGCTGAAGCTTGAACTCAGACTGCCACCAATTTCTGGTAAAGCTTGTATGAGGGCTCAGGATGTAGTAAAGCAGTTAATTAATGTAGGATAAACCCACCTTGCAGGACAGTGACCCAGTGCATAGGGGACGGACTAGGTGCACAAAAAGGCAGGTGGAAGTAAAGTTATTCAGTCATAGCCTGCTGGACAGAAAGACACCATTAGCCAGCATGGAAAAGAAGATGTACAAGATGGATAGACTCATGCCAGCATGACCCACAAGCAGCCTGTTCCTAGTGCTCACACCTGCCTGTGCCATGACCATATCATGGAGACAGGTGACAGTGTCCAAGGTGTCAGGCTGCAGGAGATCTGCAGGTATACCAGGAGATGCAGGGGGAAATTTGGGATGCCACGTCCAGATCCATGCTCCCACCTGTGACATGGACAGAGAATGCTCTCTGCAGGCTGCAGAGCTCCCTTGGAGCCCCATCTCCTCTGTTTCCCTCCCTGGTCCCAGCCACCTCTCACTCCCTCACAACACCTCTCACTCCTCCATGTGCCAAGCTGCTTGTCCCCTGCTCCCTTCCAACTCATCGCTCCCCACAAGCAGCCCATAAATCATCCTTACACACACCTCCCTCGGCCTTGGGGAGAGGGAATTTATCCCCCTGGCTCAGCTGTCAGAGAGACCTCCAGCTGCCAGGAGTGATCCGCATGCTCTTAATTCATGGGAGGAGGTGCAGGACCTCCAGCAAAGGCTCCTGTGACTGCTTCCCTACCAAACCTTGCAAGCACAGTCCTCACTACATGCCTGCATCCAGGCCACAGAAACTGCCCAAAAGAAATTCCCCAGCAGGAAGTCATTGCTGTGGTTCTCCATGAGGGCATCCTTTGCAGCTGCGTGCTCTGGCCAAGAAGCAGAGAGGCAGCAGGGGACTGCAGGAAGGGGTTGTAGGTTGGAAGTCCCTGGCACACTCCAGGTGGTGGGAATCTACAGGGTGGGCACCTTTCTAGCTCCTTGGAGAGTCCTGCAGCACCCAGAATAACAGCAGGCAGCTGATTCAGGATCGTCCTCACCAGTCACTAGCAAGTCTAAAATGCATATTCTTGTAAACATCTGGATGTGGAGCCCTTCTTGTCGTTGGCCTCAGAAAAAGGTGCAGCCAAGAAAGTAGGAGGAGAGAAAGACATAGAAACACCTGTACATGCCTTGTCCAGCACACAGATTCTGCCAGGAGAGAGTCAGAGCTGGGTGGAAGCTGACAGAAGTTCACTTGCTTACACTAACCTGCTGATCTTGCTGCACAGATGCCCAGAGTGTGGTGTGAGGTGAACACTGAGCAAATACCCCTTTTTTTCTTGACACAATAATCCTCTTTAACTTTTCAGCTTATCAACTGCACAGAGGTTTATAAAATTTTCAAGCTAATGGTGTCTCCAGTGATGATACTGCAGATGTACAACCTGCATCCTGGGATGAATAAATTATAGGAGGCAGAGTAAATTGCAGTGGGAAGCACAGCACCTGCAGGATGGAAACAGATGGCTTTGCCGAGTGCCACAGCTCAGTTTCAGCAAGGGGTATGTTCCCAGTGCTGGCCCTTTTGTGGTGGCCCTGAAAACCACCTGGGCCCACCTGAGGCTGCAGATTCCTGATGCAGCAGCAGTGGGGCTCCGCAGGTTGTGGCTGTGTGGTTGGGCACCATGGTGTCTGTCCCTGGGTCCACCTGGGCCACCTTTCTTTCTTTCTGCTGCCCACTGAGTTTTCATGCAAGAGGATGCTCACATCCAGGAACTGATATCATATTTGGCAGCTTTCTTGAGTGGGGCTGCAGCTGCAGTTTCATTTGCTGCTGAACTTATCACAACAATCCCTCTCCTGCCTTTCTCCATCCCCACACACATGCAGAGGCAGTTTCCAGAGCAGGGTGCCCCATCCTCCTCCCCTGCCCCATGGTTTGAGGCACTCAGATTGGGGATGAGGATGGGCATGGGGCTGTGCAGCAGGTGCATACTCATGTCACGGCAATGTGACCCACTGGGTGACCACAGCTCAGCACTGGGGCTCCTTCAAACTCAGCACAGCCCCACCTGATGTCCAACAGTGCCACATTTCTCTGGCTCTGGCTACAGCAAAGCTGCAGGACACTTGCTGCTTTCATGTCCTGGTTTAGGCCAGGATAGAATTAATATTTTGTCTTGTAATTTTGCTTTCAGCTAAGTATTTTCTAAGTAGCTGCACTTGCTGAAAGTAACAGCAAGTTTCTCAGTCAAGTGTCTGCTTCTAGGATTAATAATGCTTAATGTTCATATTTGCAGCTAGAGAATGTTGTGGAGAACCAAGGCCACTGCTTTGTTCTATGAAACATCTTATGCTTCAGAAAGAGAAAGGGAGTAAAGTGGTCATACCTGCAACCCTCCTTTAGGAAGGAGCAAGACCTCATGCCCACATGCCCCTTGGCTGGGCTTAGACATCAAAGCTGGGTTGGGGCTGTGCACAAATTCCCCCTGGGATGGCAGGAACCCAACAAGAGCAACATCCAGCACCTGTGCTGGTGGGGGTCACTTCTTTGAGAGCAGCCCCAAACAGTGCCTGAGCTTGAGGTTCTTGGAGCACCAGGGATGCTGCAGCCCCAGGGCTGTGCCAAGGGCAGTGCTGGGAGGGGGCAGAGTCACCATTCCTTTTGTCTGGAGAAAGTTTTACTGCGCTGGGTAACACCATCTAACTCCACTTTCTTTCACAGTTTCATTGCCTCGTTCCAGAGTGATTGCAAAGGCGAACATGTCCAAAAGCAGATGGATTCGCTAAATGTTTCTTTGCTGCACATTATCTCACACAGTTTGGGTGCAATAAAACTTCCAGGCAGAGCAAATCTTCAAGCTTGTGCAGTGTCTTATTTTTAGCTGCGAAGTATGTCTGTTTTAGTGCTCCTAATCCCTGGCTTGGTAGTAATTTATGGAGCAAGCTCTTGGAGCACTTGGGCTAAAAGATTTGTAGTAAAACTTTTATAAGTTGCAGAGATAAATCCCATGGATGCTCACAGTCTTGGGGGACTCTCCTCCAGAAGTGTGTTTTGCTGAGCACTCCCTCAAGTCTAGGAGTAGGTTTGGGCAAGAAAGCATTGGATGGCTGAGGATAAACTGTCCTGGGTGTTGTCATGATCTGCGAATTGACTGGAAGGAGAAATCAGGAGAGGCCACAACTTCCCAGCCTCAGGCATGCTGGAGTTATGAGCATCCTGGCTCAGAAGGAGATGTTTGCCCCGGGTCAATGTCCTTTCCAATATGCCTGGCAAGCCATACAGCTGAACCATGTTATCAGGCTATGCCAGGTGGCAAGAGGCCTGAGCTGGTGAGTGATGACTCCATCATTAATGGGATTACCAGAACGTCTGGATTACAGAGAAACCCGCACACACATTGCCCTAGAGTGTTTTGCATGGAAAAGGCTGTAGCTTAAGGGCAGGGGCAATATCAAAAGTCCTCCTCTCCATGTCCTTGGGCTCCTTCAAGGAAGATGTTTGCAAGATGGAGCACTACTTTATGCTTCCGTGGAGCAGGGGTTTGAGGAAGTCAATAAACAGAGAATGGGAAAGGATCTGGGACATGGAACCCACCAGCCACCCCTTCCAGATCCCAGTGCAAAAATAAGTGGTCCCATAGTTATGCTCCCAGCTCACCCCTCCAAGGATGGTCTGCAGCATCAAGACATGGCTCTCTTGGACTCCGGATGCCTTCTGAAGCTGGCAGCTCTCAGAAACACCCCTGAATCTTGTGCCTATGAAGATCAGAAGACACTTGCATTTGGTCCAACAGCTGGGGTGGGAGCTGCTGTGTAATTACTGCAGCACATCCCAGCAGGGAGGCTGCTGATTTGCCATCTGCACTGCACAGCACGATGGGCTGATGTTCACTGTGCCACTGTGTATGGATTCACACAGGCCAGCATCCTCCAGTACTTCAAACTCCCAAGAGCACTCTTATTTTTTTTTTTTCTGAAGAGAGGGAATGTTTCCAGGAACAATAAAGAAAGGCAGGTCAAATCCAGCAAGGAGAGTTTGCAGTTATACATAACTTTGTAACTCAGGAGGATGCCAAGGTGAGCTGCAGCACGTGGGTGGATGCTCTCCCTGTGTGCTGGCTCTTCCAAAGGGGAAGCAGCTTTCTCTGTTAGTGGCTTAGGGGTACCTCTTGGATAGGACAGGCTGGTGGCATCATTGCATGCTTTTACAGTGGGGAGGGTGAGTCTCTCCCAAATGTTTCCAGGTAATTTACTCAAGGACGATGTTAACCAATGCCCAGATTTAGTGTCTTTGCATTTTTTTGTGTCATTTGGCAAATGCAGTTGCAGAAAGCAGATTCACAGCCTGTTGGGAGCTGATTTGGCTGGGCTGGGCAGAAGAATAGCCCTGGGAGGTATCCTTCTTCTGCTGTTCTGTCTCTCCCCTCCCAGAGGTGCAATTAGCCTACTCACAGCACTCATTAGGGATCCTGTTCCAGGAGGAATGCCCTCTAGACACCCTCTGGAGTTGGGAAATGTTGGAAACTCCCCCTGTGCCTTCCTGTCTATAACAAATGATGTCTGCAATGAGGGATACCTGCCAGACTAGCAGCAGGAACCCCCAAAACTGACCCTCTTCCCACTCACAGTCCTGACTGTGAGTCCCTCTGCATCAGTTCTGCTCATCCCTCTGGCAGCTCACAGCCCACACACCTTCTTCTATCCACTTTTTCCAGCCCTGGACTAATTCTCACTCCCTTGCTGGTGTTCCGTCACACCAGAAAGATTCCTGTTACCCTGAGCATCCTCTTCTCTGCCCACCCTGGGACTCTACATGGGCAGTGAGCTGAGAAGATTCCCCTCCCAGACACTGTAAGGTGCTGCCAGCATGGACACACTGCTGGCATGGACACATTTCCATTCCCTGTTGCCAGCTTGGTGCAGGTAGGTAGCCAGTTGGCACACAGGGCAAACTCTGTGTGACCAGGGATCCCTCCACAGGTCCCAAAAAGTTTAATTTCTTTAATTTTTTTTCATATCTTTTGCCATTTCCAGCTTTGTTTTCCCAGTGAATGAGCAGGATGCCCCAAGCCAGACAACAGACAGCTGGTGACATGCACACCCAGCCAGGCTGGCCACTGCATTTCACTCACCATGGGGAAAGGAGACAAAAAGTTTCCTGAGCCAGCAGCAGGCACTTGCAGCAGCTCCACTCGACCTGAGCAAGCAGTGGCCTGCTGCAGGAGAAGATTCAGGTGAGACCTGGACAGCAGATCCTCAGCAGCTCAGACCAGGGAGCCCTCCTAGGAGTGCAGCTCACTGAGGAACTGAGGCAAAGATCATGAGGGAGCTCTGACTGGACTCTGGTCATCCCCAGCTCCTCCTTTTTATCCTGCCTGGGATGCTGCCTGAACACTGCAGAGGGTAGAAGAGCAGGGGCAGGTAGGGATGGATGAACAGGGTAGATGTGAACACAGACTAAGCCCCCCTCCTGCACCTGCTGTTCCTGCCTCAGGACAGGGGCAGCACATCAGGGTGGAAGCTGCTGGCCCCTATCTGGGGAAGATACCTTCTCATGCCTGCCTGCCCTGATTAGGGAAAGGGTTCCTCTAATAGGATGTAGCAACACAAGGATCCATCAGAGTCACTGCCCAGGACCCTCACTCTGCTGAGTACAGGAGGAACCTGTATGCTTGCTTTGTACCCACAAACACATCCGTCTGTGTCACCAAGGCTAGGGCTGCCCTGGTTCATGTCTTCCATTCAGAGACTCATGGCTAATTCAGAAAATCTGGAGGGCTACTGCCTGCCCTTGCTTGATGCAGAGCAGCTTGCAGGAGCTGGCACTGCCTGAAGTGTGCAGCCTCTTGTTGCCTACTGCTCCTGCTCCTCCTGAGCTGCTCCTCATCCACCTGATCCTCCTCCTGCTCTGCTTCTCCTGCACCTGCTCCTTGCTCTTGTCCTTCCTGATCTCCAGCTCTGCTCCTGCTCCTGCTCTGCTGTGGGCAAGCAGTGGTCTGTGCTGCCCTCGCCCGGCTGCGCTGTGCTGCAGGCTGTACATGCTGCCCGTGTCCAGGAACAATGCAAAAGTCCCTTTTCTGCTTGCAGACTTCTGCATCTTCCCTATCACTTCCCTCCTCCCCATGCAGACACCCGGCACGCTGCTCACTGCCCTGCAAACGGGACCGGCTGTTCTGCAGGTGACGTTTTCCGCGGGGTGTTAACAAAACCAGCCCTGCCCAGGGAACCATCAGCTTTTCCCGATAGATCACCCAAATCTGCAGCCCACAGCATCGCCTCTCAGTGCACGGCTGGCTCTTGCTCCTTCCCTTTCTGTATGAAAGAAAGAAAGCTGTTCTCTGTCTAGACCTACCTCTGCTCAAGGAATGTTTGCTATTAGCCTCTAGGTCTTCATTTTCCCTGCTGCCCCTTAGCTCAAGCTCCATCTTCCCACGTGCCATAAAGGCA
The DNA here is from genome assembly GCA_038090715.1 of Florisuga fusca. NCBI lineage: Eukaryota > Metazoa > Chordata > Aves > Apodiformes > Trochilidae > Florisuga > Florisuga fusca. Next base: position 6,304,940 of record JAAWXA010000034.1, read on the forward strand.
GACACCCTAAATCACACTGCTCCTTCTCTCCTAGATAACCTATTCTGATTCGAGCAGCAAGACCAGATGAGAAGCACTGGCCAGAATGGATAATTTAGCCTTTTTCAAGTTGTTGTCTGAAGGATCATACTTTGAGGGTGCACCCGCAGAATTCAAAACCCTGGTGTAATTTGAATGGGGATGGGGTATAGCTTGACCCCTCTCAGCAAGTCTGCTCACAGAGACATCCCCTGTGGTGCCTGCCAGTCTCTGACCTGCATGTCCCTGTCCTGCTGGTGACAAGGGCTATCACCTGCCACAGCACACACAGCACTTCTGTCCATTCCACCATAGTTTTCCATAGTTTTCTCCTTCCAAACCTTAGGTTTTCAGAGAATTTTTTTTGCTGGGAGGAAAACATTTCTCATAGGTACCCCCAAGCCCCTTGAGTGGTTCAGTAAAGGCCCTGAGCACCGAGGACCCAGGAGACCTGGGACAGACAGGGAGGAGACGTGTCCCTCTCACCTGCTGTAGAAGAAGCCACCACAACATCCTTGGCATCAGGCATCACAGTGCTATTTGTCACCGAGGGGGGAAGGAACAGTTCTGGGGGATCTGAAGCCTGATGCTGGCCCTAACTCAGCAGCGACAGGCGGGCTCACTGGGAAGCTCCGTGTTGATGGGCCAGAGTTACTGGGAGCTGCTGGTCCTGTGGAGCAGAGAAAGGGGACAGAAGAGTGCTTGGAGGAGCGTTGCAACCATCTGAGGCCGCGGGAGGAGTCGGATGCCGCCCGGGGAGCGAAACTGATCCTTGCTGGGCTGCCGGGAGAGGGCAGGCACAGCCCGAGCAGCGGGGCCGAGCATGCTGCCTGCTGCCTGGGTCTCGACTGGGAATGATCCTGCTGCTCCCCCTCAGCCTCCCAGCCCTGGCTTAGCACCCTCTGGTCCAGTCTAAGGGCTCCTGTTTGTCCCAAACTGGCCTGATGCCCTTATCCCGGGGTATACAACCCTCAGTCCCTCTGCCCTCCCCACCCCCCTGCCGCCTGCCTCTGACCTGATGGAGCAGGAAATAGACATAAAATCATAGAACAGGTTCTGTTGGAAAAGGTCTTTGAGATCATCGAGTCCAACCATTAACCCAGCACTGCCAAGCCCACCACTAAACCACGACACTCAACACCACAGATACACTTCTTTGAAATACCTCCAGGGATGGTGATGCCACCACTGCCCTGGGCAGCCTGTGCCAGTGTCTGACAATACCTTCAGGGAAGAAATCGTTCCTAATAGCCAATCTAAACCTCCACAGACACAACATGAGGCTTTTTACTCTTGTCCTTTCACTTGTTACTTTGAAAAAAAGGCCAACCCTCACCTGGCTGTAGCCTCCTTTCACGTCATTGTAGAGATTGATAGTGTCTCCCCCCAGTCTCCTTTTACCAAGACTAAACAACCCCAGTTATTTAGTTCTCTCAGCTGCTCCTCATAAGATTTGTTCTCCAGACCCTACACCAGCTTTGTTGCCCTTCTCTGGACACACTCCATCCCCTCAGTGTCCTTCTTGTATTAGGGGCCCAGAACTGAACACAGGATTTGAAGTGCCACCTCATTAGTGCCTATTACAGGAGAACTACCACTGCCTAGACTTGTTGGCCACACTCTTGCTGATACAGGCCAGGATGGTGTTGGTCTTCTTGGCCACCTGGGCACACACTGGCTCAGCCAACTGCTAACCAGCACCCGCACGTCCTTTTCCTCTGGGCAGCTTTCCAGTCACCCTTCCCCAAGCCTGTAGCATTGCCTGGGGTTGTTGTGACCCAAGGGCAGGTCCCAGCCCTTGGCCTTGTTGCACCTCATACAATTGGCCTTGGCCCATCAGTCCAGTCTGCCCAGGGCCCTCTGCAGAACCTTCCTACCCTGAGGCACATCAACACTCACCCAACTTGGTGTCATCCGCAAACTGGCTGAGGGTGCACTTGATCCTCTTGCCCAGATCATTAATAAAGACATTAAAGATACATCAGGAAGGAGAGTTCTAAGCAGAAGGCTCCAAGTCTCTCTGTCTTACCCCTACTCCCCATCTCTGCTCCATGCTGCAGGTTCAACTGAAGTCCAAAGGCACTGACCCATGTTCATGAGGGCACGAGCAATGAAGCTTTTCACATCAGCAAAATAAATACCTATCTCCTGCAGTCCACCTGCATGGGCCATCTCCTGCCCTGATCCACACTGGTAGAAGTTCCCAAGGATGGCTACCCTGTGATTTGACAGCAGCCAGGGAGGTCAAGGAGGCCTCTCTGTAGATAAGCTGCCAACAGTCAGAGCAGGAGCAGGGCATTAGTGGAGCTCGTCTGAAAAGTACAGCAGAAGCATCTCCAGCAGAAGGCAGTGTTCATTCTGGAACAACAGTATCCCTTTGGCACTGATGAGATTTCCTGGGGGGGGAGGGGGTGAAGGGTTATTCTGTTGAGGAAGTAAGACACAGGTATGTGGGTGATATATCCTTGGGTCTGAGCAACCAAGAGCCAATCTGTAGTCACCAGTGGCTTCAGGAAGCTGCCAAGCCTCTTCCTTGGGCAGGGTGTCCTTGTGCAGCAATTAGGAGGTGGCTCTGTGGGCAGCATCCAAGGGGCAGCACCAGGGAGACACTGCCCAGAGCCTGGAGACAAATACACCCTTCACAACAGCAGGGGGGAGAGGTGGAGTCCAGCAGTGTCCAGATGTTGCTGCCAGCCTCTCTGGAAGGATATATTCCATTTTTTCCTTTGGAAATAACTTCTCATGTTCCACTTCTCTGTCGGTTTTTGTTTTGGTTTGTTTCAGCTTTGGGTTTTTTTATCACTATCTGACACTATAAACTTCACATCTTCAGAAAGTCAGAGACAAATATTGTCATGGCCCTTCAGAGGATCCTGCCTGGACTTCCTTTGGGTATGAAATACCAAGTTTTGAAATGCTAAGGACAACGAAACTAGTACTGAGATCTACAAATCCTCCTTTACAGGCAGCTCTTGGTGCCCTTCCCAAATCTAAGTCTGTGGCCCAAACCAGCTTGTCACTGATTTCGGTCCAAGTGCTTAGTCCCATGCAGTGGGCTCTGGTGCTCAGCTGCCTGCCTGGGGAGGAGGGCTCCCAAATCACCCTAAATTTCAGGGACTGGCTTGGCTGCCCCTGTTTATCAGCTCACTGATATTTTCTCCCTTTTATAGCCAAGCAGTCCAGAGAGCTGCATGACTCTGCATGGACCAGGAACCCTCTGAGCTCCAGGAAGTTTTGTCTCATGTCCCCAGGTTGCTGGCTGGTGGTTTTGGGCTGAGTTCCCTAAATGCCAGCCCAGCCTTTGCTGCTGTCAGTCAAGTCCTGGCAGTAAGGAAGAGCCTATAAATAGCCATGTGTATAATGTCTCCTCCTCTCTGCTTCCTTTCTTCAGCTGCAAGTTTGACCTTATCTTGCAGCATGCAGTGCTTTGCATGTTGCCACCCAGATGGCCTGAAGTGGTGCTTGTGTCTACATCTAAGTACCTGTCCTCAGCCCCACAGGGAGGTATTCCCTGTCCTCAGAAGCCTTCAGTCTTTAAACTCCACCTTAAAGCAACCATGGCCACCACCATGGTGCACACCCCAGGACAAGAACCTGCCATGGCAGTGGGGCTAAAGAGGTCTCTGTGGAGCTGCTGCCACGGGCAATGAACCATTGTGAGGTTCCACAAGCCCAAAGAGTGTGTAAGCCCTGGGCTCTGCACACCAGAGTGGCAGCTGGTCTGTACCCTTTACATCTCTTCTGCAGGGGCAATGGATATAGATGAAACAAAAGCCCTGGAGCAGGAATGCAGCTACAGGGACTCTGGGTTAGGGTTAGGGTTAGGGTTAGGGTTAGGGTTAGGGTTAGGGTTAGGGTTAGGGTTAGGGACTCTGGGTTAGGGTTAGGGTTAGGGTTAGGGTTAGGGTTAGGGTTAGGGTTAGGGTTAGGGTTAGGGTTAGGGTTAGCAATGAATGCTCATTGCTGTCTTGCAGAGCTGAGGTGAAGATCCAGGGAAGATGCAGCCAGCCTGGGATATCCAGTTGCCAGTACAGATAATGCCTGTGGTGTGTCATCCATCACCATCGTCTGCGCATCCATCACCAATTTCTCTTGGCATGGTGTGTCTGGGCTCATTTCAGACAAGCCACCCTGTTCTCTGACAGGGTAGGAATCCCACCATCCTGGTCCAGGTCAGGATTGCTCTCAGCCATAGGGCAATAGCATGAATCAGAGCAGAGCAGGTCTGGCAGGGCTGGAGCTGCACTGCAGCACTTGGGGTTTTTGCCACCTTCTTTTCACAGCATGGGCAGCCCAAGCTTTGACCATAAAAAATAGAGCGACAGCCAGGGAGCAGAGCTCTCTGGTTTCCTGTACACCTCAGGCTGGCCAGAGTAAACACACAACAAGCCTGCACTTCAAACAGGGCCATGCCCACGGCAACGTCAGCCAGAACCCGGCCACACGCCAAGCCAGAAGGAGCAAAGCCACTGAGCAGGAAGCTTCACAGTGCTGGTCCCATGCAAGGAATCCTTAAAATAAAGCTGGTGGCAACAAGCAGAGACCAAATGCCCTGTGATGACCCACACCCAGCAGACACCTGCACCTCTGGAACAGTCACCTGTGTGTCCAGAATGTCAGGGACAGTCGGTGGGGTTCGGTTTTGGGGCCTTTGTGCACCCAGCTGCATCCATGCCCATGGTCATGGGCCATCTTCTGACAGGCTGTGCTGAGATAGGCACTGAGGAAGGAGAGGTTCCATGCCACCAGCCAGCCCTGCACTGGATGGAACACACCTTCTGCACAGAAACCACGGGAGAACACCTCCACCTGTGCCCATCTCCAGTCCTCACAAGGCTTGTCTGTCCATGCATCTGCACTTGCACCATCCATGCATCAATCTAAGTGAGTGCTAAGGTGTCCAGCAAGGTTGAGAAATGGTGTCTCCTTCTCTTGGCACATCATCATGACATGACATCTGCACATCAGCACAATGTATATCATTTCCAGTTTGATCCCACTGCAGTTCTCAAATGTCCAGTCCCAGACTTCCCCCCCTCTCCAGACTCACTCCTGTGGCTGGTAGCTCTCTTTACAGACGTAGCTGTTTCTGCCCTCCAAGGTACTCAGGGAATCTTTGAGCAGACACTAGCAGCAAGTCAGGCAAAGCCATGTACTGGGATGGAGAGTAACACAGCTTAGGTTTGTGATCATGTAATACAATGCCCAGCCATCTGCTCATGTGTTCAAGTCTTGACCTGCCCCGACAAGAGCCAGCAGCTCCCACTCTGGCCTGATCTCTCCTCAGAAGAGATCCCACAGTTCCCAGATTCAGTCCTTTTGGGGTGCTGAGGGAGTGATCATCCACCAGCTGGATGGGATGCTGCAGCCAGCCTGGCAGATGACTTTTGATAAACTCCCATGTCACAACAGAATGAAGGAGTCAGGAATCTTCTGGAGGTCGTGATCCTCAACCAAGCCCAAGGACACTGCAGGGGAAGAGCCACAATGTCACAGATGCAGGCTGTGCCAGTCTCACTCGCCCTGTGCAAGAAATGCCCACAGGAATCCTGCCCCGAGGACTCCAGGGTGCTGGCAGTCCCATTAAGCACTCTGGTCTCCCAGCAGACCCCGCACTGCAGGTTTGCAGACCCCTGCCAAACCTGTGCCTTCTTCACCCAACATTGCAGCTCACTGGCTCTGCTTGGTTCTAGTGGCCCAGCAAGCCCCAGAGCTCTACCCCATCCCCTGTCTCAGCACCAGTGGGGTGTAGGTCTGCTCCAATGCTCAAAAATCATGCTCTTTTCTCATCTTCCCAACTTCAAGGGTGGCCCCAGCCCTGCAGAGCTGGGGGATTCCCCGGATCTGCAGCTCTGCTCGCCTCTCCAGCGCTTCAGCAGCCGAGAAAGCAGCACATGGCTCCTCGCCAGCCCTGGCGCCAAGCAGCCCGGCTCTTGGCGCCCGGCAAGCACCACGAAGCGATGGGGAAAGCTCAGGGTCTGCTCCCGGCGGGGAACCCACTGCCAAATGCTTTGCTGCAGCCTGCCCAGCCCCGCTCCTTCCAGAGGGGCTGATCCTACGAGATGCTTCTCACCCTCCAGCTCACGCTGACTGCGGACTGCGGAGCGGCGCGGGGAGGCAGGAAGGGGAAAGTGAGGAAACAGGATGGAACAAACCTCTCTGCTCAGGACCACCCCCTCCTACACCCCTGGGCTGCCCAAATCCACGTAGCCCACTAGCTAAGGGCAGATGTGAGCAGGACGGTGGGACCCGACTGCAAAGCACCTGAGACGCCACAAGAGGCGACTCAGGGAGGGACATCCCCAGCCCTGGCACGGCCCCAGTTCTAGTAGCTCAGACGGGATGGGTCCGGCCACATGTGGCTAGTGAGGTGGCAGACCAGGCCACGAGCAGATGTGCTGCACTGGGCTTATTCTTTTGGGCGATGTGGGCACTGAGCCTTGACCACAGCCTCACACAACACCCACAGTATGCTGTGGTCATCGGGAGCCGATGAGGGCTCTGAGCTGGGCAACACTCACCCCATAGGTACTCACCCCCACAGGGTACCCTCAACCTCTCCTAGAGCTCATTACGGCAGGGTTGCCCAGGAGGGCACCAGTTTATTATAATTTCAGGGTTACACAGGAGGTGAAATGACTCACGGGTGTGCTCCTGTGGGGTTGCAGGGGTGCCAGGACACGACCAAGGATCAGTTTCTTCTCATAGGGTCGCAAATGGGGGCTGCAATACCCTTTATTACTGCTGAGATACAGAGCAGTGGGTTGCTGCAGGATTGGCAGAGTGGTGCTGCGTGGGTGCTGCACACACCCGGGGCACGTGGCTCTTATCTCCTCTCAGGCATCGTGCCCAGGCGGAGAGGGAAACGCTGGGTGCATCCCAGGGCTCCAGCATCACCCAGTATCTCCAGTGTGTCCCAGGAGGATCCCAAATCATGCTTGGCCCAGGATGCCAAGGGAGGAGTTCCCAAGGGGTTTTCACCAGCTGGTTTTGCCACTGCAGAGTTCCGGCACGTGTTTTTTTCCCTCCTGAGAATTCTCACTGTGATAAAATTACAGCACAAACCCATTTCCAAGGGAAAGAAGGAAGGGCAATGGAGGGGTGCTGCAAAAAAGGGGAGTGCAGACAGGGACTGAAAGCCATGAGGAGGAACGAGGCTTTTCTCCAGCTTAGGAACAGGTGCCCCACGGCCAGATTTCACCCACTTTAAACCACTAAAAAAAAAAACAAACCAAAAAAAAACACCTCCAAAGCAATGTCTTTCCCAGGGGCCAGGGAAACTGAGTCACAGGCGACGACCTGCCTGCCTCGACACCTCCGGGATGCTGGGAGAGGGGCAGTCAGGATTGGTGAATGCAGGTGCTTCCCCTGAAGGAGGTGCGAGGGGGGGGTAACCCCGAACTCCCGGGGGGTCACCATGCGCCAGTGCGCACCGGAGGGGACTCCGAACCCAGCGCCCCGAGAGGGAGCGGTAACACCGAGACGNGGTGGGAGGAAGGGGGAGAGGTGTGTGTCCTCGCAAAGTGGCTGACAGGCACTTGCTCTCCCAGCCGGTGCTGCCCCACCAGCGCGCCCGGAGATGCTCTGGGGGTGGACGAAATTCCCCAAGGAGAAATTTTGAGCCCTTTCCCCAGCCTCCACAGGCGCCCGTCTTTCTCCCCTCTCCCGAATTTTGATCTCCCCTCCCCACTCCACCGTTCTGGTCTCCGAGGGGACTTTTCTGGAGAAAGGCTGGAACACCTCCAGGAAAAGCGCGTCCCTGGCAGGGCCCCGTCTTCTCCTGGGGGTCCGGGGAGGGAAAAGCTGCTCCTAATTAGGAGAGGTGCAGAATGAGATGCTTTCCCGTGCACAGGCACTCGCAGGGCTCTCAGCCTGCCTTGTGCCTCCTTGCTATGGGACACCATCACAATCACGACTTCTCTGTCTCCTGCCAGCCCCTGCGGGTGCCCAGGCCGCCTATGTCACTCCCGAGGTCCCCTTCAAGCTCTGGCTCCGGGCTGGTTGTAGGTGTCCGAAAGGGCCACGGGGTTGCGCTTTGCTGGGACATCACTGTCAGCAAACCCAGACCCTGCAGCGACAGGTCCAGGAGGTGCCTTGGAAATCTCAATTTCCTTGTGCTTTGGTCTCCATCATGGGGAGAAACCCAGAGCTGCAGATCTGTGGACATCTTGCTGTGCCTGAATCAGTGTTGGATCCACTGGTGTTGGTGTAGCTGGTGCTGAGCTGCCCCAGGGCTGGCCTAGGGCCTTGGGAAATGCCTGCTTCTTACAGGTTACAGCCAGGTCTGGGCTGCCGTGTTTGTAGGAGGAGGTGTGGTGTTTGCACTCTGCCTCTCTTTGTAGGACAGTAGATCATGGCATGGTTACACACAGGGTAGCACAGGGCAGAACCCACAGCATCCCAACCCGGTACGGGGCAGAGGAGCTTCACAGGGAGATGTGAGCTGGCCTGGTGGGGCAGGGATGGGCACAGAACACAGCCACAGCATCCCTGTAGCACCCACACACATTCTGCTCTACCAACATGGCCCTTTTGGGGGGGATTGAAAGGGGCCACATCTTCTTTCTGAAGACCTGCAAATTGACCTTGGCAGCCAAAGAGGCATGGAGCTGGGGGACAGAGATGGACAGGGCTGCACATCACCATCATTGTGGGTCCATTTGGGTGGTAGGAAGGGATCCTTGGGGTATAGTCCAAAATCCTGTGGGATGCAGCTGAAGTGAGAGGCTGCCTGCAGGAAGCTGTGAGAAGAGCAGCTTTGGTTTTTCCCTGCCTCCTGCACCATGAACTTCAGTCTTCTGGGAAACTCACAGGGAAGGGAAAACTTGACTTGATTGTATCTGATAAGCCACTTTTTCCCCATCCCAGAGAGCTGTCCTGGCAGCGGGGGGAGGAGGATGCTTGGCTGAGTCCAGGACCTGTTTGTGAAGTATGAATGAATGACTCACGGTGCAGCGAGTCTCCCGGATGTCTTCATGGTGGTAGCAGAGGCAGTTCCCTTTTGAAGCTGCTGGCTTTATCAAAAACTGTCCTGCTGGGTGGGTACCCAGGCAGCCCACACCTCCATCCCCTAACCCACCAGATGCCCCCTCTCCTCGGCCCTTCTCCCCCTTTTTGCCTGAACCATGCTGACTGGGGAAAGCCCCGTGGATGGTGATAGTGTGCAGCACCCTCACCTGCCATGAACTAGCTGAACACTCAGTTCAAACCCTCTTTTTCCACTCCGATCTTGTTCAAAGGCAACTCCAGGCTCTTCCTGCTCACGCAGGGCTCAACCTCCCTCCAGTTTCCTGCCGAATGCGTTCCTGGAGAGCTTATTTCCCCATGGGTTTGTGCCAACATTGTGCTTTTAGTTCAAGACCTCTTCTCCCTCTCCGGTGTTTACCCTGCTGTATTTATAGTTTCCTCATTAGGTTAAACAAGCCAAAGGATTCTTGCCTGCTCTTCTCCTGTGGGTTTGGCTCTGAAGGAAAACCCCTCACAAGATGCTTCCCACAGGAGGGGGCAGGTGGTGGCTTGTGGCTCTGCTTTTCTCCCTTTGGAAAATATGGGCATCTCTCCTAGTTTTTTTTCCCCTCTTCTTGTTCAGGCATGGGAGAGGGTGATTCTGCCCCTGCCTAAGACTCAGCCAAGGCTGGGGCTTAGATTGGACAGGAGCTCTGCCCTAAGGGTGATGCACTGGGGCCTTGTGGTCATTTGGGATGCTGATACAAAGTCAGCACCAGGAATTAGCCCTGGGATGTCTGGGGTGATTCTCAGGGATGTTTATAGAGCTTTTGGTTTTTCTAAGTGTTCCTGTGGTTTCAGTAGGATTGCATGTGTGAAAATCACCAGATCTCTCCAATTGGGGATGTAGTGACCTTGCGACCTGAATTCCTGTCAGCAAATTTCTTTGTATCTCTCCATGATGGTTTTCTACTCCCATCCAGGCTGTGAAGGTGGGGAAGGGTGCTGATGCCTTGCAGTTGTGGTTGAGTTGTCTTTTTTAACAGCCAGATTCCCATAGATCATTTCCATGGAAAAAGGAAAATTCTTCTGGAAATTAAAAGCAGGTTTGCGGTATCAGGGATCAGCATGTTAATAGGAATTATCTCTTGAGTCTGGCAGCTTCCCAGGTCTCTGAGTCACCCTGGCACAGTGGTGGGACTGGGTGAGCTTCAGGCTCTTTTGGATGATCACAGCACCCACAGCCCCTGGAGCATGTACTGAGCTCTCCAGTACGGTCTGGGCTGAAAGGTGCAATTCTCATTTCTCACAAGTGGTATGAATCTGGGACACAGAAAAAAAACTGGCAAACGTTACCTCCTCCTCTGGTGTTTGGGGTGGGGGATGTCCAGGCAAAGAGGGACAACAAGTGTGTCAAGATCTGGGTATCTCTGTCCTACCAGGACTGTGTGCTGTGGTGTCATCTGACCAGCAAGCAAAGCCTGGGCTTGTTCAGCAGGGATTGGTCCTTGCTTACAAAAGATTTCAGAAGGATCTGGCTTGGTCAAGATCACATCCACCCATGCTCTGCTCAGTGACATTTCCTGAAGATGCTTTTGGAGAGAACAAGCAGGCTGGAGAGACCTCAGGTGAAACCTGGCATGGTCAGACATGGGGCTGGCTGGCCCACACAGGTGGCAATGGCCGGGGAACCAGTGCCATGCATCGACCAGGAAAGGGGAGGATGTGAAAGCATGTTGTAAATCATCCTGGGGCTCCCTAGGGGCTGCATAGCTCTGGTCCCTCCTCTCAATACACAGGCAGCCGAAATAGAAACAGCCTAATAAAAATGGGTTTGGACCCACAGCGATTGCCTTATAAGTATAGGTGGAAAAGTTTAGGACTCCTTCATCTAATGAAATCCTGATGGTGAAAAGGTCATTTGTGCATTGTCTAAGGTTTACCTCACCTCCTAAAGTGAAAACAAAGAATGCTAACCCGTGTTGAAAAGCCAACACTGGAGACCCACCAAGTGGAAGAGGGGATGGGAGAAGGTGCCAGCTTCAGGAGAGCATCATCTCTGCAGCAGCCTGGAGAAGCTCTTCTGACTTCAGCAGAAAGGGTGTGTCCCTGACTCCCACCCCACCCTGAGCTCAGGAGGAACAGAGGTCAAGGATGCTGCCTACCACCCCACTGGCAGCAAAAAGAGGTCTGGATGTCCCTGCAGAAAAGCATGTGAGAGGCGATGTTGCTGGCACAGTACCTTTGGAGAATGTCCCCACAAGCTGGTCGGGCGATGCCCATCCAGCTGTTTCCTTTGCCTTCCTGTGCTTTCACCAGTCCCTTCCTTTGGGAACGAAAATCCACACACCTCATCCTGGCCAGACCGATAGCCACAGCTGGAGCCAGAGACCTCGCCAGCCCCTCTTTGATGAAGGTTGGCATGGGCACCAGTGCCTCTTGAAGTCAATAACAACATGAAAGGCACAGTTCCGCTAGCAAAAGTAGCTAGCAAAAGCCCAAACCAGCCATCATGCAGGGTCTCCACCATGGGCCAGCCCAGCCCTGTGCTGGTGTTGAGACAGAGCTCCTGACAGCTGTGCTTCAACATCCCCACAAAGGTCCCTGGAGATGTCTTAGCTGTGGTGTCCTGGCTTGGCTTTGCAAAAGCCACTGTCACGAAGAGTCCCCGGGCCAGCTGGCACCTCCCCTGATTTTCTTGCAGGGCCAGGGCCAGCCCCCACCCCCTAGGGAGGCTTGCCTGTCCTTTGCTTTCCATGAGTTTTGCCTGAGGCCCAAGGGCTTAGGAGGGGCTGGTGGACACGACCAGCTATTGCTCCATCCTTGTCTTGCAAGGGCTAACACACAACCCCAGGGGGTTCCTCAGTGCCTCAGCTGCTTTTGATTTTTTTAGCTCCTGCAAGGCTCCCAAGGGGGCTGTTTGGTAGCTCCTCTAAGGCTGGTCCAGCTTTGAGTTTTGCAGCTTTGTGGCTAGAGCATGGCTGTGCCCAGGGAAGTGTCCCTTTCCCCTCAGCATCCCTAATCCAGCACCCAGCTCTTTCCCTTCTCCCCAGCTGAGACTGTGGCTGGGATTTTTGTACAACCATCACCCAAAATACTAATCAGTGCCTCGGGCTCCCCAGCTGTCGTGTTCCCCATCCCCACAGGACCGGGAGCAGGCAGTGCACCCAGGGAGCAGGATGCAGTCCCTTTGGGAGCCTGTGACCATGTGTGGTGCAGCCAGTGTGAGTTCCAGAGTGGCTCTTTGTTGGCACAGCTCTTGGTCTGATGCACATCCCTATCCCTCTTTCACAGCTGGAGGCTGCAAATACTTGCTGGGCTTTTAGGCATCTCTGGCAGCTGGGCAGTTTGCTCTGGAGGTGGAATCACAGAATGGTTTGGGTTGGAAGGGACCTTAAAGATCATCTGGTTCCAACCCCCCTGGCAATGGGCAGGGACATCTCCCAGGTTGCTCCAAGGCCGTGCGTAAGTGGGCTTCTCCTGGCTGGAAGGTGCTGAGGTTTGGACATGGAGTGGAGATGCCTAGGCTCAGATGGAGTGGCAGTGGTGCTCATGCTGGACCTGGGATGGCTTAAGGATGTAAGAAGGGGAAGATCACCTCAGTTTTCAGTGTGTCCTACTGCATCCCCAGCCCTTGTCCCCATGAGCCCTAAGTCCAGCAAGCTGGTTAATGGTGAGCAGGTTCAGCTGCACATGGAGGATTTTCACCCTCCATTGGCTGAAAAGGTCCTTGAGGCCTTTTTTTAACTTTTTTTCCCTGCCTGCCAAGAGAGTTTGTGCAGCAGCTTTTAACCCCCCTGGGTTACACAGGGGACCTCAGCAGCACTGCTGGCAATGTGGCCACTGCACCTCCATCTCAACAATGCTTCAGGGATGGCAGGGGATGCCTCTCCACCATCCCATGCCACAACTAGAGGAGGGTGGAATGGGGCTGTGTTTGCGGCCAGCTCTATGAATTTCCAATTTCCATCTCGCCTCGCCACCACACGAGAGGTTCTTGCACCTAATTTTTGGTGAAATGATCCATTTTTCTCAGTAATTTAATAGCGTGGGCAGCACTGAGGAGCCTGCATGCCGAGCTGCCGGCCGTAACCACCTTCCCCGGGCGACACCGGAATGCTGACCTAATACAAAAGACATTTAAAGAGGAGTTTTGGAGAGCAGCTCAGATCAAGTTCAGCTCACACGCTTGACTTCTGGCTATGGAAGGGTCTCTCCATGCCCTGGCAAGGTCCCAGGAACCAGCATGGGCAGGAGGGACATCCCCAGTGGGAGCTGTGCACTGGGGCACAAACCCTCCTCGCCACCCACTGGCAGAGCAGCTGCTTGGTTTGGTGGAAAAAGAGGAAAAGAGGTCGTTTTGAGAAGGCCGTCACAAGTTGTGAGCTGAGGCTGGGTTCAGCGCCCAGCTCCGGCTCTCCCAGGGCTCCTGGAAAAGCTGTGGCGTTTCACTCTGACATTTTCCAAATGAGATGTTTTGATTATATATTTTTTTTTAAATCTTATTTTATTCCCCGCCCCAAGGTAATGTTTGGAAGCCAAATTTAGCTCGATTTAACTCAAAACCATTTTTAAAAAGTAAAACCACTGAAAACTAAACAAGGCCTATCATTTAGAACAAAATGTTTTGGTTTTCATTTAACTTTTGGCATGAAAAACACAAATCTTTTTTTTTTCCATTTTCCTCTTGACCCACAAGCAATTTTTTTTTACTTTTTTTTTTTTTTTTTTTTTTTTTGTTTCCCAAGATGACGTTGTGCACCGTGGCCCTGGTGCTGTTCCTGGTGGGATAGGGGTCCAGGGTTGGCTGCTTCCCTGTGGAGGCTGGAGGGATTTTGCGAAGTCAAGCGGGAGCCTCTCTTCCTGCTGCCAGCACTGACTCAGCCAAGGGAGCTCCTTGCGGAAAAGGGAGGCTCCTGGGCATTGGATTTGGGATTTGGGTCTGTCCCAGCCCTCCTAGGGTGATGTGAGCCCCAGAGCTGAGCCATGCTGGTACCCAGGCTGGGCACAGCTGTGCTGCAGATGCTGTGCTCCACTGCTGGGCATCCTCATTGGGAAAGGCAAGCTCTGGCATTGCCTTCTCTCCTTGTTTATTCAGTTTTTAAACTAATCTGACCTTCCCCAGCTCAGACTTGTGCAAACATGGTGTGTCCCTGAGCGGGGAGCTGATGCCAGCCCTGTCTGTCCCTGGCTTGTGCCGTCACTGTCCCCTCTGGGTGAGGTCCCTGTTGGGACCTGGGTGGTGGGGTGCTCACTCTTGGTGTCAGTGTGCCAGCACTCTCCCATCATCGGCACCTCTGGCACCAAATCAGGGCAGGGTTAATCCACCACCACAAACTGCCAAGAGGCTGGATGCCCAAATCCAGTGTCTCTGTGCTGGGCAGGGGGTGGACTGGGATGCCTCCATCGTGGGCAGGAGCCCACGTGCTGGAGCCAGCAATTGTTCCCCCAGCCTTAATCCCTGCCATCTCCTGCCAACCCAGCCTTGTGCCCTCCATCCTTTGCCAGAACTCAGCTCTCTACTCTGCCCCAATCTCCCTGGACTGGTGGCCGGGCAGGGAGCAGGGATGAGATGGTGAGGAGCAGCCAACCCTGGTGCAAGAAGCAAACGCCCGTCTCATCCACCACCTGATTTTATGTTTTTTTCCCCTCTCAGAGCCTGGCTTCATACCGCAGCCGTGCTTTTTATAGCCCCCAGCTGCAGCCTCGGCGTGCTCCCAGCCAGCATCCCGCTGCGGCCCTGCTCGCTCCGTGCCAGCAGCCCCGTCCAGGGAGGGGATGGACTCCATCCCCGGGGTCTCCACAGCGGTTCAAGCAAGAGGAGAGGGCAGGCTGCAGAGGAAGGCAGATAATTAAACCCTAACCCGGAGCCACGCTCCCGTGCCGGTGGAGGCGTTTAAAGAGCTGCATTAGTCACCCAGCATCGCAGCCGGCGCGTGCTGCGTGCCAGGTCGGAGGTGAGCAGAGGTGGCCTGTCCCTCACTGTCCCCTCTGGTGCTGCCCAGGGGTGTTTCCAGCTTGCTTGGCTGTGCTCCCATGAGCCGGTTTGCTCCACTGTGATGGGGGAGCCAGTGGTGTCTCCCAGTTTCTTCCCCCACCCCAGGCTCTGGCAGGGTTGCACTGCTATGAGAAAGGTTAGAGAGAGGTTAGAGGTTCCTCCTCGCTCCCCAGGAGAGCTTTTATGAGCCCTAGGGCTTGCTGCTGCATTTCCGCATCCATTTCCACAGCTGGGATGCTGCTGCGGGGTCTGGAATAAGGAGGAGGACATGTGGCTCTCTCACAAGCTGCAGTGCCTGGAGCATCCCTCTGTCGGGATGCAGGCTTTGCAGCCAGCAGGCAGGGAGTGAGTGCATCCTCTCTGGGAAGCAGCGGGGTCAGTGCCGGGGGGGACCCAGCAGCTCCCTCCCCGTGCTTTCTCCAGACGTGATTTCACCACGGCGGGAAGGAAACCCGGCCAAGGGATGGGCCCTGCTCGCCCTGGCGGCACCCAGCTCGCTTGCTGGGGTGTTAGTCATTAGGGCCATGGCTGGGGACTGAGTGTGCCCTGTGGGGCTGGGGGCTTGGTGAGCCTGTGCCTTTGGGGTGCTGCCAGGGAAAAGAAGGAGAAATGAGGGTGGGGAGGCATGAGGGGGCTTGTGGGCACACAGCCCACTGTACCCCCTCCTCACCGGAGAGGGTGGGGCAGAGCCAGGTGTGTACCAGACAAGAGGGGCAGGAATGGTGTCCCCCCACCCCAAACTCCTGGGAGCTGGGCACAGCATCCAGGATGCACAGAAGATGCTGCAGGGAGGCAGCATCTCACTTCAGGAGAGAGGTCCCAAGGAGAAGTTTTAAGAGTCCCTGGGGATGAGGGGGGACCCCAGGGTACCAGTGAGCCACGTGGCACCCTGCCATGGCCTTTAGCTTTGCATGGGTGATGAGGGTGTTGGGTACCGGGGGCTAATTTTAAACCTTGACCAAAACACTGTCCGGTTTGTTCTGCCTCTGCTGGGGAGGCAGGCAGAGGCCAGGCAGTGGAAGGCCAGCAGTGCTGCCTGTGGCTGTGCCAAGCACCTGGGGCCAGGCAGCTTTGCAGGCTGGGGGAGGCAGGGAGCTGCAGGGGTCTGGAGGAAGGGATGCGCAGGGCTAAGTTTTTGAGGAGCTCCAGCAGTAATTTTAACCTGGTGTGAGTGTCTGCAGAGGAGGGG
>JAAWXA010000034.1:6321106-6332766 GCA_038090715.1 Florisuga fusca
TTTTTTTTTTTTTTTTTTTTTTTTTTTTTTTTTTTTTTTTTTTTTTGTTAATATATGTTTTCTACAGCTCTTAATTAGACAGTCTTGAGCCCCAGCCAAGGAAAATACACCTGGGGGATCCTTGCCTTACAGACCCCATCTGCTTTGTCAGGGGCTCTGCTCCCCACACAGCCGCTGCCTGGCCCCTTTATAGGGGAGGGGGATGTTGCAGAGGGGGAGGGGGTAAGGAACCCATCCCACGCCAAGCAGCCTCTGCAGAGGAGGAGAGCCCAGTGAGGCGGTGCAAGGAGATGGTGCAGAAGCAACGGGGTCACTTGCCGGAGCCCCGTCCCACGGCAAGACCCCTGTACTGCGTGGAGCTGAGGTATCTATCCTCCTGGCAGAGATGCTTTAGTGGCATGGGGCTCTGAGCCCACCAGGGCAGGATTTTGCAGAGAGGGGTGGGATGCAGTGGGCACTGGAAAGGTTGTGCCCTCCCGGGGTGACAGCAGGGGTGCATCCAGGGTGTGCAGTCCCCAAAATCTATCTGCCTGGGGAGGGAGGACTTGGGAGCTCCTCAGTATGTCCTGGGGTGTGTTGGGCTGTGGGACCACCTATGCAATGACACCCATCTGAGGACCATTCGGGAAAGCAAACGGGGGACACCAGTGTGCCAGGCCACCACAATGGCTTGCATTGACAGCCAAATCCACACTGGGCTGAGCTTTGGATGCTTCTTCCCGCAATTGCTGGAGTTCTTGTGGGGCTTTTTGGCTGGGCTTTATATCCCTCTGGTTGTTTCAAGGGCCACCCTGAAACCCCCATTGCTGGCGGGCTGAGCAGTGCCAAAACCCCACGCTGGGGTCTGGCAGGGTCCCACATCAGATTTGTGCCTGGCGGGAGCTGAGGGATCTCTTGGGGGTCTCCCGTTCCCCATGTTTGAGTCCTGCCTCTTCTGGGACTGGGGTCCACACCCTGACTGTGTGATCTGGACTAGAGAGGAACACCCTTGGGTGCCACCCATCACTATGGCTGATCTGGAAGGATATGTCCTTCTGCCCTCCATGTGCTATCTCTCAGGGATGTGCAAGGAACAGCTCTGTGGCCCCCACTCCATCCCCAGGGATGGATGCCACACACCATCCCTCCCTGCTCTATCTGCCTGTGATTTGGGGTGCAACCCCTGCAATGCACCCAAGCCCTTTGCACCAGCATCACCATCTCGGGGCAGTCATAACTGTAGCAGTGGCTTAAAATATAAAACGTAGGATCGGACCTCACCAGGACCTGCTGGATCTCCTCAGGTAATGTGTTGGGGATAGAGGGGTTTGCACAGGCTGGGATGTGATTCCATCCCCCTGTGGCATGTGTGCCAGACTGCGCACAGATGGATTTTGGGGCATGGTGGCAACTGGACCTTGGTGTCTCTGGCCAGAGCTGGGGCTGTGCAGATGATTTTGTGAAGGATTTTGGAGCTGTCTTGGCCTCTGCAACAGGAACATTTCGAAATTCTTTTGGGCAAGGAAAATTCCATGCGCAGGCCCCCTCCGGAGAAAGTTTGGGATGGCTGAAATGTTTGGATTGAGAGGCTGCTTGCTTTTGTTTACTCTGAACTGTAACACTGGAAGGGTCGGGGAGAGTAGGGAGGGGGGGTCAGGGATGAGGAAGACCTAAAAGGAAGAAAGAAAAAAAAAAGGAGACAATAGGAGCCTGTAAACAGAGCTGGCACTAAGTGGTCTGGGGCACCTCTCCAGCATCGTGGAAGGAGATGTGTCAGCACACTCACCATGTTACCCTGCTTCCCCCCCCCAACTTGGATACAATCACACTTAATCTTTCAGGAGAACTCGGGTTGGTTTTTTTTTTTTGGTTTTTTTCCGCTAGCAGAAAATGAGCCAGTTAGTGTTTTTCCAAACTTCTCAACTCAGAGAGGGCACAGCCTCCCTCCTCTGGCCCTGAGCTGCAGCCCCCCACCTTGGTGGTGGGCTTCTGTCCCAGCTTTTTCCCACTTCTCTACCTTTCCTTTTGGCTCAGGGCCTGCCATCTGGTTGACCTGTCACAGGGCAGGGGACACACTGCTGCTGCAGTGAGGTGTTTCCCCAGCCTCCATCTGTGCCATGTGCCTTGCACTCTGCTGCATCCCCCAGGCTGACCCTCCTTAGCAAAACAGGCAGGATTGCCTCCAAGCTTGGAGAAGACAAGCTGTGATTATCCCACCAGGTACCAGAGCCTGGCAACAGCACCTCCACATCACAGATTGCCAGGGGTCTGCAGCTGCCACCCTCCACCCACACGGGGACACTGCTGGTGGTGGTGGCTTTACTTGGCCGCCCAAGTGGTCCTTAATGGCACCTGAAATCTCTCCCTTGCCCAGAAGGGATCTTGTTTTGCGAAAGGAGTGACAGCAAATTGATAGCTGGAGAAGTGTTTGTGTAAGGTGAGCTGTTTGTTTTGGCCCAGCGTTTTGGCTGACCTGGATGCCTTCGTGCCTCAGGGATGGAGCTGAGCACATGGCTTCCAGCCACTGGCCAGCTCTGGAGCACAGAGAGGGATGGGGGGAGATCCAGGCAGGGGGATGCTGTGGGGCCCCTCTCCTGCTCAAGGTTCTCAGCTGCAAGCTGGAGTTCGTCAGGAGCAGCAGGAGGACCTGGGCTTGTGGGTGACATTCATGTTCGCACATACATGTGTCTGTTCCCTACATACATGGATGCACAAGATCTTGTGTCTGTTCCAGGGCCAGTTTAAGGGGGAAGTTTTTTCTGAGAGATGCAGATGCTGATGGGGGATGTGAAATGCTGAGGTACAGGCTGGTACCTGGCTGCTTTGTCATACTGCGAGCTGTGTGTTTGCTGAAACCTCAGCCAGACTGGGCTGAGCCCAGAGGCAGAAAAGTATCCCAAATCCTAAAATGTTCCCAGGACAGGAAAAGCCTTTTCCACCCCACTGTAATCACAGGGTGGCCCGGTTCCCTGCTGGCAGGTCCCACCCGTGTCCCCAGATCTGGTAGTGTGCCTGTCTCCATCCCATGACCCTGTGCCTGGGACAGTGGGGGCAAAGCCCACCCAACAACTCCATCCTTCCATCCTAAAAATAATTTCCCGGCTGTAAAGAAGCCCACCAGCACTACAGTTACAGTGCTGGTAGGTTTCTCTGCAGCCAGGAGATTATTTTTAGGAGTTTCTCTTGTGCATGGCTTGGGGAGGGGAATGTGGGGATGGGGACAGAGCTGGGGGGAACTCCTTCTCCCCTCCAAATGCAACGCTGCCAGTTGGCTTGGTGTCGGTGCTGCTGGCTGCTGACAGAGCCTTTGCTGTTTTGGCCCTTGCCGATGCCTCTGGTTACAACCAGGAGCCAGAGACTTCTCCTTCCCATGGGATGGAGCAGGGGAAGGCGGAGATCGGGATGTTGGGCTGGGAGTTTCCCGTCTGGAGTAAGAGAAGAGCCTGACCTCCACAGAGCAATCACCATGCTGAGGTGTGGGGTGGCCCCTTGCCCCCCCAGCTCCGAGTCCCAGTAGCAGCTGCCCACCCTGCAGAGGAGAGAGGTGACCCTCGGGATGGGGGGGTGGTGTGGGCTTGGCTATGAACACAAGTGGGGCTGTAATCAGAGGGACACTGCCAGGGCATGTGGTGGGGAGGTTGGTCTGGGCTGAAGGGAGATGTGCATTGTGCCTTACTTTGAGATGAACTGGTTCCCTGAGGGGTACTGGAGTTAATTTTATGTTGGGGCTGAGCGGAGTTTAACCCCTCATCTGGGCTGAACTGGGGTTAACCCCACATTTAGACTGCACAACCCCATGTTTGGGCTGTGCTGGGTCTAACGTCACAGTTTGGCTGAGTTAGGGTTAACTCTTCTG
This sequence comes from Florisuga fusca, assembly GCA_038090715.1. NCBI lineage: Eukaryota > Metazoa > Chordata > Aves > Apodiformes > Trochilidae > Florisuga > Florisuga fusca. Next base: position 6,324,942 of record JAAWXA010000034.1, read on the forward strand.
TGCTCAGCTGGATTTGAGCAAATTTGGACTGTACTGGATTTAACCCCAAGTTTGGACTGCGCTGGATATAATCCCACTCGTGGGCTAGATGTGGTTTAATCCCACTGATTAAAGCCTACTGAATAGGATTTAATCCTGCTCCTTGGCTGTGTGGGATATGATCCCAGGGTTTTGGGATGCCCTGAGTAAAGTTCTACAGGGGGACTGTACTGGGTTTAGTCCTGTGTTCAGACTGTTAGTGGATGTTGTGCCCTCAGAGGGAAAAGCTGCAGCTGGTTTTACTGGTTTAACTGGGGTAATTCCAGTGTATTGGGACTGCACTGGCTGCAGTTGTGAGTGTGCTGGCTCAGCTCAGCATGGCATGGTACCCCCCCAGCAGGCATGGAGACCTATGGTTGCTTATCAGACCACTGAAGGGGTGCAGAGGAAACCAGCCCTTTTTGTGGTCCCCAAGGCACCAGAGGGTCTGAGGACGACAAACAGGGTTCCCTCTTGACCTCAGAGAGCATTGTCTCAGCAGTGCTTAAGGGTGAGTGAGTGCTGGTGGTCCTGGGGACCGTGCTTCACCCTGGAGGTGGTGGGGGACATGCTTCCCTCTCTGCTAACACCCATTGCTGGGCTTTCTCTGGGCATGGGTGCTAGTGACATTTAGGGGGCATAGGGTGTCTGTTTGCAGGGGACTGTCACAGCAGTAGGGTTTGAGGCTCCCCGTGCCCTGAAGGTGCGTGTTGGTGCAGTGATGGCAGAGGTCACTGATGCTGCAGGGGTGGGATGCTGATGGGTTTCTGGGCAGATCAGTGGCCATGTGGATGGCTTGGGCCATGCCAGGGCTTCTTCAGGACTGCTGGGGGCATGGGGTTAGTGGGACTGGTGTTCTCAACCCTGCAGGACAGCAAGAAGAGGGAAATTCCTGCTGCTTCAAAATGCTACTGCCCTTGGCCACGGGATGGGTTTCCCACGGTGGGCACTGGCAGAGAGGAGGGTCTGGGGTCTTTGGCCAGGGATGATCCCCTCAGGAGTGCAGTGTGGTGCTATCTCCAGGGTTTTAAAGCTGACCAGCATCAGGCATCACCCATTGCAAAGCTACTTTTTGCAGGTGGGTGTCTCCACCAGTGTCAAGCATGTGGCGAGCAGAGCTGCCGAATGCTCTTGGATAATTTGCCACATCTTTGGTGCAGCTGTGCTGCCCTGGACCACCCTGGGGAGAGGTTAGGAGGCACCCCAGTTTTCTGTGTTTAATGGGGAGCATCCCATGTTTCCCTGCTACCATCTTCAGTCCTGCAGCACGGCATCTTCTGCTTGTGCCCCCGCCACCACCATCCTCAGCTCTGCGTGTGGCTTATTCTCTTTGAAGAGCGACTTCAAATGAAGCAAAGCAAAAAAAAAAACAAAAAAAACAAAACCCACTGTCTTTCAAAGCACCAAGCGCAATGGAAAGTTGGCCTCCCCCAGGAATCTGTGCTGGGTTTTGCCAGGCCACAGTGGGACATGGCACAGAGTGGCCATGCCTGGGGGACTGTCACACCCCACCCAGGCATCGGTGCTGGTGCACGTGACTGAAGCATGTTTTGGCTTTCAGCATTCCAGTTTGGATGCAAGGAGGGGATTGTGGCAGGATTTCTCCCCTTAGCTCCCCAAAAACTTCTGGATGAGCTCAAAAAATGCCCAGTGGGGACAGCAGGGTTGGTGCAGCATGGAGAGAGGCAGCTTGCATTTCTGGCTCACAGCCATGGGTGCCACATGTAGCCTCGTCACCCTGGCCATGCTGGTGATGAGAGCATCCCTGCCAAGGACACTGAGTCTGACACCACTGCCGTCCCTGCAAGGGCCAAGCCACAGCCCTGGGACAGGATGGGTCCCTCTGCCCTGACCATGGCTGCAGGAGGTCACCCAGCCTCAGGCGGGTGTGAGATGCCTCTGAGGCCATGTTTAGCATGTGGGGAGGGAAAAAAGCTCCAATTGTTCCCTCTGTTTCGGCTCAGCTCCAAGACCACTGTGCTGGGACTCCCTGTTCCAGGGATGTGTCACCACTGGTGCAAACACAGAGCATAGCTGGTGCATAGCTTTCTCTGTCTGTGTGCCTGTCTGTGGGGGTGCCGAGCCATCAAGGAAGGTGTGCATTGGTTTGCGTGTCTCCTTTTCCTTCTGCAAGGGAGTTTGGTTGCAGACAGTACAGGGATTCTTTCTTGGCAGGCTGTGTGGCAGCTGTGGCTGTCCTGGAGCACTCGGCCCCTCACCATGCTGCTGTACCCCAGGACTCTGGGTCTTCTCCCTGCTCTGCAGTTCCTTCCCCTTTTGTTTGTGGCTTTTGGGCAGGTGAGGAAGGTCTTGCACTGTTTCTTTTTTCTTCAATCATACTGGCTAGGTTTTGGCGATGCTCAGGTGGGTGGTTTATGAAGCCAGTGTGTGTGCTTTCCCCCACACTGTGCTGGCAGGGATGGGCAGCTACCCTAAAAAGTCCATCTGAGGCAGGGGAGCTCATGGAGTGCTGGGGTGAGGATGGAGAGAAGTGGAGGGAGCTTGGGATGGAGGATGCTGGAGAGTGGGAGGATGCAGGATGATCCTCAAGATGGGGGACCACTGGGAGGGTCGTCATGGAGATCAGGGGTTGGGATGTGGCTGGGGACAGAGTGTATAGGGATGCCCTATGCCACCACCCCGAGGCCTGGGGTGCCTCTGGCTCTGCTGTCAATACCAGGGCTGGTCTTGAAGCATTCTGCAGCCCTGAGACCTGGAAAACTCTTGTCAGCAGTCAGCCAGCATGCAGAGTGTAGACCCTTGCCACACAAAGATGCAGAGGACAATGGGTGCATCTGGGAGAAGAAATAATTTTATTTAAAACTTTTTTTCTCTCTCCACACTAAGACACTCTCCCTGAGACCCCTCCTTGTCCCTTCCCCCCTGCTCCAGCACCATCCCCTTAACTCTGGTAGACATGATGTTTGGAGTTATTTTTGGTTGTTGCTTTTAAGTGTATTTTAAGTCCTTTTTTTTTTCCATCACCAAAATATTTTACTTTCAGGCCGAATGTTCCCAGTTCGTTACCAGCGTAGTTTTGGCAGAGACCTCTAAACTAATGTTTCTTGGGAACATTTCTCTGAATGGTTTGGTAGGAAAAGCTTATGACGATCTCATGAAATTATTTCTGTGTGGGGCTCGTGTTGGAGGCTGCCTGGCATGTTCAGGATGGGGCTGATGTGGGGTGCCATGTTCCTTCCCCCCTGCACTTGCTGGGTTGCAGCACATCACCTTGTAGCTCTCATTTCCTTCACCACATGGTCTGGTCTGCAGCCATGGACTGCAGGAAAAGAACCAGCAGCTGCTCCAGGAACATTTCTAGGGCTGGAGAACCCCTTCCCTGAGCATCCCCCCCCATTGGCTTTCAAACCCAGGAGACTCATTGGAACATGGATTAATGACCACAAGATGCAGCTTGTGCTTGGGGTTGGTAAAGAGGTCTCTGCTTCCTGTGCCTTCAGCCCTTGCCTGCTTGCAGCCAGAAGCAGAGCCAGGCAGTATGGGTGTACATAAAGATGTCTGCCTGTTTGTGAGAAGTGTGCATGGGGGATCTTCAGGGAGAAATGATTCAGCTGGGGGCAGGCGGGCTGTCTGGCAGGGACAGTGTGATATGGATGGCATGATGCTGGCCAGGGTGGATGCCCTGGGGTGCTGGTGGTTGGCACAGACAGGGTGATGCTGGCTGGGTGGACAGGATGACATTGTCTGGTACATGCAGGGTGATACAGGCTGGAATGGTGCCTTAAGGCAATGCTGGCTGGCACAGACAGTGTGATGCTGGATGGGTGTCCAGGGCGACGGTGGGTGATGCATGCAGAACAATATAGGCTGAGATGGACTCCTTGGGGTGATGCTGGCTGGAGTGGATGGTGATGCTGGCTGGGATGAAGAGGGTGACACTGCCTGATATGTGCAGAACAATGCAGACTGGACTGGGCATCTTAAGGCCATTGCTGGATGAGATGGATAGGGCAAAGCTGGCTGCCACAGACTGTGGTGGGGAGGTCAGCTTCTATGACTGAAGCTGGCCCGTCGAGAACAGGGTGCATGTCCCTTCTTCAGCATCCCCTTCACTTGTGGGCTCTGAGTGTGAGGAAAGTATTTTGGGCTATTCTTCCTGGGCCCAGAGAATCCTAATGGACCAGAAGGACACAGTCCTGCACAGACCAGCCCTGCAGTGGGTGCAGGGATGGGCAGTGATGTGGGACCCCCAGCCAGCCCCACTCTCACTATAGTCTGAGTTCTCACAGACCCAGTGCTCTGGTTGTAAATGGTGTCTCCTATCAAACAAAAACAGGCCAGAATTTCTCCTTGGTCCTTTCCTACGCCAGCTGCACCAGCACAGGTCTCTCAACTGCCCTGAGGCTGGGAGCCAGCCAGGCCTCCTGGCACAGGACTGCAATGGCAAAGAGCCCTTCAGTCCTGTCAACTCACACAACCCAAAGCTCCTGGTCAGTGTTTGCTCTTTGCATCCCCGGTCCAGGTGTGGGGACTCCTTGGCAGACAGGGACTGGTTGTGACAGTGGCACAGACGATGGAGCTGTCCTGGCCAGGGTCCTGCTTGTAAGGTCCCTGTGCTGTCCCCAGCAGGACTGGATAAGACAAAGGAATGATGCTGGGTGCATGGTCCTGCAGGGATGCTCTGACCTGTGAACCCTGCTGGCCGCCCCATTGCAGGAGATAACACCATCTCCCTTCTCTCTCTGCCTCTTCAGATGCACAACTCCATTCCAGGCCTGGGCAGGGTGATGGTGTTCCTGGGAGCAGCCCTGATGTCAGCCTCTCTCACTGTCCCAGAGGGCTGGGGAGAAGAAGGTGAGCCCCTCCAAGCCTTCCATGCAGCCCCAAAATCCCAGCCATGAGAACCCTGGAGGCACCCTGTCCCCCCTTAGGTGGGCAGAGACCTACCAGAGTCAGCCCCATGGTGATACCTTCATGAAACCCACAGCCATCACCTAGCTCCCCAGGGGGTACAGCTTGACTGCCCACCTCCCAGCCCTGGCAGGGGGTGGCACAGGGTGCTAACACCCATCTGGGAATGTGTGTGTGTCCCTCCAGGCGTGCAGTACGGACAGGTGGGGACAAATGTGACCCTGTGGTGCGCTGGTGCCCGTGCTGGGTAGGTAATTTTCCATGCACCCCAAGGGGTTTATCCCGTGGGATGGCTTGTGAGGTGGGTCTGTGGGGTGAGCATCCTGCTGGGTTTCTTCTTCCCCAGCTCACTGGTGCAATGGAGGCGGGCGGGTGCCGAGGCACTGCCGGAGGGCTCAGCCATCAGGGAGGGAGCCCTGGTGCTNAAGTGACCCCCTGGAGAAAATGGCCATCCTGGTGTCCCTGGGGATCTTCGCCTTCTTTGTACTGGCTGCTGTTCTTGTCATCACCATCCTCATCTGGTAGGTTTGGTTTTGAGAAGGGGGGGCCTGCATGATTGCTGTCCCCATCCCACTCTGTCCCCCCAGCCCTGCTCTGGGTTCCCAGCCCAAGCAGACTTGATTCCAGCCCCTCACTGACTTTCACTTCCCCCTGGACCCTAGACCTGCCTGGGGTCCCCTTTGTGTCCTGCAGAGCATCTGATTATGAGAATTTCTCCTGCTCCTGGACTTCCAGTGTGGACACCTTCCTCCCCACCAGATACATCACGACCTACAGGTGATGTATCCCAACAGGGCATGGGCTGGGGGGGGTTATGTGGTGAGCCTTCAGTCATGGCCAAGGATAATCACCAAATCCTGCTGGCTGTTTGACCCAACCTCTGGTTCACCTCCTGCCCCAAGGACCATGCTGCACCCTGGGGTAGATCAAGTTTTGGGGTGAGCGGAGCACCACTTTCCCCAAGAGGGGCTCCTCAGCAGCACTGGGGGACTGGCACAAGAAGGTTCCCCCCTTTGCTGAGAGCTCTGCCAGCACCAGGGGGGCTGTGAAAGAGAAGCAGGTCTTCTGCAAGCTGCCAAGAGCTTCCACTCCTTCAGGATGAAAGGAGCCCTGGTAGCATCACTGCTTCTAATGATCCCAGCAGGCCAAATGAGCAGGCTGCTTTGAAGCCAGCTGGAGCCCGTAGAGCACAGCCCTGCTGAAAGCCGCAGGAGCTGGGAAGGGCCCCCGTGGAACAGTGGGAGCTCAGTGGGGAGGGGTACTGGGGAGCAAGGGGATTTTGGGGCCCATAGGATGAGGGAGAAGCCAGCTGCTGGGGAGCTGCATTTATCATCATCCCAACACCTTTGCTGCTGCTGTGTGATGAAACCCAGGGGGGGTGAGGGGTGTCCTCTGAGAAGGACCTTTGTGGGCACTCTGCTGTCTTGTTCCTTGGGACACCCGACTCCTCCTGCCAGGCTCCTCACTGTCAGGGCTGGGCGGGATCAGCTCCATCTTCCATGCTGTGCTGACCATGTCCCTCAATGGAGGAGTAGGGTGCAGCATAGCTGATCCCCAGGACTGGTGCAGAGATCCGTGTCACTTCTCAGAGTCATGGTGGGGTTGGCCTCAGTGCTGTCCCCTCATGCTCATTGTCTGCTTTTCCCACTTTTCATGGCAGGAAGAAATCACTGACGGGTGAAGAGAAGCAGAGGTAGGACTGGCTCCCACCCCATGCCCTCAGGTTGGGACCCCATCCCAAAGCCTCTGCCAGTGTCCTTAGTGGGATCCTCAAGTCAAAGGCTAGTTGTCCCCATGGGGGAATCAGGTCCCCAAACCTGAAGACCCGGGTGAAGGGTTTGCCTCAGGGAGGGACCTTCCCAGGAAGGTTTGTGGGGCTGGGGTGAGGATCATTTCAGTCATATGCTGGGCCCTGGAGGGGTGAGGGCATCTGCCTGAGCCATAACAGGGGCTTCCTTCTCCACTACTCTTGGTGTGGGGGATCTCTCCACATAGCACCATCTTGGCAGCACCAGGAAACTGTGCCTGGTGGGTGGGGAGGGACCTGTCACCACCCTGCCTCCCCTTCTGCAGGGAGAAGAACGGGCACGTGGGGCTGTGCCTGCAGGATCCATCCCACCCTGGCACCTGCACCGTCCATGGGTCTGAATTCTGGAGTTCCTACCGCCTGAACATCACTGAAGTGAACCCGCTGGGCTCCAGCTTCCGCCTCCTTGACATCACCATGCAGGCCATCAGTGAGTCCCCACCCATCCCTCTGTCCATCCATCCATCCCCACATCCATCCCCTCCCTGGGCATACAGCCCCAGGTGGCAGCAGGGAGCCCTGCAGCATGGGGTGACCAGGGCTCCCTGTCCTCACCCTCACAGTTAAGCCAGACCCTCCAGAGGGCTTGGTAGTGGAGCCCGTCCCCCTGGCACCACGGCGGCTCTACGTGAGCTGGAAGTACCCCTCATCCTGGCCCAAGGAGCCACACTTTCAGCTGAGGTTCAGGCTCCAGTACCGCCCAGTCATCCACCGCTCCTGGTCCGTGGTAAGTGGTGGGAGAGGGGAGGGAAGGCAAAGCTGTGGTGGGAGCAGGGTGGGCATGAGGTCATGGAGGGCAGGGGGGGTGCACCCTACTGTCCCACAGCCCTCCCTCTCTGCTGGGCACAGGTAGAGACGGTGAACCTCTCTGAGGTGATCACGGATGCCTTTGCTGGGCTGGAGCATGTGGTCCAAGTGAGTGCCAAGGATTTCCTGGATGCAGGGAACTGGAGCGAGTGGAGTGCCGAGGCTCGAGCGACGCCAGTCAGAGGTACTAGGAGGGCAGGCGAAAGCCCCCAGCATCCCTGACATCCCTCAGCAAAGCCCCTCCAGCACCCCTCTCCACCCCCCTCCTCAAGGTAGCCATTCCCCCACATGTCATCCGGACCAACCCCACCTTCTGGGGTC
>JAAWXA010000034.1:6332786-6386409 GCA_038090715.1 Florisuga fusca
CCTTCTGGGGTCAACTTTAAGAAGTTGACCCTGAAACTGGAGTCTTGTGCATCATCAAAAAACATGGAGGGAGGCAGAGCTGCAGCAGGGCTCAAAGCAACTCCCAGCCCCAGAGCAAGCTGTAGCTGTGCTGCCCAGATTTGGGGATTGTCCTCCATAGCCTCAGGGCAGAGCAGGGCACCCACAGCACCAGTAGCACTTTGGGGGGCACCCGTTGTCTCGTGGGATGCCTGGGACACAGGGACACCCTTCTTTGCTCCTCTCTGTGGGTCCCTGGCATGCTGCCCATGATTTTGGGTGAGCAGTTCCCCTCTCCTTTGTCCTTTCAGAACTAGCCACCACAGCAATAGAAGAAACCACTACAGATGCCAGCCTGGAGACCCTGGCTGAGGAGCCCTCTCAGGCTCCAAACCCTGAGCCCATCAGTGAGTAGAGCTGGAGGTGGTGGGCAGAACAGGGGACTACCTACAGGCAGCTGCCTGTCTGGGCACATGCATGGCTGAGAGTTGTGGGAAGGGTCTCTCACCCCATGCCTCTGGTGTGTCCAAGGCGCTATGGTGCCCAAGAGCTTGCAATAGGGCCCTTGGGTTCTGGGGTCTGTGGTATCCCTCAGATGTGACAGTCTCTCTGTCCCAGACCGAAGTGACCCCCTGGAGAAAATGGCCATCCTGGTGTCCCTGGGGATCTTCGCCTTCTTTGTACTGGCTGCTGTTCTTGTCATCACCATCCTCATCTGGTAGGTTTGGTTTTGAGAAGGGGGGGCCTGCATGATTGCTGTCCCCATCCCACTCTGTCCCCCCAGCCCTGCTCTGGGTTCCCAGCCCAAGCAGACTTGATTCCAGCCCCATAAGGTGGTTCATGCTGCTCTTACTCCCTTGACACATTAATGCCTCTTCCCAGCACACTCTACCTGGCACTGCACAGCCTGACTGATCTATTTCTGATAGGCCCACATGGGACCTTTCTCTGTGTCCCCCAAACACACTACTGCTTCTAACATCTCCCCAAAGCTTCCTGCCTTCAGGGGGACTCTCGTGCTGTAGGGTCAGCACTGAGACCCCTCCATATGTCCTGCCCCTGGGCACTGCCTGGTGGTCCTGTCCCCAGGTCCTTCATCATCCTTCCATTGCTGAGTTTTCCCTGCCATGCCATGGCTTTGATGTCCCTCCCTGTACCCAGCCCTGCTGCTGATCTCCTGACCAGCTCCTGCTGTAGCCTTGGAGCTGATCCACTGGAGCAGATGGGCATGGCTGGGCACAGCTGGATGGGGATGTGCCTGGGGACACACATCACTAGGGATGAGGGCAGTCCCAGTGCCCATGGGGGGGCTGTGCAGGGTCCTCAGCCACTGCTGCTCTGTCCCTCCAGGCTCCGGGTGAGGAAACACGGCAAGGATGAGACTAAACCCCACAACTTCTTGGTTGTTGCCACCCACCTGAAGGCGCGGCCGAGTGAGTCAGGGTGTGGGGGGTGATATGGGAGGTGCAGGGGACAGGGTGTGGGGAAGGGGGCAGGTCAGTGCCCCCTCTGACCCCCTGCCTTCTCTCTCAGCAGAGGCTCAGATCCTGTAGTGAGCCCTGGCCAATCTCTGCTCCCTGCACCCGCTTGCCTACGTGTGGGACTTGATGCCACTGCTGGCCCCCAAGGACCCAATGCCTCCCAGGTCACCCCACAGATGTGGACATTTCCAGAGCCCCCAGCATCGTGGGGATGCAGGATGGACCCTAAGGAGAGAGACTTTGCTCCCAAGAACTATGGACTGCCCAAGCCCACCAGTTGCCAGCTTGGAAGCACCTGGGACTCAGGGTGATGGGCCAGCCCCAGCCACCAAGAGCTGCTGAACACATGGGGATGAGATGCTGAGCCAGCCCCACTTCACTGCCCAGTGTCGAGGGGAACCATGGTTGCAGGCTCCCAGGGGTGCGGGCATCGGTGATCAGGGGGTGCTGAGCCCTGCCCGTCATCTCTGCACCAGCCACCAGCAGGCAGAAGGGACAAGACACCCTTCTCCCCTTCCCTCTGCTGTGCTGTGGCTGGATGGAGCTCTGATACCAATAAAGGGGATAGCATTGTCACTGCACTACCAGCCTGGAGATGGTGCTGGGCCAGGGGAGAGGTGAGCAGCACCAACTGAGATGCCAGCTTGGGGACAATCCTTGAAAAAAGGTGCTGAGGCAGCAGGGCTGGTCTCTGAACAGGTCCTGGCTCTCCCCAGGAGCATGGAAAGGCTCAGACAGACCCCTCCTTTGGCTGTCCATTGCTGAGTGCCAGAACAACTGCCTAAGACATCTCCCGTGCCCTCCCCAGCATGGCAGCAGGGACAGGACCTTCAGAGAGCCCACCTTGCTCAGCATGTGGCCCCCTCCCCATGCCTCAATATGATCCCTCTAATGGCTTCCATGTGTTGGCACCTCCTGACCCTGCTGCTTCGTGCCAGCAGCCCAATGAGATCCAGATGGGGCTGGGTGGAAAGTCAGGCAGCAGCAGTGTGGGGAGCAGAGCCAACGTGGGTTGTCTCTGTGCCTGCCCTTACAGGGAGATGTGTTACTCTCAGCTGGACCCCCAGGCTGCCCTTGAACCTGGAGTGCAGAGGGGTCTGGGGGGGAGAGACCTCCCAAAAGGGTCCTCATGGGGCCTTTTGCAAGGTGTGTGTGCCCATGGACACACTGCCCTTGCTGTGTGCCCCTGCACTCCCACCCTGGGTGGAGGGGCACAGGGGCTGGTGCTTGGTGCTTGGCTTGCCCATGCTGGTGCTTGGCTTGGTGGGGTTCCAGCCCCTCACTGCCCCTGGTGAGCACACTCACTCTGGATGGGGGGATGGGGGTCAGCCCTCCATCTCCAGTGTGCTAGTGGGATGTCACTGTCCTTGGACAGGAGCAGAGCTCTCCACTAAGCAAGCACAGGATCACAGAATGTTAGGGATTGGAAGGGACATCTGGAGATCATCTACAGGGCTGGTTGACCTACAGTAGGTTGCACAGGATGGCATCCAGGCAGGTTTTAAATGTCCCCTGAGACGGAAACTCCACCACCTCTCTGGGTTGCCTGCTCCAGCATTGTTACCCTTGCAGTAAAATTCTTCCTTAGTTTTTGGTGAACGTCCTGTGTTCCAGGGTCCTCTTGTCCTATCACTGGACATGACTGAAAAAATAAGGCAGGTCACCAAGGTGGGGAGATAAAAGCAGCCAGATCCTGCCGGGGCTTCTGGGCCCAATAGCCACATTACTTTTCCCAGGTGCATCCAAGAGCTTGCCAACTCCAGCTGTGTCACACTGCCATCATCTTCTGGGTTCTGTGCCCCAGCATCCAATCCAACCAGCACCTTCCCTGATGTTTCATGGTCACTCTTGGCCACCAGCATGACATGAACACCCCTTTCTGCTTGGAAATCTGCTCTTACCACCACGAGATCCACTCCCCTACCACTGTGGAGGGCATGAGGGCTGTGGTTTTCCATAGCATGCTGTTGAGCATGGGTGATGTCCATCCCATAGCTGTGGGTCCATTTGCATACTGAGCTCAGTGGTTTCCTAGCACCAGGTGCTGGTTTACGGGCTGCTGGCTGCTCAAATTGCAGGAGCACAATGGCTGGAAAATGGGAGAGTGTGAGCTGGCAGCTCTTGTCCCTGGATGATTATGAGCTCCAGAAAGTCCAGGCATGCTTCAAGTTGAAGGGTGTTGCTGCTGGCTGGGGGGGAGCAGAGACCACCGAAGCCTCACACATCCACACAGGAACATGTGCCTTCTTTGTGCTGGCAAGCTCAGGTAAGTAGATGAGAAATGACAGGAAGAGGGGACACGTAGTTGTTCTGTCTCCATGTGACATGCCCTCTGTCCCCTTCTTTAGCTGAGGCTTGCCTGACTAGGTGTTGTGAACATCCATCCAGTTCTGGTAACCAGGGCAGCTTGAGGGCAGGAGATGGAGATCCATTCCTCAGCACTGCATGCTGCTGTCCTTGGCCCTGGAAGGAGACTATTTTCCTCTCTGATGGAAGCTCTAGAGAGGGGACCTGCCACCCATTTGGCAGCTGGAGATGCCCAGAGTAGGTGAGAGGTCTGCATGCCACCCTGAAGTCTTGCTTGCCCATCTGCTTGGATGTCCCATGTCTCAGCTCCCTGCCCCAGCAGTCTGTAAATGTGAGATATAAGCAACAGGGACCACTAGGAAGCAGCAAGTTCAGTGCTTGGATATAAAGTATAAAGGTGCTTGGTGCTGGGTGCTGTATTGTCCCAGTGGACGATGCTTTGGTGCTGGACATGGGAAAACAGAGCTTTCTACTGGGCCAGCAAAGGCACAGGGGGAGGGCTGGGGTGAGCAGCAATCTGGGATAAAGGAGAGGGCTCCAGATGCCAAAGTCAACTTCGTCTTCAAGCTGTGGAGAAGAAAAACAGGAAGGGACCATGAGAGCAGTCCCATTGCGGGCACCTCCCTGTCCCACCACGGGGCCGGGGCACTTCCTCCAGGGCTTGGGCTCCTTGGAGGTTTCCTGCGGGCGGCTGGAGCCCTGCTTGGACCCGCCCTGCCCGGAGGAGGCAGAGACACTTCCAAACTTGCCTTGCTGCTGTATCCCACCCTCCTCAGGGCTGACACTGTGCCAAGATCACTTGGGAAGCTGGTACAAGACAGGCCTGGTGATGCTGAGGCTGTGCCAGGCAGAACCAGCCGGTGTGCTGCCTCCACGAGGAGCAGGGATGGGGTTGAGCTCCCTGGCATGGAGCAGAGACCAACAGAAGCCCAGCAGGAGAAAAGTGCAGGAGAAGGTGGCCTGAGTCCTGATGGGGTTACAAAATTTCTGTCAGGCAAAGCTACACACCAGGGAAGGTCCCCAGCACTGAGGTGCAGAAAGATCCATCTCCATGTCACCAACACAGGGGTGGCTCCATCTAGAGCATTTATCAAGCAGGGGTTGGGGTGCACCGGCCACCCAACTATGGACAGGGCTCAAATGTGGGAAAGCAATAGTCTGGGCAAAAGCCTTTGCAGCAGAGCACTGTTTGTAGATGGTTGTGCAGTGGTGTCTGGGCTGCTTGACTGCCACCAACCCTGCCAAATATCTAGGCTGGCCCCCAAGTACAGCCTCCTCCTCTCCTTGCCTCGCTGCCAGGACCAGCCCACATTTTGCAGGGGAGGAGGCAGATTGCACAGGACCGTGAAGCAAAACAGTCTCAGCTTACCTCTCCTGGCTGCTCCAGCTCCCCCCTCTGCCACGTCCCGAGCCAAGGAAAGAAAGAAAAGCAGCTCTAGCAGATCGTGGAGGCCACAGGGACATAGAACATGTAGTGTGTCACAAGGCAGGGAAGAAAGGAAAGGGTATGTATACAGCCAGTGGCTCAGCAGGGAGAGAAGGATGCATGGGTGGAGGGAAGGAGCAGTGCAGATGTATAGATGGGTTGCCTGGCAGGGAAGAAGGGATGGATATATGGATGGATGGATATATGGATATATGGATATATGGATGGATGGATGGATGGATGGATGGATGGATAGATGGGCAGTCTGGACACCTAGATACCATCCTAAGCATCAGTGGTATTCATTTCACAGGGGCTGACATGTGAAGAAGGCCCGGAGGGTAAGCGTGTAGGGCTGGTGAAGGGAGGCCCATAGGCAGAGCAAGGATGGTGTTTGGGAACAAGTAGCAGGTGTGACCCATGCACCCAGATCCAGTGGAAGTGGCATCACAGCAGACAGGAGACAGAGCACAAATTGTTCCCAGTGCAAGTCCCAAGCATGTCAGGGGAGAGTGTAAGGCATCTCCAGAGGGATTTACAACCTCTCAGGTCCTGCTCAGGCACTGGGTGTGGAGCAATAGAGACCCTTCCCCAGGACAGAGTGAATCCAAGCACCAGTGCTTTACAAACCCAGTGCTGAGCACTTACTTTGGCCATAGGTTTCATCTCACCTGCATGTGGGATACCTCTTACTGTGACCCTCCAAATGCTAGCACCCAGAGAGATGTGGAGAGGGGTGAGGCCTGAGACATCTTTTCTTGCTGCCCCATTTTAGGCTTTTCCATGCAGGAATGGGTTGTTTCTTTCTTTGCTTGCTGGGATTGGTTCCTTCCCTACCTCCAGGATGCTTTTGGTCTTTTGGTCCCAGCTTTAGCTCCATGCTGGGAGATGCACCACAGATGTCATCTGCTGACTTCCATGAGCATGCTGGGCACTGGCATAGTCACCCCTGTGCTGATGGATCTGGAGGTGGCAAGGTGCTAGGTCTGTGTCTACACTTGCTCTCTTCTGGATGATGCTGACTGGTCCCTGGGAGGATCTGCTGACCTGCAAGGCAGTGATGACCAGGAAAAATACTGACCCAGAAATACTGACCCAGGAAGTGTCAACCTTCCATGACTTGGAAGGCACTGATGCCAGGGAGGATGGTGACCTGGAAGTGCTTATTACCACAGGATTTCTGGAGTGCCAACCTTGAGGGCATTGATCCCCAAGAAAATGCTGACCTGATGACAGTGATGCCCAGGAGTATGCCAGCCTGGATGTCACCAGTTCCTAGGGGCATGCTGACCAGGAAAGGATCATTTACCCAGGACATGGTGTTTTCTCCCCTGGCCCAGAGCACTTCTTTCATCTGGGGACCAGATCAGCAAGGGACTACTCCAAGCACTTGGGCTGTGTATCCATCCTCAGACAGGAATCTGTGTCTGGCTGCAAAGAGCCTGGTGAGGTGCCTGCAGGAAGCTGGGCCAGCACCACCTCTCCCAGCTTCTTTCATCCCTGGAGCTCCCGGTTGGGACTGGCAGCTGCTGCCCAGATACAGGCCGGAGGGATCATGACCCCACCTTATACCAGAAGTATCCAAATCTACATCCTTATGCAGGCAAGAGGGATGCCCAGGCACTATTTTCCCACTAGATGGCAAACATAGCTTTCAAAACAGCCTCTAGATGAATTAACAGGGCTTCTCTGGATGAGGATATTGAGAAAATCTTCCCTCAGCACAAAGCCCTGGGGGTAAAGGACCTCACTCTTCTCAGGAGCGGGGCTGGGGGCAGTAGGGACCTGTTGTGTGCTCTGCATCTTGTTTCCTCTGCCATTTCTTAAGTTTTTGTCTTTTCCCACCAGCTTGGTTTCTCCTGGGCCCTGGAAGATCCATCCTCCAACCTGTGTGGACGGGGCTGAGTTGCCTGGGCATGCAGGGGAGACATAACCTTTAGTAGAACCTCTAACTTCCACAGCCTCAAAGTGAAACCCATAAGCTTCACTGGGAATTAATTACACTGTGGTTTGCAAGCCACATGCTCATTCCTCCTTTTAAGCCCCTAGATCCATGGGCAATCCGTTATGATGGGTACAAATAAGGAAGGCAAGGTTGAAGGATATGCAGGTGGATGCACACACTTGTCTAAGATCTTCTGCCAGCTCACATGTATTTCCAGGCCCATGTACATTTGTTTGACTTTAGCCCCAGATTTTCTCCTGCTCTCTGTATTAATTTTGTGCAGAAGTTTCCTGAGCATCTGCTGCTGGCCCTGGTGCTGCTGCAATATTGCTGTGTGGTTAAACATGGTGGGTCACAGCTGAGGAAGGAGCTAACTGTGGGTGGTAAATGTTTAATATGGACAAATCAAACCAATTACACAATGTTAAGAGGAAAGTGTGTCATCTCATCTGTGCCTGTCCTGTGTGGAGATGAGGGCCTGTGGAAGAGCACAGCCCCAGCCACTACTGGATCAGCATCTCCCAGCATCAGCCAAGGGTTGCTGCTGCTCCAAATGGAGCTCTTCCTGCAGAACCCCCCAGGCCTCTGTGTAGGTAACTTCACTTGGGGGAAACAGGCAGTCTCTTAAGAGGACGCTTTTGTTACTAGAGGTGGCTAGAGGAGTTGGCAGCCACCTCCAGTGTAAAGCTGCAGAAGTAAAACATCCAGCTCAAAGCATTCCTTGAAGTCCTACAGTAGGATTCCTGGCCATTCAACAGCATGATGCCCACTTTTGGAGCAATCCCGGGGCTCCAGAGCTCAGCAGTTCTTGGGCAGGAACACTGGGGAACCCCTATGTCTGGCTTCCCAATGGCAGACCCACCAGAGGGTTAACAAGCTAACAGCAGCATCTGTATTTCCTCCACAAAGCAGCCCTGCTCCTGGCAGGACCCTTTGCCCTTGCTACCTCCCATGTTTCCTGCCCAGGGATGTTGTTTGGTATCATTTACCCTTGGTCAGAAGGGTCATTCTGGCATCCTGGCTATTTCCTTCAGGAAGAGATTAATGCTTCTTCCTCTGTGAGAGCTGGGAAGTCCCTCTTGGGGCTTTCTGAAGTCAGGGAGAAAAATGTGAAAAATGAAAGGAGGCGTGTGACCGAGGAACAGAAAGTGATGGAGCTGTCAGGATCCCATCTGCAGCGAATCACTGACCCATCAAGATAGTGGCTGAATCATGAACAGAGCAGGTAAAAAGCCCTTCTGGACCTTTCCAACAGAGCTGGGCTCCCTGCCAGCCTTTATGTTGGACTGTGCTATTGCCTGGGAATGTGGGATCTGGGCAGAAGCAGTGACAACATGGATGCTGTACTCTCTGGTGCACTGCTGTGGCTTGAGGCTTCCCCATCCCTTTGCCTCACAGACTCTGAGGGCAGCAGAGCAGCAGATCAGCATAGACCTGGCTGCATCTCCCTGTGGGTGGTATTTGCAGCTCAAGGAGGTCCCCTTGCCTGAAGATGTCATGTCTTTGCCTTCATGTGTGCCTAGTTCCAGCTTTCCAGTCCAAGTCCTGGAAGTGGTTTTAGACACTCCCTATAGGCTCAAGGTTCTGTATTTTTTATCCTGGGTGGTTTTCGCCAAGCAAATGCTCCTGCCTCTGCATGGCATCTCTGAACAGAGCCTGCCTTGGGCAGCAGGCTCCCCCTCATCCTCCAGCCTTGCTTTATCCCCCATCTCAGATACCTGGAGCCTGTTTTCATGTTGATGCCAGGTGATTCCAAGCTAACCAGCAACCCAAAGGCTCTGGAGCAAACTGGGAGCTATGTGTCACCCTGCACCTACCTGCAGCAGGGTGACACCATCCACATCCCTCACCCGGTGCTGCCAGGGAAGAACATCCTCTGAACATGAAGCAGCCAATGCTTCAGAAAATGCTGTTGGAGCTGCACGGAGCTACTCTAGGCAAGAAACTGCAGCTTTGTCCCCGTGGATTTTCAGAGGGTCTTGGCCATGTGCATGGTGTGGGACTGTGTTGTCAGAGGCAAAGGGGCTGCTGAGGGGTTTTGCATCCCCTTTGGGCTGGGGAAATTCTTTTACTGTGCACAGAGCTGAGGGATGAGCCTCTCCAGACCTAGCTGACCTTGCTCTCCAGGAAGGTAAAGGCAAATAACCCACTGTGACACACTGAGAGCCCCAGCAGAAGCATCAGCCAGAAACAAACACCCAGGACTGCACAGAGAAGAGCAGGGACCCTTCAGCTACACCTGCACTGGGAAAGCAACTCTGATGGGGACTGCTTTCTGCCCCTAGTCCAAAAGGCATGTGACAGCCAGCCTTGTCCCTCTACTAAACTCTCTTCACCCTCCTTAGCTGCACCCACATTTCCTGTTGGGAATGATGCCTGCCCATAGGGTTAACTGCCTAGGTTAGTTGACCTGAGGCAAAACCTGCCAGGAGAGATGCTGAGGGTGTTTCAGCACAATGGGACATTTTGCTTCACTTAGTGTCACCCATGCAGCTCTTCCGCCCTGCAGCAGGTGCAGCTCTGTCTTTAGGAGGCACTAAGACTGTTGAGAAGTTCAGAGTCCTGCCCGCAGCACAGCTCTGGGTACAGCTGCTGAGTTAGCTGACCCATTGGGAGGATGCAAATAGAAGGAATCACAGGTACAATTGGTGTGCCACTATTGCCAGGGTGGCAGCCTGCTGTGGCCTGAGAGGAGGGGAACCCGGCAGAGACTGGAGCCACAGACTGGAGGAAAGACGAAGGAGTCGGCATTGTTGGTGGCTGGGATCCCGCGGTGGGTCCGCAGCCTCTGCTTCCTGTGGGTTTTTAGCTGTTTGCATAACAAGCACTTTGGCTCTGCTCCAGGGCCAAGTTCTGCAAGTCGATAACCTCTTTCTCTGCACTTTTGCATCGCAATCCTTTAAATGAAGCAGTTCCTAAGCTGTGGCCTGAGGACCCATCCATGGTGGAAAGCTGACAGCTGCTGTTCAAACCTGCTTCACTGCTGTAGTGCAGGGAGGGATACCCATACAGGATTTAGGAGCTGACCAGAGTCTGGCACCCAGGGTAAGCGCATGTATGGCTAGAGGGTCATGCTTTCATTTCCTTCTGAAGGCAACCACCTAAAATTAAAAGCAAACCAAAAAACACAAATTATCTGCTGCCTTTGCTGGGGCACTGGCTGCAAAGAGAAGTGAAAGTTCCCTTTGTCAGGGCTCCAGCACAGTCCACAGCAACCACTACTGTGATTGCTCTAGTATAATAACTCCCATACTCTTCCTCAAAACACTGCTGAGGCCCAGAAAATCAGAAAACCCAGAAACAGCTGTACACAAGGAGGCTGCATGTCCGGATGATGGGCAACAGCAGAAAGCCCACAAGGTGCAAAGAGTGGGTGGTGCTCTGCTGCCTAGCAGGTTTCTCCCATCTCACCAAGAGAAGCCTCTTGGTGTCTCTAGGATCTAGGCTGTCCATGTCACACATCTCTCAAGTTCCCCCCAGCTTTGCTGAGAGCAGCTTCATCAAGACAATGCACCCACCATTGACCTTCTTGCTGTCGGCCACACATCCATCAGCAGCAAAGGACAAATTAGCATCAGCAGTGCAAGAAGTGAGAGAGTTAAACTGAGACATGTGGGTTGCAAGTGTCCCTTCAAGGGTATGAACCTCCATTGTACCACTGAATGTTTATGGAAATGGACCCAGGGCTGCAAACCTGAGGAGACTGTAAAAAGTCTCCCTGTAAAACAGGGATAAAGCACTGAGATCTCCCTAGATCATTTGGTTTTACCTTTGCTTTTTTTCTCTCCTTGAAGACAGTTACCAGGCTGAGTTTGTGTATCTTGTACCAAGTACTAAAAGCCCTTTAATCTACTGGCACATGATCAGCAACTCATTTGGCTTTGGGGTGGTAAAAGGAACTGGTGTGAGACATCAGCTGTGCACAACACAGAGCTCACTGGAGAACATCCTTGATTTTCTGGGAAGAATTCACCGGCACACACTTGCTGCAGGCTGGGCAGGCCAGTGGTGCCCCTTCCCTGGCTGTAAACCAGGTGGCTTTCAGTGTCCTCAGGTGAGTACAATGGGCAGTAGACAACCTAGTGACAACTGGCCAGGAACGCTGGGAGGAAAAGGTGTATTTTCAGGGATGAACACAGGACACGGCACTGGGAAATGTGTCTGTTGTGGTGTCAGCTCTGTATCAATGCAGGCAGCAGCATGGGAGGTTTTAAAAAGAGTAGCAGAGATTCACCAGGATGGTGGGAGAGATTTTGTCTCCCCCCCCCTTGTGGACCCATCTCAGCACATCACAGGGTCCTTGAGACAGTGTCTCCAGCAAAGACAAGTGTTACATGACCAAAGTAGTGTTCCCATGGCCTGCAGGAGTATGGTTCTCTTCCCCTATGATTTTATGGCAGTAGAAAGGGAAATAAAGGGCTGAAGTCTTTGCCACTTCCAGGAGTCAGCACCACAGCCTGGGGGTTCTGCATGCTGCAAGGAGCATCAGCACTCAGACCATAGGGATGTGCCAGCCATGTGCACATGTCCAGGCCATGCAGGAACCAGGACTCCTACAGGTGGTGCCCAGAGACTCAGCTCTACACTGCACCCCTGAAGACCTTACAGTCTCATCTAAAGAGCTGCAATGAGTAAAAGAGTTGACCTGTCACTGTGTTACACAGGGAAGGAGGAAAGGGACAGTGAGTGACACAGACAGCTATGCCTGTCTGATAAACTCTGACACATCCAGGTGGCCATCTGCTCTGTTGGGGCTGATCCTCCACCATGGCTAGAGCTGGTGACAAGGGGTGTTTTTGCACCAAATAACCATGAAGGCTCTTGCCCCTCCAAAAATGTTGTTTGGGATACAGCAACAGTGGCTACAAAAGATTTAGGGGGAGTGTAGGCATCTCTCAGAGCAGCCCTTACTGGACATCCACCTTTGAGGCTTGCCATGTTCACCCCAAGATACGTGCCCTCAGAAGTCACTCTCTTTTTAAATTAAATAAAACAAAACAAAAACAAACAAGCCAATAAACAACACAAACAAACCAAAACAAACACCACCAAGAACCAAACCACAAAATACCTAAAATGTGTTGTTGTGACCAATCAGCAGTTTTCACTCCACTGTTAGCACCAGCTGTGGTCCACACTGTTCCAAATGCTGTACCAGACCCGTACCACACCTGCCTTCTTTGGCAACTGAGACTCAACTGGTTCTCTGCTGTGAGGAACAGAGAATGGCACAGGGAGCACAGAAAAAGACTGCCCAATCTCCTGCATCATGTTCTGAGCCCTGTACCTTCCTGGATACCCTCAGGCAAAGTCCTCTACAGCTTTTTTTTTTCCTCTGCTACCAGTTCCTGTGGGGGTCCAGGATGTGGTGGCACAGACACATGGCCAGGAATGGCTCCACATGACAACTAGCCTTGGACTTTGCCTGCCCAAACAAAGACAAGAAGAGGCTCAGCAGTGCCTTCCTTCTTCTTCCCAGAGGGTGGCTGCCTTTTTCTGCTTGCTGCAATTTTTCAGGGAGGCAAGGACATTTGGTTAGGCATTGATAGGGCAGGGCAGGGAGCCAGGAGAACTCCTGTTCCTGCAGGACAGGAGGTCAAAAGGCCAGCATTCTCCCTCCCGTACAGTGCTCACAGCTCCTCCATCTGCACTTGCTTCCTCGGGATGCAAGACACACTGAGTAGGTGAAGACCTCCAGGGCATAGAATTGTGGGATCATTTAGGTTGGAAAAAATCTTTAAGATCATCTCGTCCAACCATAAACCCAGCACCCACCACTAAACCATGTCCCCTTGCATCACATCTACATGGCTTTGAAATCCCTCCAGGGATGATGACTCCACCACTGCCCTGGGCAGCCTGTGCCAGTGCCTGACAACCCTTTCAGTGAAGAGTTGAAGGACACTCTGCTGGTAGCCCTCATCCCAACACCACTGCAGCAAGCAAGGTGTTTGGAGAGGGCAGCAACAACAGGGCTTGGTCAATGGGAGAGCCACACCAACACCTCGTGAGACTGATCAAGGGACATTAACATGAAAGCTGGGAGCAGGTTAATGACACTCAATGATTCAGAAGAGTGTCAAGATGAATAAGTGGATATAATAGATAGTAGGTGAAATTTAGCAGTGTAAAGGGCAGGGGAGACAGCCCAAGAACATCAGTGCCAGGCCAGGACAGAGGCTGTATTACTATGTCTCTCTCTCCAGCTGAGACCACTCCTAGATAAGTAAAAAAAAAACAAACCACAGAAACAGAGAAAATCAGAACCATTTTTCCCTGGCACCCCTTCCTGGGGGTTCACCCAGGTGTCACCAGGACAAGTGTTTCCCCAAGAGGAGCTTTTCTGGAACCCATGTGTACCCACCCAGGGTGGATTTATCCAGCCCCTGGATGAGCTCCTCCAGCACCTTGGTTTCCATGACTTGTGTACAGAGGCTGAAAAAGGGTGTTACTGTTTGCTTTAAACTTGCAACCAAATCATTTTGGAGATGGACACAGTTTGTGTCAGGCCTGGACACAACAGCAGCACAGAAGCAGCTAGGTTGGCTCTGGGACCACTAGAGTGGGCTGTGAAGAAATCGGTTCTAAACTAAGTTGAAGGAGGGCCCTGGGCCAGCATCCCTGAAGTCAGGTGAAGCTTTAAAGACCATCAGGGTTTCCAGGGGAGGCAGGACACTTCTAAGAGGACTGTGGTAGCATTAGAACAGGGGAGGGATGCTCAGGGGCTTAGCAGGTTTCTACGTTATACTCCCAGACTGCAGATGAGTAATCCTGGACCTGCTGACCAGGACCTCCCAACATGTAATTTAGGATCCAGCTAACACCTCGGCTGTGCTTGGAGCTGCCTGAAGGAAAGATCTGGTTGCATTTTATTTTCCCATTCTTCTGACTGCTATCCTGATGACTCTCTATTTCCTCTAAAAGAAGTTCCACAGCAAGTCCTTCCCTGGCAAGACATGGAACCACCCTGCCTTATCAGACACAGGAGAGCTAAACAGGGACTTTCCACTCTTTGCTGCTGGGCCCTAGTAGGAATACCAGCCTGGTACATCTTATTTGCTTCAGAGACTTCTCCAGTTACCTTCCTTCACTGTGCTGTCTTGGCATTCTTGGCAGCTTTGCTCCCACAGACTCCAGCTTTAATCTCTTTAATGGCTTTTTCCTGGCCCTGGTCATCCTCTGCCTGGAAATCCTTGAACAGAAGTATCCCACAGGAAAGCCAGGATGGAAGATAATGATTCTGGGAAGCACAGACCCCTCTGCTCCATGGGAAAGCCCCCAAAGATTCAGCCACTGAGGTCTCCTCCAGTTCCTTTTGCAAGCAGATGAAAAAAATTCATTTGGGAATTCCTACATTTGACCTTTTGCCCATACTGTCCCTGATGGCCCACACAAGTATGGCATGGGCCTGCAAACTCTCTTCACACCAGAGCTGTAACCAGCCTAAACCTCCTGGCTTTCAGAGAAAGCACTTTTTAGCAGATCCATATCAAATCATTGCAGAACTACCTGCCCTCCATCCTCACACACGCTGTCTGGGATAGGTGAGCATCTTCTGGAAGAGAAGCAGCAATGCTGAGCAGGTTTGGACTTTCAGTACTGAAAGTACTGATCCAGAAGACTTGTGTATGTGCCACCACAAGTGCTCTACAAGGGGCTTGATCTGGATCAGCAGGAATTTCTTCACAGACTGAGCTGAATGGGTTCTGGAAGCAGAGAGAGCAATGACCCTCCTGTAGCCCAGCCAGAGCTCTTGTAGAAAAGCACCTCAGGGCCACACCTGCTGGGGCTAATGCCCTGCTGGGAGAAAATGTTCTCTCCTTGCATTTGCCTGCATGCAGTACAGGAAAGGTTGCAGCCTCAAAAACTGATGATGCAAATGAGGCAGAACCCCTCTGGACAGCTGGGAGCTTCTGCTCATCATGGACTTGTCCCAGCTGCCAGCACAGCCCATGATGAATGTCCTTGGCATGTTGTGGCACACCACAGCCCCCCAGCATTTACTTTAGACAGTTGCAACACAAGGAAGACAAATGAGATCTACAGAAACCCAACCTGCTGTTGGCCCTCTGTCTCCATTTACGTGTCTGTTTTCTCCTCCAAGACCATGTATCTCCTTTGTTTAGAAGCATGTCTGGCTTCTGATCTTGTTCCAGATGTTTTTTCTTGAGCTCTTCCTCATTCTTCTAAAGCACTGAGCACAGACTCTTCTGGACCCACTTTGGATAAAAATCACTAGACTCAGATGCTTCAGACCTTGAACCAACCCAAAACAACAGCCTGCCTCTGGTACTACCCAGAGGTAGTGCTCATCACCTGCTAGCTGAACTCTCACAGCTGCCTCCCACTCAAAAAACTTCAAAATTTCATAAGGGTGATGAAAATTTACCAGGTGGAAGTTATCCAGAGAGAGAAAGTACCCTCCAAGGGTTTCCCCCTCCTCACAACACCATGACCCCTGTCCTTGCTCCAAGCCTAGGTGTTAAGCATCAGGATACTGGAGATACAGACAGACTTGTCAAGGGAGGATGCAGAATGGTGGCAGATCTGTAGGGAACCCAACTCTCAGAGGACAGGTGGTCCAGGAAGCATTTGGCAAGATGGGAACAGTGTGTCCTGCTAGTCAGCTCTCCATCTTCAAACCAGCTTTTATTTACCTTGGACCAAGGCTCCACAGCTGCTTTCAAAAGGCATTTGATGCTAAACTCGTTGGCTTCACATTCGCCCTCAAGAGCTCTTTAGGTTGCTTTCTAATTTTCTCAAATCCAAACCAAAATTAAGTTGGTGAAACAGAGCCAAGGCTGCCAGGGCCCTTGCCAGAAGCACACCAGCATGTGGCTCAGATGGTGACAGTAAGGATATTGTCTTTCACCACTGATGGTTCACTCTCTATTATTAGTGTCTGCACAGCCTGCTACACTTCAAAGGGGGCTCACGGATACCACACAAAATCTATTTTCTTCAGCCAAGCCTAAAATCAACCATAGAACCACAGAATGTTTGGGGTTGGAAGGGACCTTAAAGACCACCTAGCTCCAGCACCTGCCATGGGCAGGGACACCTCCCACTGGACCAGGTTGCTCCCAGCCCCATCCAACCTGGCCTTGAACACTGCCAGGGATAGGGCAGCCAGAGTTTCTCTGAGCAACCTGTGCCAGTGTCTCACCACCCTCATAGGAAAGAATGTCTTCCTAACATCTAAATCTACCCTTTTTCAGCTTTGAAATCATCCCCCCCATCCTTTCATTATATGTACTTGGAAAAAATAATTCTCCAAGCTCTCTCCATGCTCCCAAGACACCTTCATCATATGGGCACCAGGTCATTTCCCTGATTTGCACCCAGGCACAAAGGTTTCTTGTGGCCGTGGGCAGCCTCACATCAAGCATCCAATAAATGAGTGGGGACTTCAGAGAGCAACTCTATCCTCCCACCTCCATCTTCTAGACAGATTCCCAAAGTCATGGTCCCAGTGACTTTATGCAGCTCTCAGAAGAGAGTAAGAGAGAGGAAGACAAACTCACCCACTAGGAACCTGGTAGGCCACAATAACATAAGGGGGAAAAAATATTGGTAGGAAGGCTTTCTCCAGGTCATCTAATCCATCCTGTGCTGAGCCTGGGCCAGAACTACTTACAGCTGGTCAAACCCTAGAAGTTTTCATCAGTGTGGATGTTGCATTTATTCAGTTGCCTTTTCCTGCTCAGTGAAATTTCCCCCTAAAGTTTGACCCCAGAGACCCCTGTGGTTTCTTGACAGTTCAGAAGTAAACTCACTTTCTTTTTGTAGTATCTCTCTGTCCACTTGGAGACCACCTTATCTATTCCTGGAATCAGAGTAAACCCAAGTTTCTTCAGCCTGTGCTTGGAGGCCAAGTCATCCAGACCTCTCACCAAACTCACTGCTGTCCTCCAAAACCCTGCCAAATGGGTGCACGCCTTACCAAAGCTAATCTGTCCCATTCAGGTCCCGTCTTTCCCACCAATACTAATTTAAATGACTCCTGGACTGCAGGATCACTCACGAGTGATGGCCAAATTCCTCAATGAACGAAACTCAGAAATAAATCAAAATTATAGTCCCCACCAGGAGGGAAGAGACCCCTGAATTCCTTGGCAGGAAGTTGCAGGACGTGTCCTTGCTTCTCAGCCCCCTTTGCTCTCAACCCAACAGCCAAGATGCAGCCCCCATTTTTCCCATTACCTACTGCCAAGTTTGGCTGGAGATCTGAACACCTCTTGGATTGAGACTGACTCACCAATTGCAAATTTTTTGCTTTAGTCTGCAGGAGCACAGTTTTAAACATGGGACCTACAGCACACGCCTATGCCAGGAGATGCTATTTTTTGCCACAAGCCACCTGCACTGGCTTTGCTAGCAGTGAGCTAACAGGACTAGTGAGCAGTTTAGCTTGAAAACAGGCCAAGGCAGAGAGAGCTTCCCTCCCACCATCCTCTGTCATGCTGCAGAATACCTTCTGCTCCTCGTGCCTGTGCTGAGACATGGGGCAATGCAATGAGGCAGAGCCTCCCTATCCTGAGTGAGAAGTGCAGAGCTGAGTGCTGGCACCCCCGGGACCTTCTGCCTTGCCCATGCCAATCAGATCTCACAGGCTCAGCCAAAAGCCATTGCACAGCATGGACACAGCCTTCAGAAACAGCAGTGATCAACCCAGTGGACTTCAGCCCCTCTGTCACCCCAGGCAGGCATTGAAACCTACAGTCCCACAGGCCCTGAGAGTGGTAATTCCCTGGCCGCAGCAGGAGCAGAGGAGGATGCTGGAATATTGCGCAGTATCCAGGAAATGAAACCAAGCAGTGTGAGAAGAGGGCAATTCTGTATCTGCAGCACATCCAGGTCACTTCTGCTTTTGTTCTTTGCCATACAGTGTCTGTCATCCATCACTGTAAATGCTAACAGGTGCCTTTCCAAAAGACCCATCAGCTAAGTAAAAGGTGGGAAACTACAAGCTGCAAAGGCTTTCAAGGAAAGCGCTTGATTTCTTTGCTGAAAACCACCTCAGCAGCTCACAAGATTCCTGATAGTAACTGCTGCTTTTCTGGAACATCTCCTCCCACCCACCATCCTCCCTGAGACAGTAGAAAGTCATGGCTTGATAACTGAAACAAGATTAAGGAACATGCATATAAATACAGCTGTGTGCTTGCAGTGTGGGGACAGTCAGTACCCAGCCCAGCAGTGGAGGGATTTTCCCAGCCAAAACATCTGCAAGAAAGAAAATCTTGCTTTCTGTGGGAAATGGGGGAAGAGTGAGATGTGTCTGTGGAACAGGCAGACCAAAGGCTGCAGAGGGTGAGGTTCCCATACCAAGCAGTCATACCACATCTGGCACATCTGCAGTGGCACAACACAGCTGCCAAATCCCTCCAGACAGGCACAGAACAGCCACAACCCAGCTAAAGCCTGGGGCAGAGGAGTCCAAGAAAACCAGGCAGCAACTGGGCAGCACAAAGCCAAGTAGAGATAGGGAAAGGGAGACCCCAGATTTAGAGGTTTGCACTTGATAGAGCAAAAGGAGGATTGCAAGAAGAGCCTCTGAGCCTGCCTTACCACTAGCAACCATCTGGCTCTCCCTTTCCCCCCTGGACAAGGAAAGGTTTTTAACACTTCTGGGTTTAATGCATCCTAGCTAGGCTCAGGCTGCACATCATTTTCCCAATTTCATGAGAAGCTTTAAAAATCTCATCTTTGCTGCTGCCCTTGCCCAGTTGTCACCCCACAGCTGTCCCTCCCATCTGCTCCCAAGAGGAGCTAAAGGAGCTCCCAGACCTTCATTAGTCCCTTCCCAACCCCATCACTGCAATCTGAGCCAGGTGGTGCCACCTCACCCTGAACTCCTGCAGACCCAGATCTGATTTGCTGTGCAGCCATGCCGCTTTGCTGTGGTTGCAGAAGCAACAGAGGAAAGGAAGGAGGGCAGATTCCCCCCACCAGCCTCCTGACCAGAGGTCACACCATTCAGAGCAGAGAAAAACTTTCCTAGAAACACAGCTAAGCAGGGAAATAGGAGGGAGAGGTGGAGACTGCCAAAGGAATGGCACTAATCCTGCCATCAATGCCTACTGTTTAATTGGGAGGGATGGGCAATGGAGAAGGTACTTTCCAGGGACTTCTGGCAGCAGGACAAGTCTTCTATTTGCTTAGTTTTCTCTTTGAACTCCAGTTTTTACTGCTACCATGCATAAGGAAAAGAAGGGTACATCTGAGAGCAGAGAGAATGGGTTCCTCCTTCTTTTCCAAAGGGTGCTCTGAGCTCTGTGATCTGGGCAAGGGTGAGCCTACACTGCAATGCTCTGCAGCACCTACAACTTGTAAAAGCACAGAGCTGAGTGCTGAGTGCTGAGTGTGGTCACAAGGGTCCTTGTATCAGAAAGGTTCTGAGCTCAGCTTGGTTCCAGGGACTCATCCCATGCACTGGGGATCCCATGATCCCTGGGGATCATAGCCAAGAAGACAACAGAGGAGCAGGCTGGGCAATGCCACCAAGGAGACTCCAGTGACAGCAGGAGAGCAGCAGGGATGACACCAGCTCCTGCTTGAGGACCCACACACAGCCTGTCCCAGGGTGCTGGCATCTTCACCCAGGACAGAGCTCAGCAGGAAGTGTCCATACAAGCAGCACTGAGGATGACATGCTGGGAATGGGAGGGGAGCAAGCAGGGGCCTGAGATGGAGAAATACCACACCTGGATCCTCTCCATCACCCACAGCTGTTACCAGTTAGGCAAGAGCAAACAGTGTAATGGCAGGAGACTAAAGGGACTTTTCCTCACCTGGCTTCCAACCCTTCACAACTGTCCACATGTCCAATCTCCTCACAAAAACCTGGGCAGCCCCTGAGCTCCTGCCAGCCTGGTCCAGGGCTGGTGCCAAGGACATTGTGCCCATGGAGAGCAGCTCCTTCCCTTGGCAAGAAGAGATCACCAGCAGGAAGGAAAACTGCTCCTTGCACAGGCAAACATGCCCAGGACATGTTCGTGGTTCCCGTGGAGCCCTCTGCACCAGGGAGTGATGTGAAGAGGCCATATGAGGGCTGTGGGAGGGGGGGATCAGCTTTTAGCCTCCACTCTGCTGCTCACCTTGCCTGAATGTGTGTGCAGGGAGAGTGGAACTGCTTCCTTCTCTGTCACCCCAGGAGCAACATCTGCAACACATGAGGAATGCTAGGGACAGAAAAAGCCCATGCACACCATCCCTTTGGAGGCAAGGGACAAAACCCATCCCAGTAAAGCTCTTTCAAGGTATTTATGGCACCAAGTGAGACCAATGTAGCACACCCCTTTGGTGCCCACTCTTGCTGCAGATGAGCAGGTGGGTGTTTCTGCTATGGACCTTCAGTCCTACCTCCCAGCTGTGAATGCCTGTCCTGGGTCAGAAATCACAGCAGCCTGCACCTGCTATGTATTGTGCTCCTTGAATGGAGCCTGGGAAGCATATGAGACAGCTCTCACCATGCCTGGAAGAGACAGGAGTGCTCTTATGATCCAGGCTGGAAGATCTGGCAGCCAGGGAACAACCCCAAAGCATGTTCAATTTTTTTGCATAGATGCAGCCTTGTCTTTCTGTCTTGGTCTTGTGCACAGTTGTCAGTGATTTTGTCAGCTAGGGAAGCTTTTCTGTTATAATGTTTTATTATAACCTAACATGTGAAGTACAGGTCCCAGGCATGGATAAAGGACTGCAGGTGATTAAAGCAATGTTACAGGACACCTCACACCAAAGTCATCCCTGCACTTAGCCTCAGACTTACTGAGGCCATGTCTGGGTGGTACTGCAGTGGGTCCTGATCATGGCCCACCAACCCCAGAAGATACAGTGGGGGTAAGCAAAGAGCTGGAGGATACGAGTGGGGTGAGAGAAGCAGGAGGATTTGGAATATTTTTAACTTAGTTTTTGGCTGGAACTCAAGGTTTTTGACATGGCAGTGCTTTCTCCAAGGAAAGTGGCTGCTTCCCTCTGAAGAGATTGTTGACATTTTGTATCAGAAAAAAAAAATCACTCCATACTTTATGAAGTACTGAGCCCTGCTGTTCTTTGACAGCTTTCCAAGTGTCAGGCTCTGGAGTAGTGACAGCTGCTGCAGGGATGGAGGAGGAACAGCCAACCAGGACCTGGCCCAGGGCAGCATCTCCTCCTGTCCTTCATGGGGGGTAAGGGCAGAGACCTGGGTCACCACCCTCTTGAAAGCCACAGAAGACAAGAAGCTGGCAGGGATCTGCAATCGATGGCTGCATTGCTCTAAAGGCAGAGTGTTTACTACTCCCTTAAGAGATAGGAGCCACGGGCTTTACAGCCACAGTCTTACAGGCATGTTAGCCAATCCATCCCTCAAACCTCTGGTGGGGATAAACCTGCTGCCAACATCTAAGAGGTCAGTGCAAACCTCTCCTCCATCAGCTTCCCAAGAACTTGCCAGGGGACATGGTGCTCCTTGTCAGGCAGCCTCCAGGCAAGGATGGACCTGATCCTGATCCTCCTCAGGCTGACCCCCTCCTGCAGCCCCTGCCCTTTGCAGGGACCAGCATCAGCTGCAGCAGCTCAGTCCCTGTGTAGATCCAGGCTGAGCATCCCCCACCCCAGTCCCAGCCCTGAGCAGGTCACCAAGCAGGCAGCAGGAAGGTTTCTGCCCAAGCAAGCTCCATTTATCCTCCTTTCCCACTTATGCTGTTTGTCTTGGCCTCTTTTCCTGTTCTAGCCTTCCTCCTCCTCCTTCGGATTGTATTGCTGGGGTTGTCACTATAGTTAATGAGCTGGGACAGAGCTGATGTTCCAGGAAAGTCACACCAGGAGATTGTGAACAGATACCAGGAAGGAGGACCCCACAGAGAGGGACAACTGAAAAAGAAACCCTGGCCACCAACCAAGGGAGCCAGCAGACTAGGGAAGGAAAAGTGCCAGGGCTAAGCTTGCATTCAACAGGTCTCAGCAAAATCCATCAGGTGCATCCCCTGGCTTGGACAACCCAGCCCCTGCACCCATTCCCTGGATGTAGCCACGTCCCCCCTGCTTTTGGGAGAAGCCCCTGGAATGTTTCACTCCCAGCCTGCACCCAGGCTTGCTGACTGGCACTAAAATCCAGTCAGGGACAGTATAAGTAATTTAGTGACATAAGGCCACTTTTGGGCAGCAAGACCATAGTCTCAATGTACAGACCCAGAAGATCCAAAGTTTGGGGGAAAAATAGCCAGGGACTTTGAGCTCATTGGTGATGAGCAGCAGGGGTTGGTAGGGTGTCCTCTATGCCTTGTCCATGGATGTGTCCAGGAACAGGTGTCTTCACCTGCATCCGTGTCATAGAATCACAGAATGTTAGGGGTTGGAAGGGACCTCTGAAGATCATCAAGTCCAACATTCCTGCCAAAAAAGATCACACAGAAACACAGCCACACAGGTCTTGAAATTTGGCAGAGAAGAAAACTCTGCAACCCTTCTGGGCAGCCTGTGCCAGTGCTCTGTCACCCTCACAGTGAAAAGGTTTTTCCTCATATTGAAGAGGAACTTCCTGCATTCCAGTTTATGTCTGTTGCCTCTCATCCTCCCACAGGGCACCACTGAAAAGAGTCTGGGCCCTTCTTCTTGAACACTCACTCTTCAGATGCTATGAACATTAATAAGATCACCTCTCAGTCTTCTTCAGACTAAACAGCCCTAGGTCTCTGAGCCTTTCCTCACATGACAGATATACTCAGTCACCAGATCATCCCTGTAGCTCTCCATTGGGATCTCTGTAGTATACCTCTGTCCCTCTTGAACTGGGGAGCCTAGGACTGGAGACAGTACTCCAGATGTTGTCTCACCACAGCAGAGTACAGGGGGAGGAGATCCACCCCCAACCTGCTGGACACACTCCTGGGGTGCACTAAGAAGATTCTTGGCCACAAGGGCACACGGCTGTCCTATGGATAACTTATTTATCCACTGGGACTCCATGGTCCTTCTCCTTGGAGATGCTTTCCAGCAGGTCAACCCCTAATCTGTATTGGTGCATGGTGTTATTCCTCCACAGGTGCCAGGGACTCTACTTACTCTTGTTGAACCTTATTAGGTTCCCCTTTGCCCAGCTCTCCAGTCTGTCCCAACTTTGGTGAGTGGCTGCACAGCCAGTCCTCCCAGTTTCACATCATCAGCAAATTTGCTGAGGATGCATTTTGTCACACCTCATTGAGGTCATTGATGAAGATGCTGAAAAAGCCTGGACCCAGTACTGACCCCTGGGGAACCCTTTAGTCACAGGTCTCCTACTGGACTCAGCACCATTGATCACACCCTCTGTGCTCTATTGTTTAACCAGTTCTCAGTCCATGTGACTGAGTCCTATCTTCTAACTCACACTTTCTGATCTTGGCTATAAGGATATTGCTGGAGGTAGTGTCAAAACCCTTGCTAAGTCAGTGTGGTCAACATTCACTGCTCTCCCTGCATCTTCCCACTCAGTCACACCATCACAGAAGGCTATCAAATTAGTCAAGCATGATTTCCCATTGGTGAATCCATTTTGGCTGCTCCTGATAACCTTCTTTTCTTCTATGTGTTTAGAGATGACCTCCAGAATGAGATGCTCCAGCACCTGTCCAGGGATGGAGGTGAGGCTGCCTGGTCTGTACTTTCCTTTACCCCAAAAGGTCTTTCCCTTCACCTGCAAGCAAGCACTGAACTGCCAGCATGATCACTGAACATGATCAGCTACATTGTGCCTCCGTTTTCCTTCACCACAAGGACAAAGACCCTGTTCCTGGAGCTCCTCATCCCTGTCCCACACACCCATGGGACCCAAGAGATGGGGGTCTCCATCCCAGCAGCTGCTCTGGGAGGACTAAAGCGGTTTGGGCTGGATGGTGCAATACTGGCACGCTCCATCCCAGCCCACCTATGCAACAGAACCCCCCAGAAACCAGCTCCAGCATCCTGATCTGCCTCTCCAAGGTGTTGAGAGACTCCCAGGAGAGACTTCCATCTCAGCTGCTGCAGAACATGTTCTTCACCCCTGTGCCCTTTTCCCTAGCCTTGCACTCCAGAGCAGCCCCTTTGTCAAGGCAGGACTGGCTGCACACCCCACCCTTGGGCTCAAACACAAGGCAGGTAAACCACTCACTGGCTTTTTTTTTTTTTATTTAACAGCACAATTAAAAAGAGAGAAAAGCAGCAACTTGCAAAACAAAATGGTTCCATTCAGCAGATCTAGGAGCAAATACCTGAGAGCAGCACAAACAGCTCTTGCATCCATGCCCAGGCAGGCTGGGAGGGGGGCCAAGAAGGGAAACAGTGTCCCTGAGGAAAGCAGGGGCCAAGGGGAACGTCCCTGCCTGCTCTGCCATTGCCACATTACTAGTTCTGTTTCTAGTTGTGCAAGGAAGGGCAGGAGATTAAACAGTGCAGGGAAGTCAGGGAGTGAGAGAGGAACCACACTGGCCATGCTCTGCCCAAGGGCATCTAGGTTGTGCTTAGCAGTGGAGCACAGCCAGTGAGGAATATCTCCAGCCCTCTCCTCTATCCCCACACTTTTCCCTCTTGGCAGACCCTTCCCAGGGATGTAGAAGGACTCAAGCCTGGGGCTTGACAATGAAAATCAAAGGGATCAGACAAGTGCTAGAGGTCACAGCTGCTGTAGTAGAGGGAAAGCTGAGACCCTCCACACAGAACAATCTATCAACCACTTTCCAGGTTGCAAAGGAGGCAGAGTTTCTGTTCCAGCATCCCCTGGTTCAGACTGATGCAGGCTGTTGGGCCACACCAGAGACAGAAAGAAGAAGAGAGAGCAGGCAGGGCTCTGCCCAGCCCAAGGCACTTGCAGATGGAGTTGAAAGTAGGTGGGCTCCACAAGCTTCAGATTCACAGATGGAAGTTGGCCCCCCTACAGGTGCTGGGGCTGGCCTACAGGTTTCTTCAGAATCTACTTGCCCTGGGGATTGGCCTTGAGAAATGAAAAGAACATCTGTGATGAGTGTGATCCTCTGGGCAGGAACCTCCCTCAGAGTTCCATCCCCTTGGTTGGTAATGGTCATCAAGGGGTGACCTCCCTTGGCTCAACCATGGAAGTGTAGCACCTACCAAACTCATTGCAAGGCCTTCCCATGAAGATGCATGAGCTGCAAGCTCCAAAGTTTGCTGGACAGAAGTGGGGAACGACTTGTTCCCAGGGCCTTTTTCTGTGTCACCTGTTGGGCTCAGCCCAAGGTGGCATTAAGTGCAGAAGTGCAGAAACAGCACCAGATCCCCATTTATTTGGGGTGGAAGAGGGATTTCAGAGGAACTAGATTGTTCCCAGCTGGAGGGAGCATCGTGCCTTATTAGAGCACATTCCAGAACAACCCAGTATCCCAGTAAGACTGGGACAAGCCTGTTTGGAGGCAGACAAATCCACCCTCCAGCTGCCCCTGTTCCTGTCTGAGCACAGGGATGGTTCTTACCCTCCTGGCAGATCTTGTTTTCAGCTTTGCTTGGAGACGAAGTACCCATGGGGCCTGGGGAGGGGCACAGAGGCGCTTGCCCTTTGTGGTGATGAACCTGTGAAGACCATGGGGGGAAAAAAACAAGATGAGGTGAGCAGGACACTCTGGGGATGCCATGTCACAGCCCAAGCTCTCACCCACTGCCACCCACACTGTTACCCTCCATCTTCACCTTGGGATGTCTTTTTTCCCTGAATTTTGTCCCAGGTGTTCTCTTCTCGGTAGGTCAGTCCTGTTCTGATTGAGCCTCTGATCTCCAGGATCTCTTCCACATCTCTGCCTTATTCCCTCACCAAACCCAGCCCCACATCCATCCTCCACCCAGCTCTGCCTCTCTCCCTACCTGCCTGCAGGGTCCAAACCTCAGCCATTACAACCCCGGGGCATCACCATCCCGGGGCTCTTATCCCTCGGCCGTCACCACCCTGAGGCTCTTACACAGCAGCCGGGATGTCGCAGCCATCCTGCACCAGCTGGAGCCGGTAATCCCGCACAATCCGCGGGGGGATGGTCGTCTCCCTTGTCCGCAGGCAGCAGTCGAGGACGTTGTTCCCTCCCTGCACTGGAGGAGGAACACATCACACAGGATGAGGCTGGTCTCCCCAGCTGGGCTGTGCCTTCACCCAGGGTGAGCCTGCAGGGTGCGGGGGGCTGCGGGGCAGGATGGTGCCCATCAGTGATGCTCTTGCACGCTGCCCAGGGTAGGGGGGGGATTTACTGTCCCATCCCCAATGCCCCAGCACCAGGAGCCCTTCTCCTGGCAGAAAATAAAGGTGTTGAGAAGCAGGGGGCTGGCAGAGGGCATCCTTTCTGCACACTTGAGCCCCCAGGACCGGGACCGGGGTCTTGACCCCACTTCAGGACTCTGCAGTCCTGCAGGTGCCCATTGCTAGGAGTGGCTTCTGCTGTATTTGCTGGAGCTTTCATTGGAGTTGCAGCTATGCCATGACCAGCACACCCCACACCAAGGGACACGGCTGCCTGTGCTTCACTGCAGGGTCACCCTCCAAGCATCATGGTTCTCACTGTTAACGCCCATCAAGGCTGGTAGTGCCCAGGGCTACCCATAACCCCAGGAAACAGGGTGTGGTGGAGCAGCTCAAGGTATCTGCCTTAACAAACTTCCTTCCCTGCCAGCTGCCTTGACCTGGAGGGTGCCAGGGATGCTCCTCAAAGTGTGCAGGGGAGAAGCAGATCAAGGCCATCCCACCCCAGAACGTACAAGCTGGGCTAGAGCACTGGGAGGTAGGATTGCTCCATGGTCTTTCCCAAGCACAGCTTTCCAGCCCCAGCACCATGCAGGCTTCTGCCTGGACTTCCGACCGAGCGGAGTCCTTGTGGGGCAGGTTACAAGCAGAGGACTCAGGAGGGCTGCAATAGAGACTCGGTGATGGGTCCCCCTCAAAGTTTGCAAGAAATGCAATAGAGAGGGGGCAGAAACAAACTATACCCCCTCTAGTACACAAGAAAGAGCCCTTACCATCCAGAATAAGTCTCAGCACCAGGAAACTGAGGCAGAGAAGATGCAGCTGCTGCATTTTGCTGCTGAGTCTGGAAGAGGATGAGCTGGAGGCAGCGATGCTCAGGGTGAGAGAGGTGAGCTCTGCACAGCTTCCATGCACTCTGCTGCTGGTGCTCCCTTTTGCCTATTTATCCTTCCAGCCCCTGGCTTTCACTTTCCTTTGGAGAAGGGGGGGAAGTTGCAACGTCTAACCATGGCTGGGTTTTAATATTTGAGCAGTTCCCGCATATCCCAGCTCCTTTCCCCGCAGCCTCCTTTCCCTCGAGCCAAACACCCCCTGCCTTCTCCACAGCCAGCACCAAGGCCAAAGGGCTGATGGTCAGGACCAGAGCAGCTCCAGAGTTCCTGGGAAAGCACCCTGGGGCCCTGAACAATTACATCAGGGGGGCGTCTCACCCCATGCACTTTCCAGTCCTTCCTCTGAAACATCTCTGGGATGTTCCCATTAGATACCACACAGGTTCGACCCACTTGATGCTATCAGGGACAACTTACCTCAGCTCCATTTTTTGAGGTATATATTGGTAGTAGGGTGATGCCAGACACCCCCTGAGCCTCAACATCTGGTTACAGGAGCCTGATGGGCTCCTCCTGCCCTCTCCAGTGCCTACATGGGGGCACATCTGAAGCTGACTCTAGGACTGCCATCTCACATGCCAAGATTCATCCTGGTTTCCAGGTGGCCCCGTAAGCAGGCTCATGGCCAAAGGCAGCTACAGAGCTTCTTGTAAACACTTTTTTTTCAGCACAATAGCAGAAATCCCCCACAGAAGCTGTGTGCACAGCACAGGGTGCCAGCAGCCCTCTGGCTGCATCAGCACTGCAGGAAGCAAAGAGCAGAGCTCCTGCTGCAAAGCTTCCCTGGAGTACAGGGACTGGGGCTGCTTCTCCTGGAGATTGGTGACTCAACACCATGCATGAGTGCCACCTGCAGTGATGTCCCTTAACCAGCCTGCTTCAGCCCTGGTAGGTGCCATGTGGGATGGCTGAGAACAGCGAGGTTGTGCAGCCTGGAAAAGGTTGGGGTGAAAGGGATCTCTGCTTCCAGCCCACTGCCTCATAAGGGGTTTGGACAGACTCCAGAGCCAGGCTCTTCTTGGAGAAGCCATGGGACAGGAAGAGAGGCAACAGCACCAGTTCCATCCAAGGAAATTCCCACTCATAGTGGGAAAAGTATTTCTCCACTGGGGGCCAACAAGTTCTAGAGCAGGACCACCATCCCTATGCTTTTTTCTTAGCAGAGAGGGCTGCACAGACCTCCCACAGACACAAACACCTACATGGGGACTAGCCACAGTGACTTAGTGTCAGTCATCAGCCCCACCATCCTGTGGGTTTAGGGACAAAAGGCTCTGTGACCGGAGCTCCACGTGATCACCCCGGGCACTGCCAAAGGGATGCCACAGCAGGGAAGATGTCAGATCCTGGCTACTGGTGGCCAGACTTCTAGAAGCAACCACTCCTAACTCAGAGGTGGCTCCTCCCCGGGGGCAGGATTAGCAGCACCAAGCCTCTTTTGAAGAGGTCACCACAAAAGCAGAGCCCTGACTGACTGGTGAGGGATGATGGGGATACTGCCCCATGGCAAACCCTCATCTGCTTGCACGTTCTGTGGGTTTGGCAGCTACTGGAGCTTACCTAAGGATACTAGTGGTTCCATCCTGTGGGACCCTCCTCTAGGCACTGCTGGGTCCTGGTCCCCATGGCAAGTGGGGTGGTCCCCTGCCACTTTGCAGGCACAAGGGGCTCCCACCCACCTCAAGTTGGAAGCAACATGCCCAGTGTTGGGAATACATCTTCAGGAGATAAACTTTTAATCACTCCTGACTGCAGGGGACACCCTGCCCTGGTGCTGCCCGCAGTCCCTGCTGACACCTGAGCAGGAAAGAGATGTTCTGCCTCCTCCCAGCAGCTGTCTGAGTGCCAAGTGGGTGAAAGCATGTCTTCTCCAGTCAATGCTGCTTTGCAGGAGGGGCACAGGAGCATGAGGAAAGGGGCTTTCCACTCACATTGTGAAAGGGGAATGTGATGGGTTACCCCCTCTCACTGGGGTCAGTGGGATTTCTAAGAGAGTGGTCATCCCAGAAGAACATCCCTGCAGCATGCCAGGAGGTCAGTCCCATTCTCCTTGCAGGGCTGAGCCTTGGGCACCTGAAGAGACAGTATAGATGGGGAAGAGAGGAAGTTTTGGGGCCCAGGCTCTTCAGAAGTTCATGTGGGCAGAGAATGGTCAGGGGATCCAGCGTGATTTGGGAGGAGAGGAGATCATCATGTGTACTGACCCAAATAAGGTTCATCCAGGGAAATCTGGGAGCACTGGAGCTCCAGCCCTAAGGACACAACACTGAGAATGAAGCATCCCTCAACACTCATCCTTGCAGAAGCCTTGATAATGCAGTTATTAGTTAAAGTGGAAACCATGCTTGGAAGAGGATCCTTGTGGGAAATCACAGAATCATCACTGAATCATCAGAGTTGGAAGAGACCTCTAGAGATCATCTAGTCCAACTCTCCCAGTAAAGCAGGATCACTTAGAACACATTACACAGGACTGCATACAGGCAGGCTTTGAATATCACCAGAGAAGGTCCAAGCCATCAATACATAACTGGGTTGTGTGGGCATCACCTCCATCCCTAGGCTCTGCCTGTGGACCACCAGCCACACTGCCAACACCCCAGAGACCTGCCAGCTGTAGGAGCAATCCACATTACCTGCTCCCTATGCAGCCCATGGGCTCTGGCATCTTCTCTGGGGTGCATTGTGATGGTCTCCTTTCCACCTCTGAGCTATGGAGCTGGAAAGGGCAAAGGTGGAATTTCAGCATATTCCAGGCAGAGACAGTCCCTGGGGCAGAATCTGGCCTGGCTGCATTCACTTCATTGGGAAATACTGGGCAGGAGTTGCAGCTGATTCAATTTCCCTCTCAAATCCCAGCATGAGAGTGCCTCCCACACTGATCCCATCACAGCCCCAGACCCTCTGTGGCATGGAGACTGGGGTCACCACCAGCCCACAGGGCTCAGGGCCCCAGAAGATCTCCTCTGGTTGAGGGAACTTGGTTAGTCCAATTCAAATGGGGTTGCAGAAAGGAAAAAAACAAGCCATGACTTAGCCAGAGGATGCAAAGATGGTCCTGAGTGTCTGGCTAAGAGAGATGCAGAAAGGTGCCAATTCCTTCTCTGTCAGAACCCATCCAGGTCCTAACACTTGTTGCCTTGAGTGCCACTAATGCTGAGACTATATGGGGCTATGGGCATCAGGGTCCAGACCCTTCAGCTGTGTCCTGCTTGACCCCACAAAGTGAGCAGCTAATGCTCAAGGTCCCTGAAATGCCCGTGTCCCTTGGCAACACCTTTGGGCTTTACAGTTTCCCAGCTGTGTGCTTTCTGCAGACCTCCTTGGACATGTTGTGATGGCAGTAGCAGGATGGGATGGCTCTGGCTCCCTGTATCACATGGTCTGTCCTTCCCTCTGTACCCTTTCAAGGGGTTTCAGGAGAGAATGGGCTGGAGAACAGCTCAGAGATCTGTGATGCCCCTGATGGGGCTGCAGACCAAACTCACCTGCAGACAGGCTTAAAATCACATGGAGTGGACCAGAAACCCTGGGAAGTCCTTTGTTGGCAGTTAGGCTGACATCAGGTAGAGGAGACTGTGAGGTTCTTGGTCTGGTGCAGCTCTGGAACATGACAATGTCTGCCCCCATGCAGGTCATCCTCAGAGGAGACAAGATCCTCTTCCACTGCACCTTGGAGAGCTGCAGCCCAGGAGCAAGTCTGCAATCCCCAGCAGGATGGGAGGGAAGTGAAGGAACGTGGGGGCTTGGGGAAGTGGAAGGAAGACCAGCAGCACAAGGATTCCCCAAGGCTGAGGGAACTCAGTGCAAGAAGAAAGGGCTGAGAGTAGGCTCTTGTCTGGGGACAGCATGTGTGCCAAGGGAACAGGACTGGGAAATACCTTGGGCCAGGGCGGGTAGGAGCCACTATTGCCCACCACCCACTTCTCCACCTCATCTCTTCTCTCAAGACCATGGCAGACCCCAGGAGGGCCACGGGAGTGGAGAGAGCACTAAAAGGAAACCATAGACCCCCTAGCACTCACATGGCCCCAGAAACAGCCCTGGTCATGCCTGGGGCTGCTGCAGCACAGTTGGCACCTGCATTTCGGAACAGCACAGGATCTCTGGCCAAATCTGGTGTGGGTATCTTCAGGTGAGGCTTGCTTCAGGTGAGCCCATCATTGCAGCCCAGCAGTCTCCACTGCTGGAGCAAGCCCAGAGCATCATCTGTGCTAGGTAATGACCTGAGCCAATCATTTGGCCTGGGTTCCAGACTTCTTTTTTTTCTGTCTTGCCTGGCTACTTTCTGCTGTCGCTGAAGCCTTTCTGCTCCAAGCTGGGTTGCCAATCTCTCCTAATTTTTTTTGCTCTGCTTGACACAGCTCCAACATCCACACCTTTCCTGCAGAATGTCCAGGGGGGCATCAGCTTCCCTTGCCCACCTACTGCCCCATCAGACAGGGCATTGGTGCTGGGCTGTATCTGCACATACAAAGACCTTGCTTTGCCCCACAGTGGGGTGCAACTGAACCTTCCACTTCTGCTCTATGCTGGATCACAATAGAGCATCTCCTTTATGTCAGAGTTTGTGGATTCTGCTCATCCATGGGGGAGTTTTGGGCCCCTGCTGCACACTCCAGATCCCAGCCCATTGCCTCTCCCTTCAATCTCTTCCAGGACATCTTCTGAAGATGTTTCACAGGTACCATCTCACTGTGGCAGCACTGCAGTCACCTGCCTTGCTAGCAAGAGGCTCCCACTAACCCTGGCACTTTGGTTTCCTTCAGAGAAGTGTTCTGCAGTGGAGTTTGAAGTGTTGTGCAAGCACCCATGCATGTGAAGGCACAGGCACATGTTGGGCTGAGTTTGTGCATCCATGCCCATGAGTCTTCCTGAGCAGGTGGCTGAGCACCACATAAACTCTTCCACAAAGCCTTGCTTTTAGGGTAATTTTTAGGGTTTTACTGAGCACACCCCACCCATGGGCATGTCCTTATAACCTGTTTTAGCCTAATTCCCACCCACCATGTGAAGGAAAAAAAAATACCCATGCAGTGTTGACATTTGCAGCTGCAGACACACGAGAATACAATTCATGTGCCAGCCTGCTCCTGCCATCTGCTTTTGTTTTGCTGTTTCTGCTGCTTGTAGACTTCTTCAGCTGGACCTCGCTTGCAGGGCTGCTTTTTTTTTTCCCAGTCATTTCACAATCTCCTGACACTATCACCAGCAGAAGAACTGTTGATCCAAAAGTGGGGCCCATCACCCTGTGTGTGAGAAGCCAATCCTGACACAGTTGAGATATTTGCTTTAATACCCAGTTGTGCACAGGAAAGGCAGCTGGGTGGTATTGCACAAAGTGAGCTCAGCTTCCCAAAATACATGGGGCATTCTATACACAGAAACTTGTAAAATTACTTTATCTCTCATTGTATTCTATCATTCCTTTACATGAATGGCTGACTAGTTCTTTGCTTCCACTTAAAATGATAGTGCTAAAGAATTTCCCTGTGCACGCTCAGAGTGGGGAGATGTTTGTTAGTTGGGGTCTCTCTAGCCCATGGGTGGGCATTTTAGTATGCAGATAGGTTCTGGGTTGATGTGGTGCCATTTTTAGTAGCAGGGAAGGGGCCCTGGGCATGGATCCTATAAGAAGATGTTAAAGCTTCCTCAGCTCCAAAATGCCCAACCCCACCTCCAGCCAATGTTGAGGCCATCAGTGAGAATGGATGCACCCCTGCAATTAATGTATTCAAGAAGTGGAAACAACCATCTGTAAGACTTTAGGGCAGAGGAGGGATGAGAAGGAGGAGAGAGCAATACTAGGGAACGTGAGAGCAATGCCAGAGAAAGGTTGGTGAAGAAGGAGGGGGAGAGGGTGCCTGAACAGAACTATTTCCCTACATGCTGTTCTGAGATAGCAGCTCTCCTCCTGCAACCCATGGAGGAGCACGGTGGAGCAGTCCCTGAAGGATCACAGTGGAGTAGATGGGGACCTGCAACCACGGAGGACACTGTGCCAAGAGGAGGTGGCTGTGCCAGAAGCAGATGTGACTCTCTACCTGGTGGGAGTGACTTGCACTGGAGGGCTTTGTGAAGGACTTTATCCCATGGGAGGGACCCCACATTGGAGTAGGGGAAGACTGTAAGGAATCCTTCTCCCTGAGGAGGAAGGAGCAGCAGAAACAACCTGTGACATCCCGACTGTAAACCCCACTCCCCATTCCCTCGTGCTGCTGGGGGGGAGGAGGTAGAGACACCCAGAACAAAGGAATTTGGGCCCAGGGAAGCAGGGAGGGGTGGAGCAAAATATTCAAGCTCTGTGTTTTCTCTTTGCCATGTTTTGATTTGATTAATGATAAATTAAGTTGATTTTTTCCCCAAGTTGAGTCTGGTTTGCCTGTGACTGTAATTGGGGAGCGAGACCCTCCTAGTCCTTGTCTTGGTTCACCTGGTTGTAAGTGGATTTCCTCCTTGCCATCTTGAAATGGGGAAGAGAGAGTGAGTGGCTACCTGGCTATTTGTTACCAGCCAGTCCTAAAACACAACATGATAGTACATTAATAGGCTCAGGGGATGATAGTGGGGTGAGTCTAATCAGTCGCCGTTTTCTATCTAGGGCTCAAGGCTATAACCAAGGCAAGTTGTGGGGAGCACTTGCAGGCTCACATCTCGAGAATGGGCTGTTGGTTACTCAGGACATGTTTTTCTCTAATTCTTGCTGCTTCACTACTATGCGAGCTCTGCTTTTATTTTACAAGTGTCTTTGTTCTCTTTTATGTGATTTTCCCCACAAATGTACTTATTTCTATTCATAACCAACATCAGAAGGAGTCCAGCAGTGGCAGGGCTATCCTCACAGTGCTTGATGCAGTGTTGTTCCCCACAAACCCAGGGCTGGCTTGGCACTGTGTGCTGGTGTCAGTTCCCAGGCTCCCAGCACAGCCCAGGCCAGAGAACAGATCATTAATAACTTGGTTTAATACTGTTTTCCCAAAGCAGCCACAGAGCCTCTGCTTTTACCAAGCAGTGCTTGTTCAGAGTCAGAGTTGGTGGGACAGGCTGAGACACCAGGATAAGAAACCATACGAAAACACCTTGTGCCCCCGTGTTTGCTGGCATCTCAGGGCCTCTCTGTGGGGACAGCTGAGCAGACAGGCCATCTTCACCTCGCTGGGCAGCACAGCTGCAAGAGAGGGGACTTGTGCAGTGCCCCTCCCCTGTGCCAGCAGCTCCCAGCTCCTGCACCCCATGGATGCAGCACCAAGGGAGGATGCAAATGTCAGGAGAGCAGCTCCTCTCCCATGCAGCCCTCCCTGCCCCTCCCCTTTGGCAAGTTCATCACAACAGCCAGAAAAAGTGAGTTTGGTTGTAAAGGATGTATTTTATTGCCTCCCATCCTGTCCAAAAGCCTGATAGACATAGACAGCAGAGTCCTCCCATGTGGAGGAGAGGGCAGCATGGAGCCAGCCCAACCTCCAGCCCATGCTCAGGGCCAGTATCTTGGACTTCACAGTTTCTTTACACAGCCATAAAATAATAAACCTAAATGACCACCTAATAAAGCAATGAAGCCAGATAAATGGTTTTGACAGAAAGCCTCAGGTCCAAGCTTTACTCCAGCCACCACACACAGCTTTTTTTGATACTGTTAAACTGATACTCTGCAAATCCTATTATTGCAATTATACAACTTAATAGACCTTTACTGACCAAAGTCCACATCTGAAGTCTCTGCAAGCAGATACCACTGCAGCTGTGGTAAAGAGCCCTTCACCTTTCTCCTCAGCAGGCTGGAGGGAGTTTACAAGCACATGGAAATGGGATTTCTTCACCAGCTCTGTCCTGCAGGTCTGTCCCTGCTCTACTTGCAATCTCATTTTACAAAATGTTTGGGAGAGCTGCTCTCAAACAGCTGCCATGTGTCTGCAATGGATATTGCAAAGTCTTCCACCCACCCCACCTGCACAGCCTCATGTGCAGTTTTCACCATGAGCTTA
Organism: Florisuga fusca; assembly: GCA_038090715.1. Taxonomy (NCBI): domain Eukaryota; kingdom Metazoa; phylum Chordata; class Aves; order Apodiformes; family Trochilidae; genus Florisuga; species Florisuga fusca. Next base: position 6,368,016 of record JAAWXA010000034.1, read on the forward strand.
TCAGGCTTGGGAACAAAGTAAATGATAATTTAGTGAGGTTTTTAATCCTGACTATCTTTCTTCAGCTGCAACAGCATACTTTAAAAGCTGAAAGGAAAACTTAGAAGAGCCCATACGTGTAGCCACACTGTCACACCCCCTTGTCTCCAAACTGTACTTCTCAGCCACTATTAACTGCCCTGCAAGGAAGCACCCAGCAAGCATCCCAGGCAGGGCCACATGGACATGAGACCCCACAACCCTGCAAGCTGAAAAGGAGCAAACAAGTGAGAGGGAAATTAAATGCAGCTATTGTTTATTTGGTATAAAAATAAGAACAATCCTCTAGAAAAGCCAGCCTGCAGTGTAAAGGATACTCTGAAGCACCAGGAGCCAGAAGTAGAGCCTTGCAGGAAGACTGTATGAAAGCAGAGTTTTTAAATATAAGTACAAATGTATAAAATCCCCCAACAGAGTCATAGGAAAAGCTGCCATCCTGCTAGGCTACAAAAATCCCCTCTGGTGGGAAGGCTGCCCATCTCCCAGTTGGATCTGTGGCTCAGCTCCCATCAGGGTCCAGGTCCCCACTGGCCTGGCTGTGGGGCAAGTGAGGACCTGGGTGACCCCTGCTGCAGAGAGCACCCAGCCAGTGCAGGGGGTCCCATCTGGGGAGATCTCTGCAGCAGGAACAACCCCGGGGCTGGTGGGCAATCACTGGGTGTCCATTGCCAGGCGGTGGGTCGGTCACCTGCGGAGAAGGCATCTGTCCTAGAGGGCAGGAAGGCAAGGAGGGGGTGGTGAGGTGGAGAGGGTCTCAGACAGAGTGCCCACCCCAGCCCAGGGGGCTGTTGCCTTTTCTGTACCCAAGCATTGCCTTACTCCCAGCAAAAAACTGATTTTAAGGCAAGCATAGACCAGGAGGGAACTGTCCCCTAAAGATTTCCATGCTCCAGCCAGGGCTGTGGCAGCCCTCCCAGGCTCAGTCCCAGGCCCTGGACACCCATCCTCCCATAGAGGGATGTCAGCATTGATGTCAGCACCTTCACACCATCACTCTGCTTCCCCCTTCTTCCCCAGCACACACCTACAATTTCAGGCCTGGCTTAGACCTGCTGCTGCTTCTGCCTCTTGGGTCTACCCCTGGGGCGTGGGACCTGCCCCTTCTTCTTGTCTTTCTTCTTCTTGTCCAGGTTCTGCATCATCATCTGAACATCGAGTCTGGCGGGAGAGGCACAGATTTTCTTGTTCCTCCTGGTGGTAAACCTGGGGGTGCAGGCAGAAAGGTTTGCTTGGGGGTGGGCACAGGGAAGGACAGAGGGCTGGGGGGGGAAGGTAGGGCTCAGCTGGAGCCAAATTGCTCCAGTTAAATCCTGACCCCGCAGGGTACTCACACAACAGCACGCAGAGGACATCCTGACTCTGGTCCCTGGAGTCTGTAGGATTTCACAATGTTTTCAGGGACAATATTCTGGCTGTGCTTCAGGCAGCAGTCTGAGGCTGAGGAGCCTGGGAGCAAGGAGAGCATGTGGCATTTCAGTCCCTTGCCAAGCCAGGGCACCTTCCCAGCCCTGGGGGAGCACAGTACGATCAGCAGAGAGCACAGAGCTTGCTTGGTGTCATTGGTGGAAGAGATTCTGGGGCCGCAGCTCTCAACCCTGGGACCCAGTTGCAGGCTGGATTCTGCCCCAGACTCGTGCGACACCGATTTCACTGCCAGCAGAGGGGAAACTGAGGCAGGGACAGGTTCCTTGCAAAGGTACTTCACTTCATTCCCCTGCCTGTGCTGCTCAGCTTGGGGGTTCTGCTGCCCGGGCAGGCAGCCCCCTGCACACACAGACGATCCCAGCCCAAGGAAGCACTGCAAGCCAAAGCCATACATTCCACCCACATGCACCTCAACCACCCCCTGAGCACCCATCCCCTGCCCCATCCCACCCAAGAGGGCTCCGAGCTCCTCACCTTGAGCCCAGACCGTGAAGAGGAATGTGGCAATAAGCAGGAGCAGAGGCNNNNTAAAAGTCTAGACTTTTTTTTTTTTTTTTTTTTTTTTTTTTTTTTTTCCTAAGGTGTGCCCCGTCTTGTTTCCAGCTACCCATCACAGCATGGCATGTCAGGGGGCGGACACACCGGAGACACAGCCTTCATCACAGACACATGAATTCATGGGCTCCTGTGTCCTTCCCACTCCTCCAACCTGCCTCTACCTGTTCTCAGCAGGTTGGGTGTTGCTGCTTGCCTGTTTGTTCTCCAGGCAGGGACCCTGGATCATGTCCAGGCCACTAGGGAAACCAAAAATCTCTTTTTTTCCTCACCTTGAGCTTTGATACTAAGCCAGCTGGCCACCCCACGAGTGAATAGGGACTCAGGGTGACCCCACATCTCAGCCCTTCATCCCTGTCCAGCTGTCTCAGGGACCTCCCCTAGCAGCTGAACACATCTGTAGGGATGGGATGTGCAGGGACAGATAGCAAACTGGGCTGGGGGAGATAGCACAGCCCACCACACACCGGTGGTGACACCAAGTTGTGAGGAGCTGATGTAGATCAAAAACATCCACAAGCTGGAAGAACAGGCTGGTGGGAACCCCCTGAGGTTCAAAACAGACAAAATATTCGGTATTCAAGATGGTGTTACCTCATGCAGCAAGACAGGGGCTGTGCAGAAGTGGCCATGGAAGGAGCTGAACACCCCTGTGGTGGCAAAGGCCACCCAAAGAGTTGACCACATAGCCACACCAAGCCCTGAGCAATCCAGTCCTGCTCTGAGCAGCAAAGGGACAGAGACCTACACATTTTCTTGTGATCACCGGGTCATAGTCTGGAAGTGATCAAGAATGATATTTCCCAACTGCTTTGGACAACCTGTTCCAGTGCTTGAAATCTTCTCATGTTGAAAACATTTTCCCCTGTATTTAATTGAATTTCCCTTGATGAATCCAGTGCTGCTGCTTCTCACCCTGCCCCAAGGTGCCCCTGAGAAGAGATGGGTCCCAGCATCTCCCCAGCCCCCTAGGCAGCCTCCACCAGGAAGGAGCTCCTTTCACCATTCCATCCCCAACTTCACCACCCCAAAGCTCACAGTTCATCATCATCCATCCTGGCCCTTAGTCCCTCATTCAACCCCGGTCCTGCTGCCATGTCAGTTGTGTTTGAGGAGCCCTGATGGGATGCAGAGCCCCAGGGAGGTGTCCTTAATGCCACTGAGGGCCAAGCCCTTTCCTTGGCCCCACTGCCTACACCCTGGGGTGCAAACCTAGGACTCTCACCAATTCCAAATAAGGACCCTCATAAACAGTTATCAAGGGCAATGAGTAACCCAGGGGGACACCAAGATGCTACAGAAAGCAGAGTAGCAATTAGATGCCCAGGATCTCAGCCCCTAAGCAAAAAAGGGACAATGATGGAGTCAGGCTGATGGGTCTCACCAGCAACTGCCCTGCAGCCTTCTCTTGGGCAAGGAGCTCTGCAAGTGGCTGCATCTTGCTGCCTTCCTCAGGGACAAAATAGGTGTTTGGGGCAGGGTAGGAATACAGAGCAGTACTCTTGGAGCTTCCTCCATCACCTGTGCAGAAGAGGAAAAAGGGAGCTCCCACACTGGTAGTACCCATGGGTCCAGTGCTCAAGTGGGGGGATGCATCTCTCCACACACACTCATGCAGCACCCAGGCTGATGTGGTCTCAGGCAGCAGCTCCTTCAGGCATGAGGCAGGCATGGACCATGGGTAGCAGTGGGTCAGCTATAGGTGCTTGTCCCCAGGGTGCCTGGCAGCATGGGGAACTGGCCCCTGGAGGTGTCCTGTGCACAGTCATGCATCCCTCCAAACCCAAAATACCAATGGCATCAGGACAAGACAGGAAAAGGAGAGCCATGCTGACTCATACTGTCTTTTCAGCTCTTAATAGTGTGACCTCCACAAGAAGCAGTGCCCAGCTGAGCACCTGGATGAACCCCCACGCCTGGCACATAGAATCACAGAATATTTCAGGTTGGAAAAGACCTTTGGGACCATCGAGTCCAACCATCATCCCTACTCTACAAAGTTCTCCCCTAAACCATATCCCCCAAAACTATATCTAAATGACCCCTAACCACATCTAGGACACTGTCCCACTGCAGGTCCATGTGCTGGAGAAGCTGGGGGATCATTTATTCCATAGCCACCAAGTCTCTCTCAGCACCTATCTGGTATGAGGACAAGGGATGCAGAGGGAGGGGAGACACTTCAGGTTGCCCTCTGCATGGACCAGACCATCCTAAGATTCTCTCTGCTACCAAAGGAGCCCAGGAGAGCTCTGGGGTCCCAGATCCCTTCCTTCCAGGATCAGCTTCAGCCTCTGTAGCAGGCGCCTGGAAAGTCCCTGGCTCTCTGTGTGTTTTCAAGACAACACAGCAACAACATCCTCTGGCCAGAGGCCAGCCCCAAATGCAGTCTGAGCTGCTGGGGAGGGTCAGGGCACACTCTCCCTTCACAGCCATCAGTCTTTGTCAGTTTTGTGGATGCTGTGATTTGCACCCTGAGGAAAGCAGCCAGCTGAGCAGACCCTTCCTCCAAGCTGTCCATGGAAGGTAGATTAGAGAGGACTCAAGAGGGACCAAAGGGCAGGGGTACTTGGCCAGTGCTCTGGCTGAGCAACACAGGTGCACCTGCAAGCCTGATCGGCAGGGCCCCATGGAAACTGGAATGGAGTTCCATGCTCCTTCTCCCTGCCTGCTTCCCTACCCTCAGAGCCCCCAGTTCACTCATTCCTCCCCAAGACCCTTGCCTTGTCACCTGGCTTTCCCCCCCTGTCCAGCCCAGGGAGCAAGCAAGGAGTTTCTGACAATGAAAGAGGATTGAGCATCTCTGTTTGCAGGCAACTCCTGGGATACAGAGGAGCTGTGGAGAGTGGAGTTGGAGACAAGGCTTTCTCTAACACCAGCAGACACCAGCATCTGCTCTGATCAGGTAAAATTTCTTGCACACACCCACATAAAACCCTATTTCACCAGCTCTGGCTCCTGCAGCCACCAGCTCAGAGGTGCAGGATGGACTCAGGCACTGGGAGGGGGATGTAACCAGGCAAGGTGCTCCTCTGTGGTGTCCCAGATGCAGAGAGGCTTTTCCTGTCCTCAGGTCCTGTGTCAGACACCATACCAAACCTTTGTAACAGGACTTTGTGCAATGGTGTCTCCAATTATGTCTGCATGCTCAGGACAGCCCTCTGCATCCTAGTGGTGGAGGGGCCTCTGGACTGCGAGAAGAGGGGAGGTTTCCTAGGCAGAGACTCTGGTGCCCTTGCATTCCATGAGTGCAGAACAATTGGGACCACAGAAAAGGACACCAAACCTCCTTCCTTGCGAGCCTTTCCCAGCTAGTGAAACTCCTGTGGCAACTTGCAGGGACCTCACTCAAGCCTCCAACCCAAATTTTTCCCATTTTTGCACCTCAGACTCCAGCACCAGAACCTGGAAGTTGCTAAAAAATTACTGTCCTCACTTCCAGCATTAGTTTCCTGGAATCTCACCCTGCAACGGCAGGAGATCCTGCCTTCTCACCCTCTGCTCACCCATCTCTGGGATGCCCTTCTGCCCTGCAAAAGCCCCCAGCTCTGTCCTGCTCGACTACACGTGGGGTCTTCTCTCCAAGTGGCTCAGGGCTGGGAGCAGAGGCTCCTGGAGTGGACTCAAGGGGAGCCAGGGGGACTGGGAATTTCCAAATCCTTCTGGATGCTGGCTCCAAGCTAAAGTCACTGCTAACAGGAACAGGGTTGTGCAGCTCATTTCAACCCACTGACCAGTGAGTTCCTTCCTGCAGAGCCCCAGGACCCAGCACGGAGGTAGTTTGCAAAGCCCAGAGTGGAAAAACCCCATGGCTGGGAAAGGGAGCAGGCTGCCTGCCAGGCACACCATATAGAAATGCTGTGTAGTGAAAGGGTCCTGGGGAAACAGGGAAGAATTGCTGGAAGCACACGAGCTGCTGGCTGCTGCTACATCTCCCTGCACTGGGGTGAGACTCTTGGGAAGAGCAGGATGAGCACAAGATGCTGGGAAGAGCAGGGAAGCAGCTCCCTGGGAGTCCCCTCGCCACACATGGGTGCTGGAGATGGACAGGCTTGGAGAGGGTCTTTGGCCAGGAGAAGTTTGACCCCCACACTCCCCCCCCCACACACACACACACAACCGGGGTGGCAATTTGGTTTCCCAGTGCAAAGAGTTAACTCTTTAGATGCTAGTATGCCTGCAGAGTGGCTCAGCTGCTCTGGGGGAGGAAAGGCTTGATGCTGGAAAAAATGCAGGGTGGTGACAAGCAGGCAGAGAGAGACCCAAACAGGTCTTGCACTGTGGAAAGATAATCCATTTCTATAACATTCTTTGTCCAGTGTGCAGTGCTGCCCACAACACTCCCTTGCACCCACAACCAAGGGACTGGGCAAGATCTGCATTTTGCCTCCTTGTGGAAAGCCCAAGGCTGCTCAGGTCTCACCCAACCTGAGCCAGGAATCACCTGACATGTTATCCTTTGGGCTGAAGCTGCTGTGAGTCTGCACATTTGTCACTATGTCAGCAGGAAATACATCCAGAGTCAAATACATATTCAGGGCCTGTCCCTCCCTGGTGCAGCAGAGAGCTTCATGGGGTGGCCAAGGTTCATGCTGGGAGAGGACACAGAGAGGGGCTACCCATCACTTGGCAGTGATGCTAGAGCAGGAAGCAGTTGCTGCAGGGATGACAGTTGAGGCTTGAAAAATCTTTTCAAATACTGATCCCCTCTCAGCCCTCCCACCAACCACAGAACCATCCCCCCCTCTTCCACAGAGAAGCCCCTCAATCCCCCATCCAGAAATCCCACAGTTCCTTGCATGTCACAGCAAAACCTAGGGAGACTGCTGGCACCAACCCAGCTTTTTCTGAAAGTGGAGGTGTAAGGAGTGATAAATCCTCTCATGGGAAAGTGAGTAGAAGCCCCTAAAGCAAGCCATGCCATGGGTGCCAGCCAAGCCAGGAGCTCTGGGTGGTCTGGGATGGGTGGGATGTCTGGGTTCTGTCTGGGCAGGGATGCACATATTGCATACACTTCATGCAAAGGTGTTGTCCTGGTGTGCAAATTCAGAGCAACGTGAGAAACTGCTGGGAAAAAAAGGCTGGCTGAGTGTTGTCAGAGGCGAAACCATTCCTTCTCCATCTTGGAACATCGGACCTTGTATGCCCAGAGTCTGCCCAGCAGCCACTGTGCCCCATGCTTCTGGCATGAGCTCAGGTCCCTGGGCTGGAGAGCCCAGGTCCAGCTTCCAGAGCAAACAGCAGTTGGCACACATGGCAAGTTCATCAGGAGAGGGGAAAAGAAGGCAAAAAATTAAAGATGGCCAAAGAGAAATGAAACAAAACATCAAGAAGGCTCTGGAGAGTTTGTAGAAGCCAGTAGAGGGATGCATCATCTCTTCTGTACTTGAATGCACAAATTGTTATTTGAGACAGAAGTTCCTTAGTCCTTAGGGCCACACGATGATCCAGGGCCTGGAGCACCTCTGCTAGAGAGTCTGAGTGAGCTGTGATAGTTCAGCAAGAGAAGAAGAGAGGAGAGAAGAGGAGAGGAGTGGAGAAGACTCTGGGGGGACCTTATAGCTGCCTTCCAGTACCTGAAGGGAACCTACAGGCAGGCTGGAAAGAGCCTTTTCATAAGAGTATCCAGTGATAGGACTAGGGGAAGGGGTTTTAAACTGAAGGAGAACAGGTTTAGACTGGATCTCGGGAAGAAGTTCTTCAGCATGAGGGTGGTGAGACTCTGGAACAGACTGCCCAGAGAAGTTTTTGGTGCCCCCTCCCTGGGGATGTTCAAGGCCAAGTTGGATGAGGCTTTAAGCAACCTTGTCTAGTTGAGGGGTGCCCCTGCCTGTGGCAGGGAGGTTGGAGTAGATGATCTTTAAGGCCCCTTCCAACCTAAGCCATTCTGTGGTTCTGTGTAACTGGATGGAACTGGATATACTCAACATATGGAACAAAACTATGGAACTGCCAGGAATGAGAAGGACCAGAGCTCTGCCCCTGCTGATGGCTCAGCTGGCTACTCCATCCAGGGAAGCAGCCACCCAAAGCCCAGACACTGGTGGAAATTCATGGAATCACAGTCTGGTTTGGGCTGGATCACCTGGTTCCAGCCCCCCCTTTAATGTGCAGGGACACCTCCCACTAGACCAGGTTGCTCCAAGCCCCTTCCAACCTGCCCTTCCATTCCAGGGATGGGGCAGCCACAGCTTCTCTGGGCATGAGAGAAAGCAAAGAGAAATGAGACAAAGTCCCAGAGGGCTAGGAGCTGCTGGACACCAACAGCAGACAGGGAATCACTGTGTTGTCTGACAGCTTCAAGGGCCTCAGGCATGTGGACTTGTCATCAGAAGGAGCACCAATGTCAGAAGCCACCAGAATCATGGATGGCTGAGCCCTTTCCAGCAGCCTGCACAGAGAGGAAACAGTTGCTGGAAGAGATGGAAATGGCCAGGGGGGCTGTAGGAGCCCAGCTCCACACTGCACAGGTCTCATTCTGTCCAGAAATAATTAAGGGCTAAGAAGAAGTTATGTACTCCATACCTAAATATAAAGAGTCATTAACAGCAATTCAGAGCAGCAGGGAAGAGCAAAGGAGGTACCAAAACCTGGCAACATCTGGCTCCAGTTGAAGACTTGAACAGTGACCTGAGGGTCATTCTGGTACCCAGGCAGACAGAAGCAGTGAAGAGAGGACTCCCTGCACCAACAAGTAGACCCAGACCATGTGTAGCAACTCCTCCCCAGGACACACTGGGCAGGGACTAACCCCAAACATCAAAGATCTGGGGAGTCAAGACTGGCCATTTGGCCTGGCCAACAATCTGGTCTCTAGGAGGATGCAGAGAGGCAGAAGCCTTCTGGACATGAACAAGAGTAACAATTTTTAGCTGAAAACAGTAGATATAGATTAGATATTATGAAGAAATTAATTCCTGTGAGGATGGTGAGACACTGGCCCAGGTTGCCCAGAGAAGCTGTGGCTATCCCATCCCTGGAAGTGTTCAGGGCCAGGTTGGATGGGGCTGGGAGCAACCTGGACTGGTGGGAGGTGTCCCTGTCCATGGTTGGGGGATTGGAACTGGAAGTTGTTTAAGATCCCTTTCAAATCAAACCAGTCTGTGATTCTGGGATTGTATGAACATAAGCAAAACAGTGTTTGGAGATGGGATGCTGCTTGAGATGCCACATCCAGCCAGAGACCTTCTGAGCTCTTTGGTCCAGCGGGTAGCCCCAGGCAGTGTGAGATGGGCTGGGAACAGTGCAAGGGGCTGGAAATTCCCCTTGGGGCTGGGGGTCAGGAGAGGGGGCTGTTTGCAGCAGGGAAAGAGCTGCAGGGCCAGAAGCTGGGAGAGGTCCTGGCAGCATCTTCCTGCCAAAGCCCCACAGACCTGCAATGGCAGCTCTGGAGAAGTCATTTAGGCAGTTTGCTAGACTCTCCTCGAGACCACAGCATCTGGAAGAGGAGGAGATACACCACTGTACCCCTTAATGTGTCCCATCCCAACGAACTGAGCAGACCCCATAGGATGCAGAGATGCTCAGGGCTGCCAAGGAGAGACTGAGTCCCACGTCCCCCAGGAGTGACTGTGGTCACAGTCACAAAGGGGATTTTTGGCCCCCAAGTATACCACAAGGGCTGCAGCCCTGATTTCCACTTGCAAAGGTCTCTGTTCCACTGCTGAAGGTCCCTGAGACAGTTGCCAGCATTTTAGGCCCCCACATGGCTGCACCCAGGCAAGGTTAAAGAAACAAGGAAGAGGTCCACAAGACCAGTTGGTTTTTTTGGTATTACTCAACAGGCAGGGGAAGCATCCTCAAGGCATGCTGCTGCCTCCACTTGATCTACATCCCATTGGACTCCTGTTCACACAGACAAACACCACAGTCCCTGAAGCCCCTCAGGACACAGCCCTGGCAGTTGTGGTCCATCCCACGATCCTTGGCTTTCTTGCTCCAGTCAGCAGGGAGATAAGTCCAGGTCCAAATCTTCCCATGGGCTCCCAGAGGCAGATCATTCACTGCTTGTTCCCTTCTTTTCCCACTCTCTCCAGAGCCTTTTTCGATTTTTTTAAGGCTCAGGCTTAGTGATGAGTTGGACAGAATGTATCATCACAGACCATGGGTAGCACAGATTTCCCTTAAAAATAGGATGATCTAGTGCTTTAATTTAGCTCTTTAGTGCCAGTAAGCAGTTAAAGATACAGCTTCCATGATTCCCCCTTGGTGGGATGGGGAAGAGAATCAGAAGGGTAAAAGAGAAAACTCATGGGTTAGCAGACCATTCAATAGGTAAAGTAAAATCTGTGTGCACAAGCAGAGCAAAATAAGGAATCAATTCATTTCTTCCCATCAGCAGGCAAGTGTTCAGCCATTTCCAGGAAAGCCTTTATCACAATGATGAAGTAAGCCTCCATTCCTCCCACCAGTCCTCCTTCTTTCCCTCAGTTTGATTGCAGAGCATAACACCATAAGTTATGGGATATCCCCTTGGTCAGTTGGGGTCACCTGTCCTGGATGTGCCCCCCTGCAACTTCTTGTGAACCCCCAGCTTACAGAAAAGGCCTTGAGACTGTGCAAACACTGTTCAGTGGTAACTAAAACATCCTGATGTTATCAACACTGGTTTGCTCACAAATCCAAAAAGCAGCACCATACAAGCCACTAGAAAAAAAAAAAAAAAAAAAAAACCTAACTCTATCCCAGACAGAGCCAGTACAATCTTCACTCTTGATACCATTTTAAGTCATGCTCAGGTCCCACACAGTCCTCATAAACCACCAACATCCTTCCCATCGTTTGATTTATATACAGGCATTATTTTCTTTTTCCATGCGCCAACCCTGTAAAATGTCCATAAAACGTTCATTTAATTAACTGAGTTTGGGCTCCATCTGTTACTGTGGTCAATCAGGACAGGTCCTCACCTGCCCTGTTGTTGCCTGTGTTGTGTTGCATGGAATTACTGGACACCTGCTGTGCCATTGACTTCTCCATGAGCAGCAGATACTTCAAGGTGTTCCACCATGGCCTTACCCATGGCCACCAATCCCTCAGTGTCCATCTGCTGCAAAATGGGCATACCCATGGCCACAGACATGTTGGGGTGCCCCTGCTTCTGGAGGTGGACTCACCTACAGGTCACAGTCCCTTTGACTTGAGATCACACTGAAGTTCCAGCCTGCCCAGCTCAGCAGCACAGGAACAGCAGTGATGCCCTGGCTGTCTGCCCATCCAGGAGCATCATCACTGCTGTTACCAAAGTGGTCCCAGGCACAGCAGAAGAAGGTGACAAGCAGCACAGCAAGCAGTGACAGCAGAAAGCAGACACTAACAAGCTCTGGGCTCTAACACACAGTGAGGCAAGCAAGACCCATGGCAAACACAGGAGCCTGCCAATTAGTAGCTAAAGAGCAGTAGCAGCTATAAATTCAGTCTAACACACTCCAATTAAATCTGTCACTATCTCATACTCTTCAAGTCCCACCTTGGGTTCCAAAAGAGACTCATATCTCCCATATCTCTCATCTACACCTTACTGTTCCATGGTCAGAGCTTCCCCAACCCTCTCCAGCTCTGTCCATGATGATGTGGAAGTCCCAGGTGGGATCCCTGAAGCATATACTGCAAGAGCCAATCTCCTGCTGCTGCGGAGGTGAAAGCACAATAATCAGAGAGATCTATTTGGACAGATGTGAAGCATTGGTTATCTTCAGTGGATGACCACAGCAAGGAGCTTTCATCAACTGAACCCACTGTCATGATTAATCAGGTCAATTTCTTTTCCATGAGCACAACTCAGATAGCCCTGCTGTCCATCTTATTTCCAGTCTTAATAGTTCCAGCAGCAAAAAATGACCTGTATTTACAGAATGTGTGGCTGGCACAGACACTGGGAAATCACAAACAAGGCATTTCAGTCAATGTATTCTTGTGCACAGCAGACCACTGCTTAGAGCACCCAGTTCTGGAGTCAACCTTTCAGAAAAAGGGGGGGAAAAAGCAGATAAGGTTTTGAAAAAAGGATGAGGAGGGTTTTATACAGATATTTTAGAAGACACAGTATAGCATATCCGAGCCAGAACTCCCCCTTTATTCATGTGAGAAGCTTTAACAGATGTCACTAATGGCACAGGACACTGTGCAGACTTCATGGCCACCCAGTTTGTGTCACACCAGGTTTGCCCCTCAACAAGACCCTTCAGGTACATCTACTGACACAAAGCTGCAGGACCAGACCAGAGCACAGGAAACATTTCTCCATCTAGTTTGTTGGCCATGGCCAACAGTTTGACCTCTCTCATATCTACAACATCCAGCTTCCATGAGGAACACCCTACAAAGCAAGAAACATCAGATACCCCCTTCCCCCAGAATATGACAAGGAAATCCCACAATGGGCAGGAGGGACCTCTGGCCTTCCCTGGGATGGAGAATTGGTGGCACTTGCAGATATTGCAGAGGATTTCCAAAATCCCTAGGAAGCCCAGCTTGCTCTGGGGATGCCATCGGGTCAGAGATGAGGATGAATTTAACCCAAATGTCTATGATCTCCCCACATTCCCAAACTGTAAGCCGCTTCTCACTACACAGGACCAAGTTGCCCTGAAAAAAAAGGATCTTGGATGAAAAGCAGTGATGAAGATGATGTCTCTTCTGGAGAGGAGCCCAATCCCTCCTTCTCTGAACTGGGGAGACAAACAACCAAACTGCCTTGGCCCATCTGGTACTTCCCACAGCCCAGAGCTGCTGTGTCCTGATGGGCTGGTGTGTCCTCTCTCCATCCTTGTGATGTGATTCCAGTGTCTTGGCAAGGCAGACATCGCCAGGACCTCTCCCAGCTTCTGGCCCTGCAGCTCTTTCCCTGCTGTAAACAGCCCCCTCTCCTGAACCCCAGCCCCAAGGGGAATTTCCAGCCCCTTGCACTGTTCCCAGCCCATCTCACACTGCCTGGGGCCACCCGCTGGACCAAAGAGCTCAGAAGGTCTCTGGCTGGATGCGGCATCTCAAGCAGCATCCCATCTCCAAATGCTGTTTTTCCTGTACTCTGCTGGGTGCCTCTTCCACTCTGGCTCCCCTTAGAGACCAGTTTGATGTGACACAGGAGGCCCTTTCCACTTTGCACAGGGAAATGGGGAGGGTCCTAATGCAACCAGGGCTGTTGTGGCAGGTAGGCACCAGACAGAGGGACATCCTTGTGCACTCAAAGGAGATCTGCTCTGGTGGCAGTGCTGTTGGGTGGCTCTACACACCCATGGGTCCTCACACTGTGGGCACTCTAAAGGCCCAGCTCCCTACCTCAGGACCAGAGGTCCCATCCTTGCCTCCCCCAATGGGTCCTGTCCCAGAACCTTGGCAGGAGAGCAGACCCTGCACGTAACAGAGGTCTGGAGGAGCTCATGGCTGCCAAGACAAGATTCAGACCAGAACGTACCCCATGTATCCCAACAGTAATTGACTGTGGTTGCAATCAGGAAGGGGATTTTGCACCCCCAGGGAGACCATAATGACCATTAGGCCATGGCCCTAATTCCCATCTGCACAGGGCTCTGCTCCAGTACCAAAAGTCTCCGTGAGAGTTGCCAGCATTGCAAAACAACAGCCTCACTGGAGGGAGAGGGGGGAAGATTTACAAACCAGCAGCAGTGCATTCTGTGCCCTTTCAGTGCTGAAAGCTCTGGGGTTGCTCCTGATTTCTTTGTATTCGTCTTCTGCTCCCACCCCTTGGAGCAGGACTGATGGGGGTCTGCAAGCCCAGCTCCCCCATAGGCTGTGTGCCAGCTGACCAGTAAAGGGACCTTTGCACTAAGCATGGAAATCCAAAGGCTTTAAACCATCTCCCACCCTTGCCACAAACCAAAAGATCCTTTTATGGTCCAACAACCAAAGCTCTGTAGACAGAGATGGAAACTCCAGGGCAGGAGAGGTGGGGAGCAGAATTCAGAGCGTCTCGTCCTCTGAACAGGTGAGCAAGGACAGCCAACATGGTTACCCATAAGGCTGGCAACACTGAAGGGTTCAGAAATGAAGCTAAGGGGCTTAAGACCCCCCACAGACACCCCCTCTATTTGTTTGGTGCCTCTGGTAAAGGCAAAAGGGACACCAGGTGCTTTTTCAACAAAGAAGGATTTCCTCTGAAGCACCACCTGAATTTTCTCTCCCAAACAGCAAGACCTTGACAGCCCAACATCTCCCCTTGACAGAGGGGTGACAACCCTCAGGGTCAGAAGGGAGGGCACAAGGCTCAACAGAGCCTTTCCACAGTCTGGCAGGATGCCCTGAGCACCCCTGGGGTGCAGGATCCCTCCTCTTCTTCTGCTCCCTGCTGCAATGGCTCTGCTCCTCTGGGGAGGAAGTGTGTCCAAAAGGCAGCATGTATAAAAAATTGCCAAAGGTTGGGTAATGTGTTTAAAGCCAAAAGCACACAAAGTACTCTGGTCTCCAAAAGGGGAGGCTGGAGCAACCAGAGTGGATAGCCCACCTTGCACTTATGGTGGCTCTAGCTTCTCATGGCTCTCACCTCAGCCTGGGGAGAGACCTTTGCCTCCCATCATCAGGCCCATACCCTTCACCCCATCACCTCTCATTTTGTGCCTTTGCATCTCCTCTTCTCATGGTATTAACATCTTTACCCCCGAATTATAGATCTTCTTGGAACTTGTTGAGATTTGCTGTTGCTGATGTATTATGGGGAATTAAAAGATTGAGTGTGTCTCCAGGCTGCCAGCCCTGAGCTCAGCACCCAGCTGAGATCTCACACATCCACTTTGGCTAGAGCCTTGTGAAGGTGAGGATAGTGCTCCAAACATCCAAACAGCTCTTGGAGGTCAAGGCACTCTCCCTTCCTGCTTCATGTTATCTGCCTTGGGATCTCCTCAGTCATTCACAGATTTCAAGAAAAAATCCTGTTTTTCTTTAGTTGCCAGAGCTGTTCTCCAGCTTGGGGATGTGTGAGGGGGCTCAGTGTCCCCTCAGACACACAAACCATCTCTCTGGTCAACCCTGTACTCCTGTCAAGTATTGGCATAATTCTTTTTCTAAATCTTCTGAAAATCCCCACTGTCCCAAGATGTGGCCAGTGCCTGTGCTCCGTACAGTGTGCTGGAATAGGCATTTTATATACACTAAAGTGAGTTGCACCAGACATTAGGAGAGTTCTTCTGGGCTGGGCACAGTCCCTTTGAGTGTGTACTCTCAAGTGTCCCTTTGAGGACCTCCCTGAACCAACGTGCAGCATCCATCCATCTCCATGGTGCTTCTTTAAGCATGAGAGAACACAATGTGCTGGCCCCAAGCTGCATGAGAAGAGCTGGGTGCAGAAAGTTACAGCTGGGGGACCTGCAGACCGAGCCCACCACCAAACCCCCCATGGGATTGGCAGCATCCCTTGTGGGTCTCCATGCAAGCAGCAATGCCTCCCAGATCCAGAGCAGCCCCACAGTCCTCTGTGTCCTGCACCATGCAGTGCTAGGACTGAGAAACCCAGTGCTGTCTTCCAGCCTGAAGCACCAAAGCAGAGGACCAGAGGAACAATAAACAAAGGGAAGGTGTAAGCCACAACCTACCACACAGACAGTGCCCTCCTGGCTGCCAGACCATCTGCTGGCCAAAGCCACCAGCAGACCACACAGTGCCACACCAGCCTGGTCCCTTCTCCCACCCCAAGGATGCTCCCCATAAAAGTTGTCCTTCCAGTCCCTCGGCACTGAGCTCATCACAGTGCAATTTCTGGGAAGCTTTGGATCTCATACGTGTTTGTCTGACTTCCCAGGCTCCTCGTTGCCCAGCTGTTCCCTTCCATTTGAGCTAATCACAGAGATTAAGAAGAAGACCCAGCCTGAAGGTTTGCAGACAGCTCCAGCCTGTTTCTGTAAACAGCTTGCACAGTTGCACTCCTGCACAAAAACACAGGGGCTAATACACCCTGTCCAGGGAAATCCCAAGAAATGTTAGATGCTACCCCAAGAGTCAGCCACCAGCTGAGGGACAAAGCAAAGCACGGGGCCAGAAAGCACAGATGCTTCAAAGGGGAAGCTAGAGGGAGAAACAAGGCTGGAGAAAAGGTGCCTGGAGGTGTCAGAGAGAAGAGTCAGGCCCATAACACATCCTGACACAGATCCAGGGTCTCAGTGTCCCCAGTCACCCCGAGAAGTCTGTCCAGCAATCTCCTGCACCCTTCAGAGCACATTGACATGTGGGGGGGGGGATGTCCCCCATCCTGGCAGGACACAATGGACAGAGCAGCAAGTCCTGGGCAGAACAGAGCCTCTATTCCTCTGTCCTCTCAGGCAGAGGCCCCTGTCCTCATCCTTCCCTGCTGCCACAGGCAGTAGCTGTTGGCTGGATCTCCTCATTACTTGATTGACTCCAGATTTTGCAGTCTTCAAGCTCTTGTGTCCAGAAGATGACAAGCCAACATGAAGATGTCTGATCATCCTGCATCTGTCCAGCTGTGTGCAGAGGTTTCTGCAGCCACCCACCAAGCAAGTTGCTGTCCCTGTCAAAGTAAAGTCCTCTGCTAACAAGCTGAAGGGATCAGTTTGAACACCCAGCCTGTCTGGAAGGGGAGGCCCCATCTTTGCCACTGTATGAAGCAAGCAGCTTGCAGCTGGCCTTGGTGTGACCACAGGGAGGGGGGAAAAGAAAGGGGGTGCAGCCACCTAGGGGTCCTGGTGAGCTGAAGCATATGATGGACAGTTGACAAACATGATCCTTTCCAGCTGTTCAGCAGCTGGATGGGCAAAGGGTAGACACTGAGGGTGAGGAGGGTAGGAGAAAGAAGGCAAATGATCTCATATAAGGGACTAGTGGCTGAAATGTGCTGTTTTCCCCCAGCGTGATGGAGAAGATCCCCCAGTAACACTGTTTTTTGAGGTGAGAAAGACCTTTCCTTGGGGCTGTTTAACTGCAAGGGCATGACAGTGGGCTAAAATGCACTGCCCTGATGCCTGCTTCCCTGGCAATGTGAGGTCTGAGCAAGACTGTCCAGCTCCATCCACACTGAACAGAGAGCTCTGTCCTCCTTCCCCTCCATGCCACCACCCCCTGGGGCCAGCACAGCAAAAGGCAGAGGGGTGCTAAAACAGGATCAAATGTCTGCAGACACTTGTCCTCACTTGCAGCCATGCCAGGACTTCATCTGTCTTGCCCAGAAGTGGATCTGAAGGCAGAAAACAGACAGTGCCCTCACTGCCCAGAGTACAAAGCTCCTGCTAAGCATGGCTGGATTTTGGCAGGGCACGAGGTGAGCAGGGATCTGGATCACCTGGGTCTGGTCCCGTCTGCAGCATCTCAGCTAGAGAAGATCCCATCCCCTTCTCACCCACCACAGCTGTTCCCAGGGTGATGTCTTCCAGGCACAACAGCACGAAGGTTTTGCTGATAATACAAACAAGACAAGTTGGGCCCAAAACCCGATCATTTAAATGAGAAACATTGCTCAGATTCATGGAGGGCAGATTTTGAGAAGAACAGTTTAATTAGTTCAACCAAGGAGCACAACTGAAGGAAGAAACAGGAAAAGCACTTTCAATTCTCCCTTTTTTTTCTTTTTTCTTTTTTTTTTTTCTTTCTTTCTTTTTTTCTTTTTTTTCAATAAGCACGTTCCTGAAAAGGCATGTGGGTGGAAGGCATGGGTTTTCCAGCCAGGAGAGCTGCCAGAGGAGCACTTGGTGTCTGACCAGGAGACCATGGGAGCCCACAGCACCATGAGCCATGTCCTCACCATGAACCAAGAGGCAAATGTTTCTCATTAATCAGGAGGACAAAAATGTCCCAGAAAATCACAGGCACATGACGAGAAGCTTTTTGACTGACTAACTATCCATGGATGTAGGGCACGGGAGCAAGAGGGGAGCACAGAGACCTGATTTCTCAACTTGGTGACATAGCAGCAGCCCCTGTTGTTGGCAGAGAAACTGGGCTGGTCATACAGTTTGTCCCTTTCACTGCTGGTTTCTCCATAGCTGCCATCCCCAGTCTCCCAACCACAAAATCAAGGATCACCTAGAGCTTCAAAAAAGTCTCTTGCATTGGTACCTCCTGCTCTATTACCACCAGAGTCCCTGGAGTAACCATGTCCTCCCACAGCAGTGCTGGGCCTGCAGTGGCACCACTGGAACATCAGTGCACAGTCCTGGTTTTGAGACTTTATGGGGAGCCTCTTTATGGGGAAAGTGGGGTCATGGACCACCTTCAGGGGACAGCAGATGGGGCTGTGCCACCTGGGAGAGCCTGGACCCAGGCTGCTTGCTGACAGGTGCCTGGTGGCCATCCCACCCTGGAGGCCTCATAAATCACTGATGGAATAGGGTCTCACCAGGGGCTGAGACAACCCAGACAGATTCCTTTCCCTGTTTTTCCTTCCTGTTCCCAGATATGTTCCCCCCCCCCC
>JAAWXA010000034.1:6386429-6399596 GCA_038090715.1 Florisuga fusca
CCCACCTCTGAAACACGGGTGTAACCTCGTTCCCTGCTCTGTCCCCAGGGCAGATGTAGGTGTCCCGTTTCCCCCAGAAAAATATCATCATAGCATCAGCTCCCAAACACCTCTACCCCCAGCCCCAGGACATCCCCTGCCTGGGACGTCCCTGTCCCACACTGCTCTCCACTGCCCCCTGCATGAAGCCAAAACGTTTACAGACGTTTTCCAAGCATGGAAATTCTCCATGAATTTCCCCTCTCCCAGCTGCTTTGGAGCTGTCACGTTGGGATGAGTCCTAATCCAGATAGAAAAACTAGAAACTGGCTTTGGTTCTTAACTAAGTTTGTCCAACTCCTCAGGCTATACATCGTGTAACACAGAATCACACAATGGCTTGAGTTGGAAGAGGCATTAAAGATCACCCAGTTCCAACCCCCCTGCCATGGGCAGGGACACCTCCCACTAAGCCAGGCTGCTCCAAGCCCCATCCAGCCTGGCCTTGAACACTGCCAAGGATGGGGCAGCCACAGCTTTGCCAACTTGTGCCAGTGTCTCACCACCCTCAACAGGAATTAATTTCTTCCTAATATCCAATTTAAATCTATCCTCATTGAGCTTGAAGCCATTCCCTTCTTATCCCCTTTTAAAATGTCCCTCCCCAGCTTTCCTGTAGCCCCTTCAGGCACTGGAAAGCTACTATATGGTCTCCCCAGAGCCTTCTCTTCTCCAGGCTGAACAACCCCAGCTCTCTCAGCTTGTCTCCATAGCAGGGATTCTCCAGATCATCTGATCATCTTCATGTCCTGCTCTGGATTCAGTCCAACAGCTCCATGTTCTTCCTGTGCTGGACACATCACTCCAGGAAGGGTCCCACCAGAGCACAGCAGATGAGCAGAATTCCCTCCCTCACCCTGCTGGCCACACTGCTTTGGATGCAGCCCACGGCATGGATGGCTTTCTGGGCTGGAAGCACACACCATCAGCTCATGTTGGTCTTCTCACCAACCAACCTCCCCAAGTCCAAATCCTCTGGGCTGCTCTCAGTCTCTTCTCCACCCAGCCTGTAGTGAGACTTGGGATCTCCCCAGCTCATGTGCAGGACCTTGCACTTGGCCTTGTTGAATTTCATGACGTTGTCACAGTCCCACCTCTCAAGCCTGTCAAGGTCCTTCTGGCTGATATCCCTTCCCTCCCACTCTTCTCCACTAGCTCCAAAAGCTTTGTGCTTCAAGTAGGTGCTCAGTAAGACCACCTTCCTCCAGGCTCAGGTGAGGCACCATGGACTGCATAGGTACAACAGTCTTTTACCCCATCAGCCATCAGGCAGCTGTTTGTTCCAGCCTTCTGCCATTCCTCCTTTAGGCTCTTTCCAAGACCATTTTCAGCTGCTGTTCTCCCCAGTCTCCTCCTGCTTCCTGCACAAACTCCATGGACTCACAAACCAAACTAGGTCTCAAATCCATCCTCCCATCCAAAGCAGAGGCAGAGGTAGGATCAGACCAAGTTGCACAGAACTATGCCCACCTGTGTCTTGAAAACTTACAATGCTGAAGGTCCTACCACTTCTTCAGGCCAGTCTTCAAACATGTAACTGTCCCTGTGGGGAAAAACTTGCCCTTGCTGCATTCTAAGATTCCTCTCTCTCATCCTCCCACTATACACATCCATTAAAAGCCTGGCTCCATCTTCTCAGTGATCTTCCTGGAGGTGTTGGAGAGCTGCTTTTTGGTCTCCCCAAAGCCATCCTGCCTGAAGACTGGACAAGCCTAGCCTCTCCAGCCTCTCCTCACAGGGCAGGAGCTCCATCCCACACCATTTCAGCAGCCCCCACTGAACTCACTCCTGTTTATCAACATCTGTCTTCTACTATAGGGGCAAAACCTGGAGGTAGCACCCAGGTGTGGTGTGATCAGTGCTCAGCAGAGGAGGGTAATCACTTCCCAAGATCAGCAGGACCTTTCAGCAACCTGAGTGCATTCCCAAAACTATTTCCCCAGCTGCCTTGTAATGGTGATCAGTTTCTGCACACACTAAGAACCTGTGGGTGATGTCCAGCCCATCACCAATGCCACAATTCTGCACAGTCCAAGACCTCACAGGACAAGGCAGTGAAGAATTACTTCTGCAGAAAACAGATCCAGAAAATAAGTGCATTTCCTAGCTCTTTGCATCTCTATGGGAAATGGAGCAGCTGCAGGATGCTTGCTGAGCCTACGGCCAGAGGGAGACACCAGATCAGCTTCTCCAAGCCCTCAGCTTCACTGAGCTGAACAGCCCAATCCTTGACACGTTTCAGCTCCCTGTGCCAGCAGATTTCATCTGCTCCCATTTAATATTCATTTCCCATCATGCTGAATGTTTTGTCAAGTCCAAAACTGGTCACAGAGGAATAGGCTTGAAGGTGCAGATGGCACTGGTCCTGAATCACACTGTCCTGAATCACCTCCTGCCCCTCCTCAGCTCAGGACAACCTGGAGCCCCCAGGGACCCTCACCTCAGCTACACTCCTGAGGATACTCCCAAGGATACCTATGATATCCTTCACAGCACAGGGAAGGACAAGAAAAGACAGTGGAGCTTGCAAACAAGATTAGAAGAGGTCTCCAAGTTTAAATTGTGGAAACATCACGGCATTTAAAAAAAAAAAAAAAAAAATAGCTGCAGAATGGACAAATGAAGCTGGAAGCTACCCTGGAGACTTTGTTTTGTGTGGTAGGTTGGCAAGAAACTGTAACTAAGCAAAGTTAAGATGTTTTCTTTGTGGAGGGTAATTTGGCATACTGGTGATCACACCTCTGAAATGACACAAAGAAGAGGAGGACCATTAACAATGAGTCCAGGTGCACACACCACAGAGAGGTGCTCTCTTCTAGCAGCAAGCTCTCAGGGTACCCCCATCTCTGTGGAGAAGTGATCTCTCTCCACACACTACTCACATTTCTTCACCATGCCAGGGAATGGAGAAGGTAGAGGTGGATTGCTGGGCTAAAAGGGATCCCTTCCCACAGGGCCTGCCCCATCCCCCTTTAAAGCCTTGTGCTGGAGAGGCATCAGCTTTGTTTTGCTGTGCTCTGCTCTGCTCAAGCTCTTCCCAGGAAGAGCAATCAGTCATTCTTTCAAGATAGCTGTAATAAGAGCTATGATGTCCCTCTGTGCCTGACTCACATGAAGGATGCTCTGTGCTCTGGGGAACGTGAATGTCTGAGCAGGGAGATAACCAGCAGTTGCCTGTCTGCCCCAAGCATCTCCTGGGTACACCAGGGAAATTCCAGTTGTATAAGAAATAAATACCATTGTAGCCTAGATTCCTCGGCCCATTCTTTCAGGGCTCTTGGGTACAGTTTATTGTGGCAGCTACTTTTGAAATATTTGCCCTCAGTGTATGTCTTATAGCATCCCTTCTGGTGCCTGATGAACTGAAAAATATTTCTCAGTCTTCCTTGCTCCTTCCCAGACACCCAAAGTGGGTACTGCCTTCCTTCCTGCATCTTGTGTAACAGCATTTCCATTCTTTTTCGAAACAGATTTAACAGCTGAGGGTGCGTTTTGGTGGTAAAAGCTGTCCTCCCCATCCTTGTGGTCATCCAGGCATATCTCCCAGGAGCATTCACAGCTTTATACACTTCACAACTTCCTGTCTGCATCTGCTCATGCCAACCCAGATCACTGCAGACAGCTGCTCTATCTTCTCTAGTGAGCCCACCAGTGAAATCCCCTTCCTTGCTGCACAGTTTGGGGTTCAGCCTCTTATAATTACTTTCTAAAGCACATAACTTTTAACTGTTTTTCTTTTATTTTTTCCTGGCTCCCTCTGCTTTTGCTTGCCGCAAAATTTACTCAGGGTACGCTCAATCCCACTGTCTACATCACTGATGAAGATATTAAATAGTACTGCTCCCAGCATGGACTCTTGAGGAACACCACTCACCACAAGCTTCCACTCAGACACTGAACCACTGCCTAAACCTCTTTGGACAAAGCCATCCAGCCAGATTTTTACCCATTGCTTTTCCCATACCAAGCAGAGATGTTGGCTGGTCAGCATCACCAGAGTACCCTGGGCACCATGAGCTTGGCACAGATTGCAGGACCACATGTGCCTGGTGGCAGGGCCACTGTATTTTGCTCCTGCAGAGGTGAACTTTATTGGTTGGTGTTCTTCTCAGGGCTGGAGATGGTGGCACAGCCACCCACTGTGGCACCTGCTGTGGGAGACCACCATGTGCCTGTCTCCCTGGCAAGTCTGTGTTCCTGGGGATGCTCCTGGGGCTGGTTCTCCAGAGCACTCATGCTGCACCCATCACGTGCACTCCTTGCCATGGCTCCAGCCTTGGATTTAGAGCAGGGATCCCACAGGTGAGAACCAGGGAGACCCCAGTGGATGCAGCAAGGTGCACAGCCTGTACCATGCCTGGGGTCAGGTCTTCCTGGGATGGATAAGCTTTGGCAGGATGGGGCAGACCTGTCACAGCACCAGTCACTGCTGGGAATCTGCACCAGCACTGGAACAGCCCCCAGCCACAATTCCAGTCCCTCTGTGCCACATAAATCATCAGGGCTCAGGGGACTTGGCAGCCATGCAGAGGTCCACAGGACCAGGCAAGGTCCCACTTCCACAAGGGCTCCTCTCTCCTGGTCAGGTCCATGTTGCTCAGGCTCTCAGTTCTGTCCCATGGGGGTGGTCAGGCTGGGAGGAGGAGGAAGAGGAAGAATTGTAGAGCAGAAGGGCAAGAAGTGCCTGGTCCCTATAGCTGATGTGCACCAGCTGGACAAGGGATGCAGCACAGGGCAGGGTGTGTGTGTTGGCCCCACAGTGATGCCCTGAGCTGCTGTAGTGTGACCTGCTCCAACTTAAAGAGCTGCTCAGGCTCCAGCAAGGGGACACAGGTGCAGGGTGGCAGCAAGCAACCAGACAACACCTGAAAGAATTTGGTCAGGAACTTGGAATTTGGCTGATTCAGACTTTCTATGGACCACTGCAGTGTCCTGGGAAGATTCAGAGCTTTGTTTCCAGCCATTTTCTTGCTGTGTGCAACCAGGGCTTGCTGCATGCTTCCAGCCTCAGGTCCATCTTTGGGATGACAACAGGGCCTGCAGCACAAGGCTGTCTCCTGTTCTCAACCACGAATGAGCATGGAGTGGACAAGTGGGTCTGATGGCCATCATCTTCCTTTTGGCAGGGTCAAGGCTGGTCTTGCTGCAGGTCCTGCTGCCTTGCAGGATGTGTTGGACCATGGACAAAACAGCAGACCATAGCAACTCCTCTCTCCAGGGGAAGGACTATCTTCTACACAGTGTTCCCCAGTGATGGTGGCTGGATAGAAGAGCAAACCCCAGAAGAGCTCTCCAGCTCCACTGCCTGGCTTCCAGCCCCAGAGCTCTCAGTCCTGGGGGCTTCAAGGGCAATTAGAAACTGCAGGTGCTGGCTGGTGTCCCTGTGCTGCTGTCAGTGGACTGGGAAGGTGTTGCCCAGGTAATGGTTTCTCACAGGGAGGCCATCGTCTTCCTTTGGCAGGATCAGAGCTCATCCTCCTGCCAGTTCTGCTGCCAGTCAGTCCTGCTGCCTTGTTGGACAGGCTGGAAAGGGCTGGGGTATCCACAGACAAAATGAGAGTGCAGAGGGACTCCTCCTTCCCTCCAGGCAGCCCCCAGTTAAGGCAAAGAAGGTTCTTGTACACGATGCTCCCCAGCACTCCTGGCTGTCACCAGCAAAGCAGCACAAACCCTCTGGGGCACCAGTCTTCTCTCCCCTCACCCCCACAGAAGCAGCCCCTCACATAATGATGGCAGAAACCTGCCAGCCATGGCAGATGGCACCTCTCCCCATGCTAATGAGCCAGCAGGATTTAATCCTGCTTCTCATTAACACTCATTAGAGTGTCACTTGGCCATTCTTCTGTGTCTATCACATCTCTGCCCCTTCTGCATCAAGATGTTACTTCAGGGCTGCTGATGGGGTGGCCAACATCTCCTCCCCACACAACTCCCCAGCAGTGCCTCACTGTCCCCCAAACCTCACAATAAACAGGTTTCACAGGGAGGCAAATACAGAGCAGCCTGATGGAGAGATGGATGGATGGATGGATGGATGGATGGATGGATGGATGGATGGAACTGGTCTTAAGCCACAGATTGGCCTTGGACTCAGGGTATTGCCATGGCATCCCCACCTTGCCCAAACTCCCACACCCTAACCACAGGCACAGAGCTGCAGAAAGATGCAGGCAGACCCATTGCAGCTTGCTAGGGGCCAGAAGTAGGTTACTTTCCACCATGCATAGAAATTACATGATGCATATTCATCAGTTACAGTTGTGCGGAGATTGCAACAGTCACATAAATTGCAGGTTTAAGGATTATCAGCTGCACTCCTTGACTTTCCCAGGGCCTTCTCCCCCGAAAAAGAGATGGAAATCAGAGTCAACTCATGAGAAATAAAGGTCAGCACTTTAAGTGATGTCTTAGAGAAATACTGTTTTCTTGGCTGTACATTTTTTGTACCCCCCAAGTGAACAATTCAGTGATCTTAAGCCTTAACTTATTATTTTAAATTGTGTCTATCAGCTGTAATCACTCTCAATACATTTTCATTCTTAAAAATCAATTTACTAAACTCTTCACAGCTCTGATGGAAATAAATTGAATTTGAAGGCCAGCCTCACAGCATCAATGCTAAGCAGGTCGGTGCATCTGTTTACAAAGGGAAAACATCCTTTCATGCAGCTGCCTTTGAGAATAGCACAGCTCAGGGAGCTTAAAAGCTTTGAGCAGTGGGGAGGGTTTGGGGATCAGCGCTCTGCAATCACCCGTGAAGGCAGGAGCTGTGGGCAAAGGAGCTCCCAGTCCTGTCTTGGTTCCCTCTGTTGAACAAGGCTCTCCCCAGCCACTTGTCACCAGCCTGGCCATGCCACCAGCTCTCTGATGTGTTCCTCTTCACTAGCCTGGCCATGCTGGGTTTGGGTTCTTTTCAGCTGTAGCGTATGAAGTAAAGGCAGAAGGGAGAGGGGTGAGGGGGGGTGGAATGTGCTGCAGTGTTTTACCCATCATCAGCAGACAGGTCCCATCTGAAACGCTGAATCAGCTCTAGCTAGAAAGAAAAAAAGGCCTGGAAAAACACTAATGAGAGCAGGGTCTGTGCAACAGAGGCTGGGCAGTCAGCCCTGGGCAAAGACTTGTTTGTGCTGTCTGCAGCCATGCAGACACAGTAAACCCTTGCAGAGTTACCCCAGAACTGTCAGCTGCAGGGAGCTGTGATCAGCCAAGACACTGACCACTTGATTTTTCAGATTTTTCAGAAACTTCATTGCCAGCCTGCAAACAGCCCAGCAAAGTCTTACTGTCTTTCAGCTGAGGAGCAGCTGTGTGGCATCACAGAGCAACTGGAGGCATTTCAATATTGTCATATATTGGGGTACCTGTGACCACAGAAAAACAAACAAACAAACAAACAAACAGAAACCCAAATACAACAACAAAAAAAACAAAAAACAAAAACAACAACAGGGTCTTCTCAGGTAAGCCTTTCCTTAATTTTTCATCCAAAAGAGAAGATAATATCTAAGGGCAAAGCTCCTTGCTTCCCAAGTGTCTCACTTGAACTAGATGGAACTCTAAAGGAAGACCATCTATGTCCAAAGCAAGTGCTCCAGGTGCCTTGGGATAATATAACAGTTCCCATTTGTTGCTCCTGCAGCAACCCCTGTATCATTGTCTCTATTTTCACATCTCTTTCTCAACAGAGGAATCTGGGGGAGAGCAGCTGTTAGGAGCTATTCAAGAATCACTGCTGCAATCTGTGCATCCTCACCAGCACCAAGGAGAATGGATAATAACTTCCCTCAACCTGCTGGCCACCCTCCTCCTAATGTAGCCCAGGATGTGGTTTGCCTTTTTTGTTACAAGAGTGCTCTCTTGGCTCATGTTCAGCCCGGTGCCTATGATAACCCCGGGTCCTTCCCATCAGCACTGCCACTCAGCTCCCAGCCTGGCATTACTGCCCCTCCGTGCCTCACTCTGCAAACCTCTTGCTAAAATCCAAGGGGTCAATGATCACATTTATCTAATCTCTCCCAGGCTGAGGCTGTGACCAGGTGTCAGCCACCCTCATCTGGTGGCACCAAAGGCTTTGCTGGAGGTTTGTCCAGTGTCAGTGTCCCCACTGCTGATGGGAAGTTCTGTGTCCGCCCCCGCCAGACATCACTCGGCCACCCACTGACTGTCGATTTTTTGGTGGACAACCCTTGGAGTCCAGCACAACTTTCCCTTGGGAAATCCCTGCTTGCCCTTAGAAATTACTTCTAAGAAGTTGTGCTCCATAATGGGTCTTACAGCAATTAACCATTCCCACTACTGATCCACCCCTTTTCCTGTCTCCCCTTCCCCCTTTGACTCCTGGATGTATAATCCCCACCTCCTCCTGTGCCCCTATAGCAACAGCAAACACAGAGAGAAGGGCTTAGAGCCCATGAGATGTCTCTGTGGACTCATTGCTCCAGCTTGTCAAGCCCAGGCCAGCAATACCCTAAAACCTCCTGTGTGGCACAGAGGAAAGCTTTGGGTGCTCCCAGCTGCAACGTTTCCGCACAGGCGGGGACTTTGCATCCCAGCAGCAGCCTCAGCGAGTTTTATACAAAGACGTTAACGAAATTCAGGATATCTTGGTTTTGAAAGCACTGCATAATTGCAAGCTGTTATTGTCTGAAACCACATTTGCAGGATGCAATCTCAACAGACAGGCAATTTGGGGGAGAGAAACACTTGCTCAGTGTGGGAGAAGCTCCTGCGGAGGATACAGCCTCACAGTACCCTTGCCAAGCATTCATAGGTTTTCTTCCCAGCAGCCCAAGCACCACAGTTTTCAAGCAGAAACCTGTGGGCAGTGTCCTACCCAAAGTGCCCCCTTTCCTTGCTCCAAGCTTGGGGTTCTTCTGCCCCATTTCCTTGCCTAGTTGTGTAGGTTCCTTCATCACGACATCAGCATCAGGCAGAAAAGCTGACACTGGCTTGTGGATGGGCAGGTCTACAAGATCCCCACCCTGAACTCTAACATCCAGAAAGCTCTAGTAGAGCCTCCATGTTCTCCATCTACCCACCTCACAGCACTGCTAAGACTCCACAGCCAAGCAGACCATGCCCTTCCATGCAAGCTTTTGTCAACCCTTCTGCCTTTTGTCAATCCCTTCTCCTCATCTGCCTTGAAAATCCTGTGCCATGCTGGGTTTGATCAGGCACTGGCAAAGCCACAAATGTGAGTGTTATTTCAAGCATGCCATCGAGGATGGGACTAGAGCACCCTAGGAAGAGAATGGGTGGATTTTGCCTTGAGCCTTGTGGCTACATTTAATGTGGAAAGCTCGGTGACTTTGGTCAGGACCCTACACCTACACAAGGTCTGATTCAGGAATGCTCAGGCAAGCATTTGACTGTCAAGTTCAGCCTTTCCCTGGCAGACAACCCTCAGGCTGGAGAGATGTCCATGTGTGCTCCACATGTCTGCCTTTTCACAAACAGAAAATCTGTTTACATCCCATCCCTCACCCAAATACCCCTGCACCCAAACTTTGCAGGACTTGTTGGGTCATACAAAGCTTGAACTGTGCCTCCTTAGGAAAAATTTCTTCACTGAAAGCATTGTCAGGCACTGGCACAGGCCCAGGGAAGTGGTGCAGTCACCATCCCTGGAGGTCTTTAAGAGATGTGTAGGTGTGGGGCTGAGGGACACAGTTTAGTGGTGGACTTGGCAGTGCCTGGTTAATGATTGGACTCCGTGATCCTAAGGATCTCTTCCAGACAAACTGATATCAGACAGGTCCAGGAGATGGGTGTTGCAGCACATCACTTCTTATGATGCTTGGGACACTCCCCCTTGAAGCCTGGCCACAGACAGGCCGCCCAGTCCTTTGGGGCACAGATGAGGAAGAATCCACAGACTGACTCCAGGCTGGGACATGCTTCCATCTGGCTTGTGCATGAGGTTAGGCAGAACTTTCCAAAGGGGGTGTCCCAGGTCCTCCAGGGTGCCTGAGGGGTGAGGATGTCTCAGAGACAGAGAACATCCCTGCTGAAAGATGCAGTGGATGCTGCAAGTCTGCTCAGGTTCTACAGGCTCTCTCATGGGAGAGACACCCACCAAGGACACTTAAATACCCACGTGGTGGCCAGCACAACCTACCCCTGGCTACCACAAGCCCCAGAGGAAGGAGGTGGCCACAAGCGGTTCTGTTTGGCCCGGCAGCATCAGTGTTAAGCAGGTTCTGCCCTGGCCCTGCTGTGAGCATACACTTGCCTGCAGAGATGTGCTTCCAGAATGCTCCTTGCAATTACATGCCCCGCCACCATGCAGGCAAGTTATTAATATTTATTAGGCTCAATTATTCATGGCCTCTTTAGGATCCTGTTGTTTAAGTCCATCTTGAGATCTTCAGGCTAGCAATCACAAAAGTTGCTTTCCAGAGGAATTACAGTAAATCAATCCTTTGGAGATGTTCCAGACAGCTGTAAAACTCACAGATAGAGCTGCCTGGAAAGGAGCCTCACACCCAGCCCTCAGAGGCCCAGAAGTGCTGCATGGGAGTGAATGATGCTCAGGCACTCCTGGGGTGGGATGCAGGGCTCCAGGACACCACATCCCCTCTTGCCACCACCTGCATGGAGGTCACTCTAGCCACCTCCTTCTGAAGCTGCAGGGGATGATGGTTTGGGGGGTTCTTCCCATCAAAAGGAGACCCAGTAAGGATGGAGAACAAACCACGGTGTTCATGGCAGAGCAAGGCAAAAAGAGAGCAGCCAGAATGACACAGCCTGTCCTGGCAGCTGTGACAGGGGATTAAGCACCAGCATCCATAGTTGGGAAGCCACAGGGAGGGTGCAGGATTCAGAAGGGATACCCCAGGATGCTCCCAGCAGGCACACCCCTCGGCACAGGGAATCCCACTGCCAAACAGCTCCACCAAAGCAGGGTTGGAAGCACCAGGAACATGCACACAGACAGGAGGGGGAGGATTCCCCTTCGTGCCCTGTTGATGCCCTGATTTGCTCTTAGGCAAGCTCTGGGTGAGCCCCAGTAGCAGACACGAAGCTCCCCAGCCCTGGGTGTGCAGGGGAGGAGGCAGGGGTCTGTCTGACACTCTCTGCAGAGGCCAGCTGCTAGGGCCATGCTCTGATAGCAGAAAGCCATCCAGACCTCTCAGAGATACCCGGCAAGGCTGATAAGCTGGAGGCTGGCACCAAGCCAACTGCACTGGCCGAGCTGTCTCATGGATGCTTGCATAGCCCCAAGCATCACAGATGACCCTGGGAAAGCCTGAGCCACCCTCCTGCACTGATCCCTGTACCAGGCACTGGCACAGGCTGCCGAGGGCAGTGGTGGAGTCACCATCCCTGGGGGTGTTTAAGAAGTGTGTAGATGTGGTGCTGAGGGACATGGTTTGGTGGTGGCCTTGGCAGTGCTGGGTTAACTGCTGGACTTGGTGATCTTAAAGTTCAAACAAAACTGTCCTGATATTCTATCTCCTCCCATCCTGAGGCTCAGAGCAGACATCCCACAACCCACAGCCACTTCCAGCAGCTCTCAGCACCAAAGAAATAAGGGGTGGGACATGGAGATCCCACATGCTGCTGGAGGGATCTGCTGGGGGGAGGCAGGATCATCCATGGCATGAGACACAGCACAAGTCCCTGCAGCACTCTGAGACTGGGATGAGCAGAGAGCCTCACTGATGGTGCTGGTTGATGCTCACTGATCATGGGGAGAACTGGGGCATGTGGAGTTCAAATAGACACCTGGGAGGGGAAGAAGAGCAAGCTCACTCAAGAGAAACAGACCTCTGCCTCTCTCCAGCCTCTTCCCTCATCAAGGGCTGATCTCCAGAGATCTGGGGGCTCTGGGGACCAGAGCATTGCCAGGAAGGAGGAGGTTCATGTTGAGGAGATAGCATAGTGCAGGGGCTCTTCTCTGGAGGCCAGAGAGCAGACTTGCTCAGGGTGATTCATGGCTGAGCACCACCACAGATGTGCAAAGGATGCAGCAGTTCACTTGGCCCAGAGGAGGACAAGCAGGGGTTTGAAGGGAGGAAGCCCAACATGTTGAAGTTTTAGGGACATGCAGGCAGAAGGAACAGGCTGTGTCTCCTCCAAGGCCAGAGCAATGGCTCTGTGCCACCAGGCTCACACGCTGCCCAGGAGGATGTCAGACCCCTTAAAGGGATGCCAAGATGGGTAGGAACTGAGCAGAAGTATTCATATGACAGCAAGGGCTGTCCCACGAGACAGGATGCCAAAAGCCATGTGTCACCCTAAAAATTGGGTTTCCTTATATGCTACCCTTCCTACCTTCCCTCCCCTCTCTCTGTGTCCCCAGTGTCCCTGCAGCAGCCAATGCCTCCTGCCCAGGACACAGCCCACCTCTGTCTAAAATCTGGAAAATCACGCCATGCTCTGGGTTCCAGCATGGCTCAGTGTATAAAATTTTGATCTGATGAATGGGTTTGCAGGGGAAGCTGGGTGAGCAGGCAGAGGAACACACAACCATCTCCAGGGCAACTCCCCCCCCTCCCCCCTGCACTGGGATGGTCAATATTAGAGAGGATGGAGATGGGCTGGGAATCAAGGGAGGATTCACACCATGGCAGTTAGTGGCAAGGAAAATCAAGGTAGACAGGCAAGACAGACAAGGCAAGTGGGGCAGACACACACCAGCACTACCAGGCGTGGGAATCCTGCCCTGTACCCCATCCAGGCAGAGGAGAAGACCCTCGAGCTGTAAGATCTGCCCCACACCACCTCCCAGCCACTTTTTCTCCCTCCCCTGTGGAGCCACCACACCGGCTGGCTGCACCCTCAGACCTGGGGACTGCGGGGTCCCCCGGGGATGTCACCGTCCCCGTGCTCTCATCCTGAGGACACAACCCGGGCCCCTTTGTCTCACTGCCCTCTCCTCACCCTGCTGAGGAAACCAAGAGGATCTTACCACCAGCACTGCCTCAGACAGACTCCAGCAGGCAGGGGAATTTTCTGTTTTTCCCCAAAAAGCCTCTGGATCCCAGCAAGAGCTGTTTTAATCAGAGCTCTCTGCCCTGCGGGACTCCGGGACGTGCAACGAAAGAGGCGCAGACAGCACTTTCACTCTCCCCTCCCATCCACCCTCTGTTTGGCCTCGGCTCCTAATTTTTTTTTAAATCCCTC
>JAAWXA010000034.1:6414593-6426580 GCA_038090715.1 Florisuga fusca
TCTTGTCTCGGGCCTCCCCAGAGGAGGGGTTCAGGTGGGACCTCTTTACTCCTTCTGCAGGGTAAAATGTTCCTCAGAGCTGAGCAGTGTCCTTGGCTCTGCACACCAGTCTCTAGCAGTAACTATAAAAATCCAGTGTTATCAGTCCTAGAAGCAGACACTGTCTGAGAAACTTGCTGTTAACTTCAGCAAGTGCAGCTACTTACAAAAACTTAGCTGAAAGCAAAAGTACAAACCAGAAAATCACCTTTATCCTGGCCCAAACCAGGACAGCAGAGCATGCCTGGACCCCTCCAGACCCACTGCACCCACAGTCTTCCCCTGGGAACAAGGTGTGGGTGGCTTTCCCAGACCCCACCTCCCCTGCCAGCCCCAGAGGCATCTGGGCATCCCTCTGCCAGAGCAGACAGACAGCTACTGTCCCCAGGGAGATGGGTAGCAAGTGTCACAGGTGGCTGGGCTGGCCTGTGTCCCACAGGACTGTGCTGGACCCCCTCATGCCAGCTGCCCAACACACGTGCTCTGCAGCAGCTGCAGGTCTAGCCAGTACCCACCACATACAATCATTTTGCTTGGAAAAGACCCTTAGGACCACCAAGTCCAACCATTCACCCAGCACTGCCAAGCCCACCACTAAACCATGTCCCTCAGTACCATGTCTACAGATTGCTTAAATACCTGGGGCAGGGCAGAGTGTGCCCAGCCAGCTGTGTACCCAGACAGGCTACCTGGAGGTCCTGGCAGAAGAGGGAGGACGTGGTAGGTGGTGCTGTGGCATCTCTCAGCTGTCACCTGCTTCTCCAAGACTGGTGACCTCATGCCACCCTGTCCCCAGAAAGCCTCCACGGCCTGCAAACTGCCCTCCTAAGTGCTGATGCAAACTTTCCCCTGGATGTCTTACAGGTTTTCTCAGTCTTCTGCTCAGCCCGGAGAAGAGAAGGCTCTGGGGAGGCATTATAGTGCCCTTCCAGTACCTGAAGGGGCTACAGGAAAGCTGGGAGGAAGTTTTTACAAGGGCATGGAGTGATAGGATGGGGGGTAATGGTTTCAAACTGAAAGAGGGTACGTACATATTAGTTAGTATGAAGAAATTTTTTACTGTGAGTGTGGTGAGACCCTGGCCCAGGCTGCTCAGAGAAGTTGTGGCTGCCCCTTCCCTGGAAGTGTTCAGGGCCAGATTGGATGGGGCTGGGAGCAACCTGGTCTGGTGAGAGGTGTCCCTGCCCATGGCAGGGTGGTTGGACCTAGATGATCTTTAAGGTCCCTTCCAAATGAAACCAGTCTGTGATTGTATGTAAGGATAAACTTCCCCTTGCACACCGGTGCAGACCTCCTCACCACTTAAATGCTGGTACAAATCTCCCCTGAATGCTCATGCAAACTATTCCCCAAACAGTATTCCCCCTGTTCCTGTGCTTGGGACTTGAGCACAGATCCTGTGAGGAGAGGCTGAGGGAGCTGGGTCTGTTCAGCCTGGAGAAGAGGAGGCTCAGGGGAGACCTCATCACTCTCTACAACTCCCTGAAAGGAGGATGTAGCCAGGGGGGGGTTGGTCTCTTTTCCCAGGCAACTATCAGCAAGAGAAGACGACACGGTCTCAAGTTGTGCCAGGGGAGGTTTAGGTTGGATATTAGAAAGAATTTCTTTACGGAGAGGGTGATCAGACATTGGAATGGGCTGCCCAGGGAAGTAGTGGATTCTCCATCCCTGGAGATATTTAAAAAGAGACTGGATGTGGCACTCAGTGCCATGGGCTGGGAACCGCAGCGGTAGTGGGTCAAGGGTTGGACTTGATGATCTCTGAGGTCCCTTCCAACCCAGCCAACTCTATGATTCTCTGAACACTGGTGCAGACCTCTCCCTATATCCCCCAAATGCTGGTGCAAACCTGCTACCAACCACTGGTGCAAACCTCCTCGGTGAAAATCCCAGAGGCTCTGAACCAAGGGATGGGGATACTTTTTTTGAGATTTAAGGCTGTGGCAGGAACTGGATGTCCAACCCAGCCTCTCAGGCTCCACAAGGATGGAAATCCCATGCTGTAGAAATAGTGCCCATGAATCACTCCTGTCCATCCCCCAAGGCCAGGGGTGCTGTGCCCTCCAAGTGTATCCCAGCCCTAGGGTTCTGTATCCCAGCCCCAGGGTTCCAGCCCACCATCACCCAGCCTGGGGCTGGAGCAGCATCAGAGGGTCCTGGGGGTCATTCTCCATCTTGTGCATTACACTTTGCAGAGGTCAGGGCATCGGCCACTCTTTACCCAAGGGGTCCTGTGGTCTGCGAGGGACCTGGAGCACCTCCTGCTGCCCATCCTGCCCGGTTCGGAGTGTCCCCTTGTTCCCTGGGAGCTCGAGGGGTAGCATGGTCCCACTCCGCGGGAAGGCTGCACCCTCTGCTGGGATGCACAGCCATTGCACAGGGCTGCCACCCACCCCAAAAAACCTCCCGTGGGGAGAAGATAAAAACCTCCCGTGGGGAGAAGATGGGCGCTTGGTTTTGCACTCCGGGGTGTGGGAGGGCACCTTCCTCCATGCCTGGGCACTTCTGCCTGTTCCCAGGTCTTGGCCAGGTGCCATGGGAGCTGGTGTGTCCCAGAGGGGGGGGTGACAGCCGTGACCCCCCGCACCAGAGCCACCAGAGCCTCGGCGGGATTGGTGCGGGGAGTTGTGGTGACACGNGGAGCTGGTGGTGCCTCTTCCAGACCTGCAGACTGCACAGACACCCGTGGCCACCATGCCGGGGACAAAGGGATGCCACGGATGGCACCGGCCATGCCCTCATCCTCACACCCGGACACCAGTCCCACAGCCACCGAAGCACACAGGGAAGAGGGATGCAGGGACTTGCTTCAGTTCCCAGATAGCATTTGGTAGGGTGGCTTGTGACTCCTGCACCAAAACCGGCTCTGACCCCAACCTCTGCCCCCATAGCACCCTTCTCCTCCGTGGTTATCCGTGTCCTTGGGGGGGTGAATGCACCATATGTCAGGAGCCAGGGACTGACCCAGACAGCTAGCCCCAGGCTCCTGCAGTCTGGGGTGGGTTCCATACTCTGAAGCCCCAAGGAGCTGAGGCATCCCGGACCTCAGAGAAGAGAGCAGCTTAGGGCTCCCTTGGGTCCAGCCACCCCTTCCCCAGTACCTGCATGAGGAGCAGGAACCCCCTCCTCTCCGTGCGTCCTGACAGAGCCCTCCTCTGCACAGAGCCATGGCACACGGGGACAGCAACACACACCAGTGCCTGCTGGGACCAGCCACACACTATGTGGGTCCACAGGGCAGCCCAGAGATGGGGGGTACAGGACCCAGGTGAACAAATGGGGTCCCGTCCCTGAGATCTCCCCTTCTCCCAGGAGAGAAGCATGGCAAGGTGCCTCCACAGGACACAGACAGGCATGGAGGCAGTGTGCTCCTCTCCTGGGAGGATGCAGGTGTCCTGGGCCACCCACCACGTCTCACACAGGGTCCCCACTGGCCACTCCACAGGGAGTGGAGGCCCCAACAGGACACTGGGCTGGCAGCTGCTGCCTCCTGCTCCCAGCACACTCACTCCCAGTTCCCTCCCACAGCACCACCACCGAGCCAGGGCTAGTGATGTGGTGGCCACCAGCTGCCAAAGAATGTGGGAAGAGAAATGGTTTGGGGTTTGGTGAAGGGCAGCACCTGCCTTCCCGTTTTGGCTCTGCAGATCCCAGCCCTGCGGCTGGTGTTGGAGCAGATGCTGGCAGCCTCTCTGGGTAGCTGTTTTGTCCCTACATACTCCAGCATCCCTCCTCATACCACACGTGTGCTGCACACCCCAGCGTCTCTCCCTACCCAAGATGTGCCCCTGAACCTAAAAGCCAGCACACAGAGTCCCTTCTGTCCCCCCACCCTCCTGTCAAGGCACGTGATGGGGACATGGGTAACCAGGCATCAGTCCAGGGCTAATCCAGGATCTCCACAGGGACAAGGCATACCCTGGCTGGCCAGGGAGAGAGGAATGCAGCCAGAGTACCTGAAAAGCAGGGATTTGGATTGGAGCCCCTTGGAAAAGCAGCTCTGTGCTTGGCACAGCCAGGAGCAGCCAGCCTCCCAGACCCGGACACAAAGCCTCATCTGGGTCATCTGCCAACCCTCCCAGCATTGACAGGGACACTCCCTCCCTGGGTGAGGGTCAAGGGGTCCAGCACTGACCAGGGGGGCATGAAGGAGGGAGGCACTTCATTTTTGGCACAGCAAAGACTGTGACCCAGCAACGAAATGATTGAGAGGCTGGAGTGAGTGATCCACGAGGAGTCACAGGCAGCTACACCCGTGTTGCTGGGCTAAGTGATGACTAAGAGAAGGACAGGAGAGCACCCAGCCAGGCAGAGGAGGAATGATTTAGGCTGGAATGTGGGGGCTGGGAGGAGATGGGCAGAGGGAAGGTGGAGGGTGGGTGGGATGCTCTGGCAGTGCTCCCTCTTCCCACCAGTGGGACCCAGGCTGGGGAGAAGCAGAAGTAATGGGAGTAATGGGAGCTGCCAGATCACTTCTGGGGAACTCTAACAAGAGGGGATTCTGCCCTGGCCCCATCCCCACAGACCTGCCATTAGCACAGCAGGACAACCAGCATCCCCCAGACATGGAATACCCCCAGCAGCTACCCACATGGGGTGCACATCCCTGTGTCTGTGGAGAGGCTGCACCACATTGTGCCTGGACAGCTGAGGAGGGACCAACAGGCACTGGCCTTGCAAAAATTCACCTCAGTGCCCACAAGGTGAATTTTTAATGGTGAGAAGATAGGAAAACGACCCCACTGCACAACATCTCTCCTGAGTCCCAGCCCAGCACTCTCATTTAAGCATCCAGTACAGCACAAAAATTAAAGGCAGGAGGAGGAGATGTGAGACCCAGGGGCTCACCATCCTCTGGGACCAATCCCTTCTCCTGGGAAGGAAGAGATTCCACCATGCAAGCTGCTAGCACAGCTGACAGATACCAAATCCAGCTCCCTCCATCACCCCATGCTATAAGATGGAGACCAGTAAGTTAACCACAGCTCCTGCTGATGCTTGACCTGGGCCACCCTGCTGCAGTGGCCTGCAGATTGCAACTCTTCTCCTCACTCTACAAAAATCTTCCCAGCATATCTGGGGCACAAACATCCCAATCCAGCTGGCACAAGAAGTTGTGGGGCTTGCAGCCTGCCCCATACATGGGGGAGCAGAGCTGGAGAAGTCCTCCAGACCTCCCAGCCCATGAGGATATTTACAAGGGCATCACTGTTTCTAGCCCAGAAAGCCCCCAAAACTTGCGGCCAGGAGTGCCTCAGGGGTTCTGTCTCATTTTAATGGTACAGAATAGATATGTGCATGTTTTAGTCAGGGAGTGGGAATGAGGCTGGAAATGAGCCCCACCAGCCAAACATCTACAGGCCACAAGAGCAGGACCACGGTCCAGGATAGTGCAGGAAAGGAAATTAAGGAAGGGGTTATAATCTGGCTTCACACCCATGTGTTCAACAGTGCTTGTCAAATAATACTGGTTCCTTCTTTTTGAGGAATTTGTAAATTCCATCTGCTAAACACCTCCAAGAACACACCAGGGTGCTGTCAGGTCACCCTCCAGCAGCCTGAGCACTGAGCAGTGCAGGGGAGAACTGAGCAGTACTGGGGGAGTACTTGTAATGCCAGTGACCTGCCAGGACCCAGCCCTGGGGACCTTGCTCTCTCACACCAGCTCCCACAGGCAGTGACAGTCACTGCCTAGTCCCTTCTGAGTCATCTTGTGCCTGTCAGGTCCCTGGGCTGGCAGCAAGATGGGATTTGGAGACCACATCATTACTCCAGTTTTATCTCCTGTCTCCTCATCCTCAAAGCAACCCGACATCCTCTTTCAACACCCTCAGCGTAGCTTAGCAACGGCTGTACTGGCATGGAAACGGTGGTACCAGCATGGCAACGGGGCTGCCAGCAGGGAGACAAAAATGTCAGGCAGACCCTCTCCCCTTGTCCATGCTGCCCCTCTGCTTCCCAGAGCAGTAAAGCTGCCCCATCTCCCCCACATAACTCCAGGAGACTGGAGGGGGGGGCACAAACTGTGGGGGCTGGGCACAACACAGACCAACAGCCTCATCTCCACCTCACCCCACCACCCAGAGATTACATGAGATGAGCTGCTGGGTCTCAGCACAGCTCTTAGGGGTCACAGCACACGGGGAGATGCACTGGCATGTAGATGTCACTTACAGTTCCTCTGTGGGGGAAGACCCCTTTTTGCCCATCCCAGAGAAAACGCCTTGTCTGAGGGGTCATAAATCTGTGAAACAAAGGAAAATGGTCCCTCTAGGCTTTGGCTGCTGAGGTCTTTTTCCCGCATCCAGTCCCTCTGTCTGCCAGCACAGCCCTGATGCTCGGGGCTATCCCTCTGCAGCGGGAAGGATAAAGGCACCGACATCCCCTGGGGGATGGGGGGACATGAGGGCTGCCCTCCCGTTCCCTCCGGCAGGGAAGGCGGCTGGAGCATCCCCCTTTTGCCGGGGAAGGAGATCCGGAGGGAGCATCGGAAATTACACAACGCTGCGCCAAGCAGACGAGGCAGCGAGCCCCGGCCCCCGGAGTGAAATTCCCTGACGTGGCAAACATCTCCTGAAGCCCCCTCGACGCCCACCTGCACACGCAGGCCGGAACCCACGCGCATACGCAGGCAAGGAACCCACGCACTGGCGCACACCAGCCTCTAAAGGAAAAGCCTCTCCGGATCCAACGCAGGATTTACTGAATTGCCTCATTCATTCTTCACCCTCTCTGGAAGCTCTGCCCGTACATTGCCAGCGCAAGGAGCTGGGGGGAGGCTTGTGTGGCAGACGCGTGTGCCCACTCCTACACTCGCCCTCCAGGAATCTCCCCCGCCAAAGCCACCTTCTCTCACCACCCGCTCTGAAACGCAAGCCTGTGTGTCCCTCCAGCTCTCCAGGTGGGGAACAAACCGGAGCAATTTTTCCATCTGATACCCACCCACCCCCTCCACCCCCCTCTCCCCATCATGGTGCAATGGGGTGACCCAGAGTCGCTGGAGAGGGAGGGAAGGAGGGAAGGAGGGAAGGAGGGAGGGACAGGAGGAAGGGATGGGAGGAACGGAGGGGAGAGCAGGGGAGCTAAAAGCCTCCCTGCCATTTTTGGTGCCAAATCCAGAGCATCTCACCTGCCCCCTTAGCACCACATAAGCATTTCTAGCTACAGCTTGGAGGACCCCCACCTACAGGAGGTGCAGGAACCCCTCATCATGGCCAGACATGTCCCTCCACCCCCAAAAGCTTGAGCAGGACCGAGCAGGGGCCATTCAGACTATGGCACATACATGGTATGGGGGACACATATATGGGGCACAGCATGAAATAAGTGCGTGCCCAGTGACACATCCACGTGAGATATGTGTAGACAGAGCCCTTCATTTCTAAGCCTGAAAGTCTGGCCTGGGGTTGTCACCTGGCAAACGCTCCCCTGGGATGCACCAGC
Source organism: Florisuga fusca (assembly GCA_038090715.1). Taxonomy (NCBI): domain Eukaryota; kingdom Metazoa; phylum Chordata; class Aves; order Apodiformes; family Trochilidae; genus Florisuga; species Florisuga fusca. The sequence continues at coordinate 6,422,076 of JAAWXA010000034.1, forward strand.
TCACACAGCACACGCCTGCACACAACCCTGGGCAGACACAACATGTGCCCACACACATGTGCACACACCTGGCACAGGCTAAAACGCACAGCTCGGGGCTCTGGTGCACACAGAGCAGGCAGCAGAGGGGCAGAGGGATGCCTGCAGCCTGCCTGCTCCCCGGCACGTCCTCACCTAACTCCAGTCGAGTGTGGGACAAGCCACCGCTCTGAGCCAGGAGACTGGAGCGGATTCAGCTCATTTCTTTTCCTAGAATAACTTCTTTTTTAAAGCCCTGCAAGGTGCCTGAGAAAACATCCCATCTCCACCCCCCGCCTCCTCACCCAGCAGCCTCCCAGCAGCACTGAGCCACGGTGCAGCAGCCAGCTCAGTGTCAGCACCCCTGAGCATGGCATCGCATCCTGGCCTGGGCCCCTCTCCTGGCATCCAGGATGACCAGCTGTCACCAGAGCAGGTGTCCAGTCCAGTTCTCCCTGTCCTGATACAGAAGGGAAGCACTGACATACCTGTAGATATCCCAGGATCTGCAGGTAACCCAGGATGGGTGTCCAGCTCTGTTGTCCCCTCTGCTGCCACAGACATGTGTCCATCTCTGTGTGGGGCCGGGCAGGTTTTATCACAGCAGGGACTGCTGCTCACACAGGTGTGACCCAGGGATGCAGACACCAACCAGGCACCTCGAGGAAACACAAGTGGCAGTGCCCACAGAACTGTTCCCTCCCACTCCCTCAGTGGCTGCTCTTCCCACTGGACTTTGAATAATCTTATTTTTCCTCAGCCTTAAAGTCAGAAAGGACCTCAAAGACCAAGCCCACCACCGCCAGACAACTAAACCAGGTTCTCTGGTGCTACATCCATGTGGTTTTTTAACACCTTCATGGATGGTGACTCCACCACTTCCCTGGGAAGCCTGTTCCAGTGACTGCCTTATCTAGAATTTGAGACCAGACACAGGGCTTGTACCTGCCCAGACTGTTTTTCCTCCTTCACCAACACTGGTCACTCAGTACTGCTCCATCCTGAGCAATACTGTACAGATGGTGGATTCCTGAAGAGAATCCTTGCCATTGCAGCAGCAATCCCAGGGCCCTGCTGCAGCTCAGCCCCTTTCCCCAGGCCTGGCTCATGGAACATTCTGGTTTTGTTCCCCTCCAGCAGCAGCAGCAGCAATTTCTCCTCCCCACCTTCCTCCCACTCCTCACCCTCCTTCGGGCTGTACATTCAGTGCCGCTGCCTCTACTGAAGGTTGAAGCAAAGCAAGGAATTGGTTTGGGGCTGTCTTTTCTTAAGCATTAATTCTTCCAGCCTCTTTTCACACAGAGACGCTGCTGCTCTCCTCGTTTGCTCTCTAATTAGGCAGCATTGTAACTTTTCCCTCATTGCTTGCTTTTTTTCCAGCAAATTAACTGAAAAGAGGGTGGATTTGGATGAGATATTAAGAAATCCTTTCCTGTGGGGGTGGTGAGACACTGGCACAGGTTGCCCAGAGAATTTGTGGCTGCCCCCCCCCAGAAGTGTTCAAGTGTGTCCCTGCCCATGGCAGGGGTTTTGGAACCAGTTGACCTTTAAAGTCCCTTTCAACCCAAATCACTCCTTGGAAAAGAGGGACTTGGGATTTGTTTCAAGGTGAAAATTCCCCAAACTGAGGTGGCTGAAGAGACTAGAAGACCTCAGAGCACTTGCCACCCAAATGCAGACTAGAAATAGCTTGGTTTAAAATGTAACTTAGAGAGAGCCATCCCAGGAGAAAACACAGGAGCCTTTGCTGAGGAAAGCAGAGCAAAGGCTGGAAGCTGAAACAGAGCCAAGCCAAACTTCAGCGTGTGTCCTCTGTGTGCAGACAGGTCCCCAGGGGCAACCAACGCTATTTGGGCTTTCCAGTAGGGCTGGGGGACACACAAGGTCTCAGACAGCAGCAAGGAGGATGCTACCATTGCTGGCAGAGGCTGTAGGAGTGCCACCACTCTCAGCTGCCCTCACCCTGCCCCACCAGGGAGTATCTCAGATTCCAGAGGCTCAAGATTCCAGTTCCATGCCTGCTGCTGATTTCCCAGGACATCTCACCGCACTCTAGCACCCCAGCGTTGGGATGGGAAAACCACCCCTCTTCCTACACCTGCTTGGGCAGCAGCTTGGCAGAGGTCAGTGCCGTGAGGAGCTTCCCCAGCCCACAGATGCTGCATGGGCAGTACAGAGCAGTGCCTTGGTGTCTCAGAGCTGGAGACAGGGGGGTAGGTAGGTCAAGCTAAACCAAGGTGTCCAGAGGCAAGGTCTGCCTGCTGGAGTCTTGTTCTGCCTCAGAAAAATCACTGCTTCATCCCCTGCACTGCCCTTTCCTCCCACTCACTCCTGCCCAAAGGTTTTGGCTGCTCCAGCAGAGCCTGAACACAGGTGGGCACAGCAGGGTCTGGAAAGGACTGAGTCCTCCTGCTCTCTTTGCCCACTGCTACCCAGAGATGCTCTCCTCCCGAGGCGAGCAGCAGGAGATTCCCAGCGCTGTGCTCATCCCAAGGGGGTCTGCAAGGGTCAGCCCAGAAGGAGGGCACCGGTGAGGGGGCTGCGTGCCAGCACCGGCTGGCAACCACTTGAGAATAGAGGCGGGAAGGGAAGGAAAAGGGGGGAAAAAAAATTAAAAAAAGAGAGAGAAAGAAAGAAAGAAAAAATAACCCAGCTGGCAGCACAGACGCTGCCGGGAGAGGAAGCGGCAGGTTGAGACAAGGACACGGCTCATTATGCCTCCCCCGCAGGTGCTGATCGCGGAGCGGAGCGGNTCTGTGTGAAAAGAGGCTGGAAGAATTAATGCTTAAGAAAAGACAGCCCCAAACCAATTCCTTGCTTTGCTTCAACCTTCAGTAGAGGCAGCGGCTGTGTCCTCAGCCCCATCAGTGAGGACAAAGTCAACACACCATGATACTGGCAGAGAGATGCCCACCCCCTCTCTTCCTCCCACCTGCCCTCAGAGGCCGGGCAGGCCTTGGTGAGATGCGGGGGATGCTGGTGGAAGAAATTCTTTCGGTGCTGTCACCATCCTCAGGGGTTTTCAAAGCCAACCTGGATAAAGCCCCCAGACTTGTGCCTTGGGGTTGCTGCTGCCTGGAGCACAAGGCTCCCAGGGGACCATTCCCACCTGAGTTGTCCCTGCTCAAACCCAGGCAGGCGTGAGACCACTGAATACTGGGACTGCTGACAAAGCCAGGCTGGCCTGGAGCTGGTGAGAGCCGCTTTGGTTTGGTGGTTTCCCCAGGGAACATGCCCAGGGGGGGGGGCTGGATGAGCTCTGAGGAAAACGGTCTCCATGTCCTGAGGACAGGGCTCAGCAGCTTCAGGAGGAACTGACCCACTGACCCACCAGCATCTTCTCTGAGATGCATCAAGTTTCAGCAGGAACTAAGACTCAGGCCTGACCTGCTGACCCACCAGCATCTTCTCTGAGATGGCACTAACTTGAGACCACAGCCTGGTCAGCAGCAGGCAGGGAACAAGGCACTAATCCAATTTAAAAAAAAAAACAAAACAAAACATCCCAACCATGCTTTTTTTTTTTCTTTTCCTTGCAGCCCTTTCCTCATCCTGCAGTTCAGGATACTGGAAAAAGTGGGCAGCATCTCCATGGATGGGAACAGGCAGGAAGGAGAGACAGCACCAAATGTGTGGGTGCTGCTCCTGCCGTAGAGAACAGAGCACAAACCCTGCTGCTGCCAAGCCCGGTGTCCTCAGATGCATCCTCCCAGCCCCAGTCACCAGAGACTTCCCCGTGCCGGGCTGAGCCGAGGAGTCTGAGCCAGCCGGGGGAGCAGGGAAACAGCATCCCCCCAGGAGATGCAGATCCAGGTCAGAGGAGGTGGTGAGGGAAAGGTCTCACAGCCAGCACCCAGGTGGGAAGTTGCAGAGCTCGGGGGCCTGACCTGCTGCTCCCACCTTGGGGCACCAAGCAGTGATCTTTTAATGGAAAAACAGCCCGAACTGTGGTTCCCCACCGCCCCATCCCTTCTGGGACAGAGACGACAGCCAACATCCTGGGACTGGGAAGAGCCAAAGCTCCAGGGGAACACACTGCTCCTCACTGCTGCAGCCTGGGGACCTCCCACACCAGGAGCACTGCCCCTGGGCTCACCAGCTCTTGATGGACTTATCTTTCCAGGAATTAAGTGTAATTGCCCTTTTGACTCTAGAGGTTTCTCACACCTTCCCTCCATGCCTCCGCCCGAGGCCACAATTGCCGCAAGTTAATCCCGAAATGCTTCACCAAACACACTCTCGCTCCAAGGGGCCACCACCTCCTCCCACACCCGTACCCCATTAGGGGAAAGGAGCTGAAGAAACCCTCTCCCTGCACCACGCAGGGTTTTGTTATTCCCCGTCATGCCTGCCTTCAAGTCATCTCTTCCTTCTGAGTGAAGAGAGCCGGTTTATGTAATTGTTCCTTCTATGGAAACGACTTCGTACCTTTAATTATTCCTGCCACCCCTCCCCACGCTTTAGGCAGCACTTCATGTGCTGATAAA
>JAAWXA010000034.1:6438451-6493250 GCA_038090715.1 Florisuga fusca
CCCTGGGGAGGCAGTGCCCCCCCACCCCCCTGTCCCAGCCCTGCTGGGTGCCAGGTCCCACCAGCTAGGCATTTACCACTTGGCTGCTGCAGAGCTGGAGGTATCTGAGGGCTTCCCCAGGGACTGGTGGGGAAGTGTCCCTTCCTAAAACTACATCAGTGAGAGGCCGAGGGAGGGAGGAGCAGTGCTGCTCTAAGGAGGAGCTTGCACCCACCCAGCTGCCTGCCCCACGCTGCCCTGGGCAGCCACCTGCTTTGCATCATCCCTTCCCTGGAGTCACCTTCCTGAAGCATCCCCACGTCTGTGCCCGCCTGGGGCGGCACCGGCGGCGGCGCTGCGAGTGGAGGAGGACCCAACGCTGACCCAGATACAGCTCTGCTCTCACGGCACAAACCCACGGTGGTTTCATCCCTAGGGATAAACTTGCCTCTTTCTAGGATGCGGGGCAGCTCCTGTGGTTGCTGGTTCCTGGCTCCAGCAACCATTTTCCCAAATGCCAGCAGAACTGGGCAAGGAAAAAAGGGAAAAACAGGGACATATGGCAGAGGAGCGATCGTCTCAAGATTCTTGCGTCTTGGCTCTAGGAAGGAAACATTAAGATCCCATCTGCCTTCCCTGTTACTGCCCACTCCTGCTTGCATCCCTCTCTGATGTAGGGAGATCATCCTATGGTTCCCCCAGCCTGCTGGAGCTCCAGCCAAGCACCAGCAGCTCTCATGGCGCTGGTGATGGGCATCCTCCTTGTAGCCAGAAAAGATTATCCCTGGAGGAGACACTTCCTCTGAGGGCAACCCATGTAGATGAACTGTGCAAGGAGATGGCCCCAGCTCACCTGTTGGCTGCTCACTGGATCCCCTCAGGTGGGTCTGGCACAGGCCATGCCATGACCTCAAAGCCCTGCAGAAGCTATCGGCCCTAAGACAGTGGCCAGCAGGAAAACAGATGTTTCCTCTGGTGCCTGTTGCTGCTTTGCCACTGGAGGCTTTTCTTGGAGAGGGGGATGCAGAGCATTCTCCCTCAACCCTAGAAAAAGCAGGTCACATCTTCCTCCCCTCCTTTCACAGGGTGTTTTTTTGGGAGGGAAGACAACAGGAGGTCTTGGACCCCTTGGATCCAGCTGAGAGGGGCAAGGCTGTACCAGCCTGCAGGCTGTACCCCCAGCAACCCACCCCCTCTTCCAGAAGCATCGTTCCGCAATTTTCTCCCTCAGCCCTTGCTGAAAAGCCTGGAGACAATCCTGCCCACGTTTATGCCAGAGCTGTCTGAGTTATTTAAGGACAGAAGGATTTCTTGCTGCATTCCTGCATCACGTGCCTGGTTAATGCCTGCTGGCTTGTGGCTGCTACCAGGGGATGGGGTACAGGGTGGGGGGGTGGCACCCACAAAAAANCCGCTCTCCGGAGCTCTGCCGGGTGCTGGGAGTTATCTATAGCACAGCTCACCTACAGTCCCCTGCTACCAGCAGCCCACAAAAAACATCTTTTGGCTTTGCCGTGGGGACCAGCCCCTCCAGGACCTCAGCTCACAGGAAAGCTGGGTGCTGTGCCATGGCTGCAGCTCTGTCCCACACCAGAGAAAACCTTTTGTGGGCTGCTGGTAGCAGGGGACTGTAGGTGAGCTGTGCTATAGATAACTCCCAGCACCCGGCAGAGCTCCGGAGAGCGGCAGCTGATGGACCACAGCGGCATCCGATGATCTCAGCTGGGTAGCAAGGGAAAGGGGCTAAATTTAGCCTCTCCTGTTGCTGTGAGAGTCCAGGAATTTGCTGTTGGGGAGCCCGTGAGGTGGGGAGGCCCTGTGCCACCCCTCTCCCGGAGCACTGCTTTTCTGGAGCATCCATTTTCTGGAGCATCCCTTTCCCAGGGTTTCTGGAGTTCCTGTGCTCTGGAGCACCACTTTCCCAGGGTTGGCTTTTGGAGTACCTATGTTCTGGAGCATCCTTTTCCTAGGGCTGTTTTTTGGAGTATGTGTGTGATGGAGCATCCCTTTCCTAGGGTTGGTTTTTGGAGTACCTATGTTCTGGAGCACCCCTTTTCTGGAGCATCTCTCTCTCCTGGGGCATCTCTGCACACCTCCTCCAGCCCACTTCGTGGTGGTTAGGCTGGGCTGGCACTGGTGGGCATCATCCCAGCAGAGCCGGGTGGGGGTAGGTGTTGGGGAGGGGTGGTGTGGCCGTGGGGATGCTTTGGGATGTGTGTGTGTCCCCAGGTGACAGCGTGTCCCTTCTTCTCCTCCCTCCAGGCCTTGTGCGGCTGCACCGTGAACATTCCCACCATCGACGGGCGGGTGATCCCACTGCCCTGCAACGACATCATCAAGCCAGGCACAGTGAAGAGACTGCGTGGGGAGGGGCTGCCTTTCCCCAAGGCCCCCAGCCAGAGAGGAGATTTGATCGTGGAGTTCAAAATCCGCTTCCCGGACAGAATAGCTCCCCAGACAAGACTGATCCTCAAGCAGCACCTCCCGTGCTCCTAGAGCCCGGGGACTCTCCTCCAAGCAGCAATACTCCAAACCCGTGTGCTGCAGCACCTGGCTCACACGGAGCAGAGGTGCCACAGCATTTTCAAATGCAAAAAAAANTCAGCAGCAAGTATCAAAGAGGGGAAGAGAAAAACTCACAGGGGGGGGGGGCTAGATCTTGTGGAGTCCTATTTACACTGCGCCGGACCCCGACAAGTCCAGCTTCTTGTGGGAAAAAAGTGGCCTGAAGAGCAGGTGATGTAAAAACCCCACAACGTGACGCAACCCCCCGCTGTGAGTTTTTCTCTTCCCCTCTTTGATACTTGCTGCTGATGGGGATCCCGGCTATCCTGTGGTGCCCATGGCTCCCTCCCGCCGTGGCCATCCCCCTGTAGCCGGACTGTTTCTCACCTGGGACCACGGTACAGAGTCCGACCGTGGTCCGCTCTCCTGTGCCAAGCCTACAACCGAACCTCGGCTGTGCCAAATGACGGAGCACATGGGGATGGTCCCGTTCAGCCTCCTGCCCCAGCCCGGGGCCGTGCCCAGGGGCAGCAGCTGCCCACAGAGCCCCAGGCAGCAGGAGGAGGGGGGAAAGCCCAGGGCGGAGCTTTCATGTTCAGATGTGTTGAGTTTGCATTGCTGCTTTTTCTTTAAATACATATATATAGAGCTCGTTAGGTAAAATTCCTTAAGGGTTTTTTTCTCTGCCCGCTTTGGGGTTCCTGGGGTGGTGCACCCTGACTTTTTTTTTGGCGAGGGGAGATGGTTCAGACAGATGAACATCGAGCCCATCGCAGGGGATGTGCGTGTAGCACAAGTCAGGGTGCAAAAGCAGAGCCAAGCGTGAGCAGAGCTGTGGGTTTCACTAGTGTTTGAGTTCAACCTTAGGGTCTTTAGTAAGAAGAGAACAGTGCGTGTATATATTTTTCTACAGGGATGATCCATTCAGGAGGTTATTTCTGAGCGTCGGGATGGAGTTGGAAGGCGCATGAGGCAGTCTGCTTGGTGGCTTTGTTTTCAAATGCTGTATTTTTTTAAAACCTTTGGATTTCCATCAGGAGAATTTTTATATTTCTTAAACCTTTCTCGGCCCACTCTGCCTCGTGCCAGCTTTTATTTTTCCCAGGAAGGGGCTCCTACGGAGCGGGAGGCACGTTTGACCTGGCTTTGTATGTCTCCTTTTCCACCACAGCACCTCCCAGAAAAACCCTGCCACAATATTCCCCCTCTCCTGGGTTTTCTTTTTCTTGAAGAAAAATAACTCGAATCAAGGGTGTGTGTGTGTTTCTTCTGGGGCAGGGGCTGTCTGTCAGAGCTGGGTGTAAAGCTGTTACAGTGTGTCATACGAGGTGAGGAGAGCCATTAGGCACTGCTTAATTAATTGCCTGATTTGGCCGGCAAGGGAATGCTGCTGGTTCCCACTGTCAGTCCCTGTGGAGCGCGACGCAGAGAAAACCTGGTGGACACCATGAGCGAGAAGACAGGCCAGCGTGCAGATGCAAGCTGCTTTGTTTTTCTCGGTTTCAATGAGACCTGAATGTTTTATAGTGGGGTTGTTTTGTTAATTTTTTTTCCTTTTTTTTTTTTTTTCTTTTTTTTTCTTTTGTAATGTCAGTATTGAGAGAATAAAGTAAGAAATAAAATATTTTGAAAAATACATTTACCCGGCGCGTGTTGTGATGGGAGATGCGGGGCTGTGCTGATGCAGGCAACAGGGATGGGGTAGTGGGGTCATCCTGGAACCTCCAGGGGTGGTAAGGAAGAGAACAATGGGCCTGGTGCCCAGGGGCCTTGAGGGAGGGGAAGAAAAAAATATGTTTGGTTTGTCTACTTGGTGCCCAGGACTTTCAGGGACTGATAATGAGGGGATGGGGACAAATATCTGACCCTCTTGGTCACAGAAAGTGGACCTTGCTCTCAACAAGTGGCATTAGCTGTGCTGACCCCGTTGCCAGGGGTGGTGAGCAGGGGGTACCATACAGCCAGGAGCTATGGCATCACCCTGCAACAAGCTAACCCTGAAACCCACACAGCAGCTGATGGGCTGAACACAGAATCATGGAATCATAGAATCATAGAATTGGCTGGGTTGGAAGGGACCTCAGAGATCATCAAGTCCAACCCTTGATCCACTACTGCTGCGGTTCCCAGCCCATGGCACTGAGTGCCACATCCAGTCTCTTTTTAAATGTCTCCAGGGATGGAGAATCCACCACTTCCCTGGGCAGCCCATTCCAATGCCTGATCACCCTCTCCGTAAAGAAATTCTTTCTAATATCCAACCTAAACCTCCCCTGGCACAACTTGAGACCGTGCCCTCTTGTCTTGTTGAGAGGTGCCTGGGAAAAGAGACCAACCCCCACCTGGCTACAACCTCCTTTCAGGGAGTTGTAGAGAGTGATGAGGTCTCCCCTGAGCCTCCTCTTCTCCAGGCTGAACACCCCCAGCTCCCTCAGCCTCTCCTCACAGGACTTGTGCTCGAGTCCCTTCACCAGCCTGGTTGCCCTCCTTTGGACCTGCTCCAGCACCTCAATCTCCTTCCTGAACTGAGGGGCCCAGAACTGGACACAGTACTCGAGGTGTGGCCTCACCAGCGCTGAGTACAGGGGCAGAATCACTTCCTTGGACCTGCTGGCCACGCTGTTCCTGATACAGGCCAGGATGCCATTGGCCTTCTTGGCCACCTGGGCACACTGCTGGCTCATGTTCAGCTTCCTGTCAATCCAAACCCCCAGGTCCCTCTCTGTCTGGCTGCTCTCCAGCCACTCTGTGCCCAGCCTGGAGCTCCCCATGGGGTTGTTGTGGCCAAAGTGCAGGACCCGGCACTTGGCCGTGTTGAACCTCATCCCGTTGGAATCAGCCCAACTCTCCAGTCTGTCCAGGTCCCTCTGCAGAGCCCTCCTGCCTTCCAGCTGATCCACACTCCCCCCCAGCTTAGTGTCATCTGCAAATTTGCTGATGATGGACTCAATCCCCTCATCTAAATCATCAATAAAGATATTAAACAGAACTGGGCCCAACACTGATCCCTGGGGGACACCACTAGTGACCGGCCGCCAACTGGATGCAGCCCCGTTCAGCACCACTCTCTGGGCCCGGCCCTCCAGCCAGTTCCTAACCCAGCACAGAGTGCTCCTGTCCAAGCTGTGGGCTGACAGCTTTTTCAGGAGAATGCTGTGGGAGACGGTGTCAAAGGCCTTGCTGAAGTCCAGGTAGACCACATCCACCGCCTTCCCCTCATCCACCAGACGGGTCACCTGATCATAAAAGGAGATCAGGTTGGTCAGACAGGACCTGCCCTTCCTAAACCCGTGCTGGCTGGGTCTGATCCCCTGTCCATCCTGCAGGTGCTGTGTGATTGCACTGAGGATGATCTGCTCCATAACCCTGCCAGGCACTGAGGTCAGGCTGATGGGCCTGTAGTTTCCCGGGTCCTCCTTCCAGCCCTTTTTGTGGATTGGCGTGACATTCGCCAACTTCCAATCATCTGGGATGTCCCCAGTGACCCAGGACTGTTGGTAGATGATAGAGAGAGGCTTGGCGAGCTCTTCTGACAGCTCCCTCATCACCCTCGGGTGGATCCCATCTGGTCCCATAGACTTGTGGGGATCCAAGCAGCTCAGCAGGTCACTGACTGTTTCCTTCTGGATTACAGGGGGGGCTGTTTAGATTCTTGTCACCTTCTATAAGCTCCAGAAGCCAGCTGTCCCCAGGACAACCTGTCTCACTGTTGAAAACTGAGGCAAAGAAGGTGTTAAATACCTCAGCCTTTTCCTCATCTTTGACAACTATATTCCTGCCCATGTCCAGTAAAGAATGGAGGTGTTCCTTGCCCCTCCTTTTGCTATTGAAAAAAAGCCCCCCCCGGCCATGGGGACTGACAGGGCTGTGGGAATGTCCTTGGAGCAGGAGCACCCACGGGGGAGGACCCCATCATGGGGCAGGAGATGTCAAGAGGGAGGGCACGTCCAGAGGGATACCCACCGAGGAAGGATGGATGGGGAGGGGGAAAGGATGTCTTTGGGGAAGGGGCACACATGGGACAGGGGGTGCCCCGGGTGGCAGGGCGTGGCCTTGGTGGCCAGAGATGCCGCTGGGCAGGGGTGTCCCCAGGTGGCACATGGGACAGGCAGAAGGTGGCCGCTGCCTGCCCTCTGCTGGCAGGAGCACTTGCAGGGCCCGGAGGGGACCAGCCCCTTGAGTCAGGGACCAGCGCCTTGGCCGGGGAGGGGATCCCATCCTGCACCCACCATGGCTGAGCCACCATGGTGAGGTCCCGCGGTCCCCGGTTGTAGGGCTGGGGTGGGGAGGATGCAGCTGTGGAGCCACACGGGTAACCCCAGGGGGTACAAGGGGATGGCGACCGTGATGGCGATGAAAGGGCTGCCCTCAGCTGCCCCCCATGCTAGCCACAGGGCAAGCCCTAGCCCCCAGCATCTCTGGGGAGGATGGGGGGGTGCTCAGTGTCTGCAGCAAGGTGCTGGGCAGGGGAGGAGGCTGCTGCAGGAAGGCTCCTTGGTCCTGCAGCTACCGGGGTCCCTGCTGCAGGCGGAGGCCCCCAGCAAGGGGGAGAGGCTGGGGCAAAACCCACTTCCTGAGGCAAAAATGTCTCCTGAGAGGCTGCTGTGTGTGGGAGGGGGACAGCCAAATTCTCCAGATGTTTCAAATGTTGATCTGATGGACACCCTCAGCCCTCCACCCCTCCCAGCAGGTTTACTCTGCTCCAGGGCAGACACTCCTGGAGCTCCCGTGGGTGCTGTCCCCACCAGGAGCTATGTCACACAAGCAGCAAGGAAGAAAGATGAGGTTCTGCAGCCCTCCTGCTGGATTTAATCAGCGTTTGCAATTAGGAGAGGCAGCAGAGAAAAATGGGACTGCCAGGAGCTGGGACACACATCCCACCATCCCATACCCAGCTTACCCTGGCCTCCACAGCAGAATCACTGAGTGGTTTAAGTTGGAAAGGACCTTGAAGATTTTGTAGTTCCAACCCCCAGCGTGGGCAGGGACACTTCCCACTAGACTGGGTTGCTCCCAGCCCCATCCAACCTGGCCTTGAATACATCCAGGGATGGGGCAGCCACAGCTTCCCTGGGCAGCCTGAGCCAGTGTCTCACCATCCTCACAAGAAAACTTCTAATACCCAATCTAAATCAACTCTGAAACTGTTCCCCATTGTCCTAGCACTCCAGGGTGATAGGACTCTCCTTGTAAAAATCCCCTTTCCAACTTCGCTGCTCCTTCCCTTTTCCTAGCTCCTTCAAGTACTGGAAGAACACAGTAAGGTCACCACAGATACCAGGATGGATCTTCCCCTGGTGTTGGCTGGGGGGGGGTGTGACAGTCCCAAACTAGTGGGGAGGAAAAAACCCCACATCCTGCCAGAGCTGCAGAAGGCTTTTGGGAGTCTTGGAACACTCCTGGTGTGGGTGCAGATCTACCCCTTCCACATCTGGTCAGCTGAAAGCAGCTGGTTCCTGGTTTCCTTCCCTGGAGTCTGGAGCTGCTTCTCTGGGGCTTGCACTGGTGAAGCAGCAAACACAGAAAGATGTGGGGCAGGTGAAGTGCAGGTAGCCTGGCAGTGAGATTCCAGGTTCCAGTTGGACCAAAAAGGGGAGATACGGGGCAGAAGCACCATCCCTTCTGTCTTCAGCCCCTGAGGGACAGGAGGAAGCTGTGGCCAGGTCCTTGCAGAAGTGTACAGCAGTCTCAGAGGTGGCATGAGGACAGGGCAAGGGAAGTGCTGGCAGAGCACTGAAGTAGGACACAGCACCTGAGTTGCCCACCCTCCCCAGGGACCTGCAGCCCTCCTGCTGTGGCAGGAGGTTGTGCTATTTAAACACAGCGTTCCCGATTCCAGTGTGCTTCTCCCCACAACCCCCCTCTCTTGGATAGTCCCACCCTTCTGCTGTTCCAAGACTTCCCTCTCCTTAAACCCTGGTTTGATGGTGCCCTCAGAGATGTGACAAGCTTTGGGGCAGGAAGCTGCCCCCAGACTGCTCCTGCTGAGGGGCAGGTTCTCTTCTCCATTGTGATTCAGACTCAAAGGCCCAGGACACCCTTGGCCACCCAATCTGCTTTTAACATCTCTGCAAAGACCCTCAGTTCCTCCACCCCTCGACACAGTGATGAGGAGCAAGGCCTGGCTTCTGGAGTGAGTCCAGAGGTCAACAAAGCTGGGGAAGGGTCTGAAGAACAAGTTCTGTGAGGAGCAACCCGAGGGAACTGGGGTTGTTTAGTCTGGAGAAAAGGCTCAGGGGAGACCTTTTCACTCTACAACTCCCTGTAAGGAGCCAGGTGGTCTCTTCTCCCAGGTAACAACAGGAGAGGAAGAAATGACCTCCAGTTGTGCCAGGGAAGGTCTAGATTGGGTATCAGGAATGGTACAACCCCTGATGGTGTTGTCAGGCACTGGCACAGGCTGCCCAGGGAAGTGGTGGAGTCACCATCCCTGGAGCTATTTCAAAGACAGGGAGATGTGCTGCTGAGGGACATGGTTGAGTGTTGGACTTGATCTTAAGAAGTCTTTTCTAAGCAAAACAACTTCATGATTCTGCAATTCTACAAAGTGAAAAAGAAGGAGAAGAAATGTAACCAGAACCCAACTGGAACATAAACAGGGCTGTCTGGTACCAGAGAGCCAAGACAGCTGTCAGAAACCCAAGGGGACACACACAAAGCACTGTGCTGGAGTTACCTTCTTCCCTAACCCCAGTGGTGTCATGCTGTACCACAGACCCCTGAGACAGCCCCAGAGCCCCCTGGTGCCTGCAGGCAGGACAGATGAGCCAGGGATCACTAGAGAAGTTCTCTGCTGAGGAGCCAAAGCACCAGGAGACACAAGAGCCCAGGGCCAGCAACAGAGAAGCAACAGCAGGCACCTGCTGCCAGGCTTACTCAGTGCTTCCTGCCAAGCCAGGGCAGCACCTCCAAGCCAGGAGATGCTCTGCCAAATCAATTTATTCAGTTAAGGTAAGTTAAGAGGTGTTGGGAATTGAGACACCCTGAACTCAGCAGGGATGTGCACAGACCAACAGAGTCTGTTCAACAGAGGAGCAGTGCTCAGACAGCACCCAGACACAGCTTTACAGACAGTTCCAGCACTGCACAAAGGAATTGCTGGGGCCTGGCTGGAGTTTTGTGGGATTTTTATTAATTTTTTTTTAAACTATTTTTGTGGGGGTTTTATGTGGTTTTTTTTTGTTTGGGTTTTTTTTTGCTTTTTTGTTTTGTTTTTTAATACAGGCTAGCGTTGTACCCTTTGCTAAAGCTGCTGATTCTGCCACATAAACTAAAACAGAAATTTCTCAGAAATTAAGTCAGTTCCCCACCTTGTTAATTCACTGTTTGCCTCTCAACTGAACAACAGATTTGGATTTGTGTTTGCAGAAAACATTCCCTGTGCAAAGTCTGACGTGCAGCTACATTGTTCTGACTGAGGAATGAAGAAGCCCAGAGTCCATGAACATTGGATTTTTCCCTGTACAACGTGGCCTGATTTGGAGTTTGGTCCACCGAGGACAGCGAGTTAACCGTAGAGATCATCATCATTGTCTTCACTGTACACGTTGCCCCCGCTGCCACCTCCTGTGCCTTGGCTGGGACCAGCACCACCCTGGTTGCCCGAGGGGAATCTGCATGCAGCAGGAGAAGGGAGAGAAAAGATGCTGTTCAGATGCCTCCTTGCAGCTCAGCAACATCCCCTCCCACCACGCTAACACCAGCAAGCAGGATCGGGTAGGAGAAGCGGGATGAAGTCTCAGGGAAGGTCATGCAAAAGGCTCAGACAGCTGCTGGCTGCTGCTTGCGTTAAAGGAAAACGTGTGGATGGACTTCAGATGGACTAACAGAGCAGCTACACACCAGCCTACACCTGCCACGTTGTGTACTGACCAATGTACATGCTGGGGAGAGCTGGAAGAGGGGTTTCCTAACCAGAATCCAGCAGAAAGCTGTCATGCTGCTAGCTGAGCCACGCTGCCCCCCTACACCTGCTTCCCCACAAGTACCTGAAGCTGCCAAAGCCACGGCTCTGCTGCAGAGTCTGTGCAAACATCTCGTATTTCCTGATGTCGTTGTCGCTGACGGAGCGGCGAGCGAAGCGCATGGCCTCCTCAAAGTGATCCCTGCGGATCTCCGGAACCGGGTCGTCCTCCTCCACTTCCTGCAGCAGGACAGAGGGCCCAGGTGAGCTGTGTGGTCAAGCCCCTTGGCCTGACAGCCACTCACAGCCTCTCTCCAGGCCAGCATGCTCCAACACTGTCAAAGCAGGAGCTGGAGGTGTATGCTGCAGCAGACCATGAGCCTGGCCCGCAGCAAAGGCCTTCTGAGCGATGCTGACCACGAGGCAACACAGGAGGGTCAGAACCAAGTGCTTGCTCCAGCTTCACAGTCTGCACCAGACCTTAGCTTGTCCCCACGAGAGGATGACAGAGAGGGACCCACCAGGCCTCACCCAGGTGAGGAGGGAAAGGCAGGGGTGCCCCACTCACCATGGCAGAAGGGTTGGTCTGCCTCTCGCGTTCTCGCCTGATCTCGCTCTCGATGGACTCGCGGATGGCGAGTTTGCAGGCACGCTGGCAAATTTCTGTCAGGTCAGCCCCCGAAAAGCCATTGGTCATCTTAGCTAGGAAATCCAGGTCGACATCCTAGTGGGAAAAAAACCCCAAAAATAAAAAGAGAGAGACCTCTCCTTAACACCTTACAGCCTCAAGTGACAGAAAGCCCACGTCAGATCCCATGGTATCAGGGTGCTGCCTTAACTCTGCCCAGTTTTGAAGTGATCATCTGTTAAGGTTCTTGTTTCTGGGGAGACCATGCTCCCCACACACCCAGCAAGAAGCCAGGAAGCAGCTGTAAATGCCTCAGAATTTGTGGATGTGGGGTATGATTTGCTCAGATCTCAGAATTCAAGCCAAACAAAACACTGTCAGACTGAAAAATGGAGAGGGGCACAGACAGATCAAGACAACTGACACCCTCCTCCCTCTTCCCCTCACCTGAGGGGTAGTACTGCAACCTTCTCTGAAGCTTTCCATTTCAACAGCACCTAAAAGGCTAAGTTTGGCATAAAAAGCTTGAGCTCTTACTTAGCATCTGCTTTTACTGATTACTGCCTGTGCCCCAGGCCAGGGACCATAGCTTTTGCCAAGGATAGAGCTCAGCAACAATTAACTGCAGTGGTTCCTCTTCAATTTACACCTCCCACCCCGATGTTCTACATTTGCTTTTCTTTCAGTGCACAAGAGCCTTTTCCATCTCACTGTACCAGGCTTCCCTCTTCCCACACCGTGGGCAGAACTCCATTGTGTGACAGAGACCTGCTGTGCTCACACGCTGACACTGACCTCAGAGCTCCAGCTTCCCCCTCCCTCTTCACTTCCATCCTCCAGGGACCGGAGCTTTCCCAGCTCCACACCACGTGGAGCAGTCACTCTCTGCTGGGTCCTCAATCCTGTGAGGAGCACGCGTGGTGCACAGCAAACCCAGGCCAGACACAGTCAGGGTGCAGATCCTACCTTGGCAACTGGTGACTTCCTCAGGTTGGCCTTCAGGATAGCGACCCGGGACTTCTCGTCGGGCAGGGGGATGTAGATGAGCTGATCCAGGCGGCCAGGGCGCAAGATGGCTGGGTCAATGATGTCTGGCCTGTTGGTGGCACCGATGATGAAGACGTTTTTCTTGGTGGACATGCCATCCATCTCTGTCAGGATCTGGTTGATGACACGGTCTGCAGCACCGCCGCCATCGCCGATGTTCCCGCCCCGAGCCTTTGCGATGGAGTCCAGCTCGTCGAAGAAGAGCACGCAAGGGGCTGCTTGGCGGGCCTGGAAAAAGCCAAGAGGAACAATGACTCCGTGTTAATACCAACCCCTGAGGAGGCACTGGTTTCACTGTAAGGCCACCCTACCATTAAAGCAGCTCGGAGAAGTACCAGAGCACTGCTGCTGCAAAGAGAGCTTGGAGGAGCTGCTCCAGAGCAGTGTCTTGCCACACAAACCCTCAGTTAAATTCTCCTGAACTTTCCTTTAAGCTGGGAACATTGTGAACCAGGCTGAAGGATGGTAATGCCTAGAGGGAAAGCTGGCACCAGTGTGCCTGGTCCAGAACCTGCAAGATCTAGGGCTGTCAGTTAGTTATTTAGGCATTCAAGTATCAGTAGGCAAGATGTATCCAATGAAAGCGGGAAATCCCATTGCTGATTTCAGCTACATAGAGGGTAGTTATAGGGAAAAGGGAGCCAGATCCTTTTTGAAGGTGTACTGCAAAAGGATGGAAGATCACAGGTGAAAATAGCATCACGGGAAAGTCCAGTTAGAAATACAGAAATTATATTCCTCACAGCAAGAGAGCTCAAATACTAGCACACACGTCCAGAGAGGTCAGGGATTCTCCATCCTTAGCACACCTTCAGAATGGGAGGCCCTGAGCAACCTGATCAAGTTAACATCCTGCTTTGAACACACAGCTGTATCAGATGGCCTGAGGCTCCTTGCCAACTTCCATTTTTCTCTTACTCTCCCTTCCAACTTCAAGCTTTCAGCACCTTCTCTGACCACAGAACTGAGGATTTCCCAGAAAATCCACACAGATACCTTCTGGGGCAGGAGGTGACACTACCTACAGGGGAACTGGGCAGTAAGAGTGAGCTTCTTTCTAAGCCGTGTATATTGCAAGAACACATCTGACAATGTGGAGGTGGTGATGGTGAAAAGAGATCCCAAGGTAAGTTTTCTGGAATGCAGAGGATTACCTACACCATCCTAAAGCTACTCTCACCGCTATGGCACCAGGACATTTATCTTCCTGTAACAGATGCAAAGTGCAGCTGCAGAAAACAGTTTAACTAGCTGAATATTTTAATATTGCTGAAGAGCATTAAGTCCCTAACATCAGGAGAGCAGCCCCCGCTCTCAGTGCAAGTGGGGAAAATGCAAAAGACACAAAGAGAGAGGCCAGCAATACAAACACAGTGGGAGCAAAGCTCTGGGGGTACCTCAGCACAAAGGCAGCACAGGGAGCAGAAGAAACACCCACCTTGTCAAAGATCTCACGCACGTTGGCTTCAGACTCTCCAAACCACATGGTGAGCAATTCTGGGCCCTTGATGGAAATGAAGTTTGCCTGGCATTCATTGGCAATGGCTTTGGCCAGCAGTGTCTTACCACAACCAGGTGGCCCGTAGAACAGAACCCCTTTTGATGGGGTCATACCAAATTTGAGGAACTTGTCTGGGTGCTCCACAGGATACTGAAGAAATAAAACAAATAAAACAAAAACCTCTCATGAAGAGCCAGAACAGGCCAGCCCCTTAGAATAACAGAATGGTTTGTGTGGAAGAGGATCTCTAAAGAGCCTCTAATCCACCCCCCCTGCCATGGGCAGGGACATCTTTTACTTGACTGGTTTTGTTTCCCCTCCTCCCAGAAACACCACCTGAGGTTCCTGGTGTGAACAATCAAACAAAGACCCTGCCTGTTCAGTGTCACTGCAGCTTTTATGTGGACCCTGGTTTGAAGAGCACCACAGCTGAACTGGAAAGCTACGTTACACAACCTATTTACCTCTAAGAACTAAGCACTGGTACAGGTAGTTTTCTAGCACACTTAACCCCAGCTTCATTCTGTCCCGCAGAAGCAAAAGGGAACAGCTCATTATCTAACCTATTAGCTCTGTTCTCCAGAGACAAGGCAAGGTGTCTGATGTGAGCATTTATCCTCAGCAACAAGGTCAGAGATAGGTGATGATTTCAACATCAGAAAATTAGACTGAAAATTAGATTATTTTATTCACAGACACGCTGTTTCTACAGTGCCAACAGAGAGAAGGAAAGATCAAACACAAATCACCCCAATTCAGACACCAGAAGTTTCCACAAAGCACTGAAGTCTTTTTTTTTTTCTTTTGGCCCAGCCTCTCCCTTCACCATTACTTCTCACCTGTCCCTGTGCTAACAGTAAAAAAGCCCTTTGGAGGCTCTCTGTATGAGAATCTCTACCCACTTTCTGGCACATAAAACCACTACAAAGGAGGATTCTCAGCAGTGGTCCCGCTGTGATGGTCTCCACTTGAGAGAAGAACTGCTGCTGCTTCTGTATGTAACACAACACCCACCCAAGAGGACACTGCAGACAGCTCAGGAAAGCTTGATGCTGCTTCCCAGCACCTTCCTTTACAAGTTCACTAAGATGGAATAGCATGGTATTTTTAGCTCTTTACAAGCAAATACTCTAAAATACTCTGCATTTATCCCGTTCACAGCCCAAGCTAGAATCTGAACTAGTTCCGAGTTTTAATAATTTTCCAAGCTGACTAGTCAGAACCCTGTTGGAAACCCTTACCTGTACAAGCTCCTGGAGTTCTCTCTTTACATCTTCTAAGCCACCAATATCTTCCCAGGTAACCTGTGGCACCTCCACCACAGTCTCCCGAAGAGCAGAAGGGTTGCTCTGGCTCAGAGCCCACTGTTGTTAGAAGAAAATGTCATTATATGAATTCTTACACTTTAAGATCAGACACAACAGAAAGAGGGGCACTCCTGCATTACCCTGAAGTCATCCATGGTCACAGCCAGAGAGTTCATCACTTCAGCATCAATGGTTTCATCTTCTAGGTCTATGAGATCCATCTTCTTCCTGATAGCCTGAAGGGCAGCTTCTGAGCAAAGAGCAGCCAAGTCAGCACCAACGTGGCCGTGGGTCTCGTTTGCCACCTGAAAGCAGAGCACTGACCATGACTCACCAGGACACAAGCAAGAACTCTGCAAGGACAATGCAAGCTCTGGTCACTCAGTGGGAGATGCAGCAAAGCACTGGAGGACAGGAACATCAGCACCTTGATGCAGTTTCCAGGTAAGTGCTACCACATATTTAGAAGGTGAAGACACTGCTATCACACCTCCTACTTGAGATCAAACCTGCAACTGGGATTCAGATGGTGTGCTGAAAGATAATCCTGAGGGCTGCAGTTCTTCATTCAGGAACCATCCACATGGTGTCTACACATGATGTCCAGTGTCACCACAAAGCTCACCTAGCTCTGAGTGAGGCTTGTGTTACTTTTAGAGAGACCACCACAGCAAATGAACCCAGGAGCAGTGGCAAGGCAACTCCCAGGCTGGATGTACACCCATTTGTTTCACTGAGCCTTAACTAGTGAGTGAGGACTTTTGGCCACTGGTAAACTAGTCAGAAAGAAGTCTACAGAGATCACACATTCACCCAGATTCATACTGTCCTAAATGAGCAGCCACATTTATGCAATCCGTCCTTAACAACTCTTCCACTACAAAATGGAGCACCAGGAACTGTGTCTGTAGAGACAGGCTTTCCTGACAGCACAATGCTCACCTGTTCCAGATCCACATCATCAGCCAGCTTCATGTTTTTCGTGTGGATCTGCAGGATCTCCAGGCGGCCAGTGGCATCTGGGATACCAATATCTACCTCCCTGTCAAAACGACCTGGGGAGCACAAAACACTCTTTGAGCTGCTGACTTGGTGAACCAGAGGGGCTGGAGCTGCAGCTGCTGCCCCCCTTTGACTGAATAACGTGATGACAAGCCACACACACACACAAAATTTCAGAAAATGCCAGAATTTTGAGTTTCCATGCAGCATCTACCAGCAGAGTAGCTGAGTCAGAGAAGAAAGAAAGGCTTTGACCATTCAGAGAAAGCAACACTACCATATTAATTACAGTTCAAGGTTATATGACACAGGACTGCTGGTTCAGTGACTTTTTTCTGAGCCTCATTCATAGGGAACGACACTCCTCCCAAACCAACACACCATAAGATATTAATTTCTACCTTTTTGTCCTCACCACAAGAGTCTACAAATATAGAGAGCTTTAATTTTTCAGAACTTTCATAGCAGAAACCAAGTGGTGAATAGCATGAATTGCCCAGTATCTGGAGAGGCAGGAAACCTCTTATTATATATAAACATAAACCTACTATTAAAACCTATTACCTATAGTAAGTACACCCATTGTTTGCCTGCAGCCACAGCTGCACAGTCAAAAGCCTCACTACACACTTAAGAGGCTGTTTTCCCCCACGCACTTGCCTGGTTCACTGTTACAGGCTTTACCAACTGGTCACACTGCAAACTATCAGAAACTTGAAGCTCAGTAACATCCTGACTTCTCATCAGTGAAAGGAAGAGAAATCAGACAACTCAGGGTATTCTTTGCAACCTGAGGCACGAACAGCCCCTGAAATAACTTCATCTAATAGAGGCTAACACCACACTTCTCCATTTCAAAGTTTTGGTTTCTGTTTGTTTGTTTGTTTGTTTGTTTGTTTTTTCTTTTCTTTTCTTTTTTTTTTTTCTTTTTTTTTTTTAATTTCTACAAGTTGTAACCTAATATGGCACAGAAGAATGATACCAAAGGCTGGAAAGGCTGGAAGCACAGAGATGAATTTCAAACAAGCAGCTAGAGACAAGTCAAGAGCTTATATAACACAAAAGACGTTTAGTATTAACTTCTGCTCAACCCTCCCAAGGTCCGTGAAGCACAGCCTGTAACAAAGTCTGTGAGACACAAAAAAGGGACTGCAGTCATGGTTACCGAACCGCCTGAGAGCTGGGTCAATGCTGTTGGGTCTGTTGGTAGCTGCCATCACGATCACGTGTGCTCTCTGTTTCAGTCCATCCATCAGAGTCAACAGCTGGGACACAATGCGACGTTCCACCTCTCCATGTGTCTGCGGAGAGAGAAACCAGTGGTCAGGCCAAAAGCTCACAGCGGGAGTGCTGTACCGAAGCAGACAGATGAGGCGGCTGCCAGCTGCTAAGAAAGATGGTGAAACTGTATCTAATTCTTCTCCAGCCCAGCAGAAATCAGATACAAAGTTAAAGACTGTTTTTACCCTGTAGTGAAAGGCAAGGATTCACATCAGCTGCTACCAAAAGCATCAACCTCTTTACCTCTTCTACCTCCTCAAGGCCTCCTTTACCTTCTCTCTCTTAGGAGCAATGGCATCCAGCTCATCAATGAAGATAATGGCAGGAGCATTCTTCTCTGCTTCTTCAAAGGCTTTCCTCAGGTTGCTCTCAGACTCACCAGCCAGCTTGCTCATGATCTCAGGACCTGAAAAAGAGGCACTGTGGCACTGGCAGACAGGCAGCGAGACCCAGGCATGCAGATGAATGTTTCTAGTAAAATGTTCACAATAATGGACAAGCTATATTTCAAGCTAAAGTGAATACTATCAACTGAGTTCACTAAGTCTGCAGTTGAACAGGCAGGAACAGCATGCAGAATTACTTTCTATCGTTATTGTGGTGTCTTCAGTTTGCTCTAACAGAATGCAGTGCTAGTCAATGAGTTACCTTTAGCTGCCTCTTTCCTTACCCTACTTCACACCTGGGGAGCTTCTCTGTAATGTGCCACCACACACTGCTAATGCCAGTCCTAGCTTGCAAGAGAAGCAATCAAATGATATGGTGATGAAGAATCAGGAAAAAGCTCTGAGCTTTTTTTCTGAAGCTTCCTTTAGCTTTCATCACACAGGTATACATTTACCTCTGCAAGATCCTGTACATTAGCTTTAAAACCCCAACAAAACAGAACAAAAAAACCCCCCAAACCTAAAACCCACATCCCCTGAAAAAATAAAAAAAGAAATGTGTGAGCACACCAATCCCAGAAGGAAGGACAGCACTCCCCAGAAATCTCCTACGACACCAGTGCAGGCTTACAGATTTATACACTTAAAAAGTTTTAGATATTTTTCCATCATGCAGATGGGAGTGGTAAAGAGGAAGGATGTTTCTAAAATATCCAAGAAAAAGAAACCTGATCCTCTGGAGTGCAAAGCTGCTAGCTCACTGAAGCAAGCTGGCTGCAGAGCCACTGGTGTCAACAGGTACTGGGAGTGTTTCTTCACAGGTTAACTCTCCAGTCCACAGCAGCTCTGCCTACAGCACTGCCTGCAAGCTCCAGGATTGGGGCTGGCAGACAGAGAACACACCACTAGCCCTGACAATGTCTCTTTTTATTCTGCAATAGAAACACAAGTGCCTCAAGAAACTTCTGGCTTGCTGGAACAGAGACAACTTCCACACACTTTATATCTGACAAGGACAACATATGGTTAAAACCTGTCCCCCTGGTATGTTGAGACACAACATAGGCCACCTTCCTACTGCTGGTCATTGCTATGCTGTGCTGTATATTCCCTTCCTATTGCCTTCATGGGTCTATGTGACTGAAATCAGAAAAGCAAAGCATCACTCCATAAGTAAAAGCATTATTCCAGCACCAATTGTAAAATGGGACAGAAAACATCTAAGGAAAATGCAGAATTTAGTCCTTACTGGATGTAAACCAGGAATCACAATTGCTACAGGTGAGAGCTATCAATAGGAGGTTCTGTTTCTTGTAGTGAAGTCCCAGGGTACTCCTTACAGCTTTCAGGAAAGTTTCTCCCCATCAATGTAGTATTAAACAACGTAAGTCTTCTGCTTTACTTCAGGGGAAAGAGAAATTCACAGCAGAAAAGCTTCTTTTCTGAATGGAACACTGTGGCAGCAACAGAAGCAAGTGTCCTGCACACTTACATTTAGA
Source organism: Florisuga fusca (assembly GCA_038090715.1). Lineage (NCBI taxonomy): Eukaryota > Metazoa > Chordata > Aves > Apodiformes > Trochilidae > Florisuga > Florisuga fusca. Next base: position 6,457,490 of record JAAWXA010000034.1, read on the forward strand.
ATATTCTCAGCAGCTAACTCCCAGCTCTGCTCTCAGCAACATAAGTGACCACCCAGCAGCCAGACTCCAACTCCCTCTGTCACAAAGCTGTCTTTCAACTGCCCTGACACAATACAATCAAGTTTAAGGGCACTCCCACTACAGATGCTTCCACATAAATGGTCTCCAAGTGCCCCCAGAAGCACGTTTGAAAGAGGTAAGGATGGATGTCAGGGAGAAAACGTGGCTGTACAAGCACTACCAACATGAGTCATTACTTTAAGATGGATGAATAAGCACAGAGCAGATCTGGTGCCAAAGCAGCCACAAAACGTACCATTAATCAAGAAGAAGAAAGCCCCAGTTTCATTGGCCACTGCTCGGGCAATCAGTGTTTTACCAGTGCCAGGAGGACCGTACAGGAGGATCCCACGTGGAGGCTGAGGACAAAAGCAAGAGACTTAGGTAGTGAGCTCATACCTGAACGCCTAAGCAGCTTCACAGTGAAACCATAAGCATTTGACAGAGCTGGTCCAAAACAGGGATGCAAACTCACACAACAGCTGTCATCCCATCACTGCCATCAACACCCTTACTGCTTTGCATGACACACAAACAAAAGCCTTGCCAGTAACTGACAGCGTTGATCCAAGCATCGCTGCACTTGGCAACTTGGTAGCACTTTAATCTGTGTCCAGAGAATATAAGGAAATGCTTTCCAGCACTTAAAAATGCTACACATTACCTTCCCCCCCACACACAAAACCTCTGACATCAAGAGTCACCTGTGAGGGCAAGGCCCCCACCCAGCTGGTGCAGATGGGGACTTACCTTCACCCCTATGGCCTTGAAGAGCGCCGGGTGCCGGAGGGGAAGTTCCACCATCTCTTTGATCTGAGCCAGCTGCTTCCGGCAGCCACCAATGTCATCATAGCCCACCTCATTCAGTGACTCCTCTTCATCCTATCCAGAAGAAAACACATTAGAAAACAGCTGCAGAAAAACAGCAGTTCCAACAACCCTTCCCAGTCTACAGAAGCCAGGAATTTGGGTTTTTTCCTCACAGCCATCTCCTTTCCATCTTGAGATTCTCACTTTCAGCCTTCCTGGTGTCTTTTGTGATTATTTCTTAGCTCTGTCTTCCCAGGCAGCCAAAGGGAATTGCCTGCACATTCCCAGACCTCACTGAAGCCCACTGTCTTTCATGACAACCTCTCTGCCAGGTTCTCTACAAACTCCATCACAAAACAAGCTCTGTGACCCTCTGATGTGACTAACAAAGACAGCAACAGACCAACATAAAATATATTTATTTGTTAATCAGTAAGTAGTATCTCTAACTCCTTGACATGCTCTAGCTACCATACAGTTTGCAGATGCAGTGTTGTCTTTTAGGATTGACTCAAATTAACAGAGAATGTTAGGATCCAGATGTGGATAAGACTAACTTCAACCAGCATCCATCCCTTTGGCTATCCAAATGTCTACTGGCTTCAGTTATCTGCAAGGTTAGGCCACACTCAAGCAATACAGTAACACAGCCTGGAATCTCAGAGGGGCTCATCCCAAGACCCATGAACAGGAGCTACTACCTCAGGCAGGTCACTGAGGGTCTGGCCCCATCAAGGGCTGCAGGTCTCCAGCTCTGCAGATTCTTGTAGTCTCTGGGCCTTGCTTCAGGGATGAGGGAAACCTTTCTAATACCTGCTGGGAATTTCCCTCAACTTGGCTCATGCAATTGCCTCTAGTCCTTGGGCAGAGCTCTCAGAAGACCCTGGTCAGCTACCCCTCCACACCAGGCAGGTGCCAGTAAGCCTGTCCCTTTGCCTTCCCTCCTCCAGGCTGCCTCCTCTCACTCTCCCATCCCTTCCTCATTCATTCTGACCTCCAGCTCCTCATTGATTTGGTGGCCTGAGCTGAACTTGCTGTATCTCCTGTGCCCTGGACTCAAGGGCTGTCCAGATGCAGTCTCACAGGTGCCACACAGAAGTGAATTTTTCAGAAGCCAGTTATTTACAAAACCTACCAGCACTATCTGGATTCACAAGCAGTAAAAAGGCACTTACTTGCCAAGTCTGCAACTGCCTTAGATCACTTCTCTGGTATTTCCTACTCTAAATATTAAGGAGATCAAGACCTGTCATGCAAGCCATTCAGCCATGCAACCTAACCCTAACCCTAACCCTAACCCTAACCCTAATCCTAACCCTAACCCTAACCCTCTTGAGGGACTGCAGAAATGCTTTCTAATTTCTCACTGTAAAAGCACTAACTCCTTTCTTTTCATGTGGCATTAAATTCAGCAACACTGTAAGCTCAACCTGCTGGGGATCAAGGAAACTTTGGTGGTAAAAGACAGATCTAAGTCCAGCATGAGATATCTGGAAGCAGATGCAAACCAGCTGCTGCCAAAACATGACATCTCATCAGCAAACCTACACACTGGTGGGGGACAAACCTACACATGAGGAAGGACACTGAACTATGTTTCTCTGACTGCTTTCAGCAACAGCTCATCTCCTGAAACCAGAATTTCTCACCATTACATTTGATACCAAAAAAGGCCAAAACAGGAACTGAAAACACTGCTGCTCTCAAGTGCTGCCACAGAAACAGATTTCAGACAGAGGGGATTCAGCAGGAGAACTGTATGGCAGGACTCCACTCACCTCTCTTTTGATGGGTTCTCCCTCACAATGGATCACCGTGTCTGGAGCCACTATACAGTATGGACTGGGATCTGTCTCCACCACTTTGAACTCCACTGCACGCATCCCTCCACGCACCAAGAAGATGTCACCTGTAAAACCCCATAGGCTTCAGTAGCTTGTGGCAAAATGTTGACCCTTGTACTACCAGCAGCCCCAGGGGACAAGGAAGTGGGTTACACAGGCACACACTGCTGGCATTTGTAAAGCTGCTCTGCATTTTAAAATCCAGGGCTGTGTGCACTGTGACTACCCAAGGACTGGTTAGATCCACAGCAGCTCAAGTTCTCAAAAGTTCACCCAGTAACAAACAGCAAACAATAGAAAATAATACTCTGCCTAAATAAAAAAGCGTGGAATCACATTTCTTTTCCATTCAGTTTCAATTTAGCATTTCTAAAACAGGCAAAAAGCCTTAACTCCGTAAAAATAGATTTTGTAGTTGTTATTCTAGTTGTTACTAGTTACAACTGGTTGCCTCTGGGAGCAGAATAATATTTACTACTGGACTATGACTCGTGGCTTAACTGGGGTACAAAAGCTGGTTAACTTCAACTCGTGTTTATAGTGTATTAGGATCTATTTGTTCCAGCACAAGTGCTACTAGCATAGCTCCAAAAGTGCATTTGGTCTTCTACAAATTCTCTCAGTTATTAATGAAACTACTTTGAAGAAGTTAATTTAGTCAGGGTGACAGATGGTACACCTAAACATTTGATTAATATGCAGGCAAGTCCCCAGTTCTGTCAAGTGGTAGCAACTGAATGTAATAAGATGTTCTCCTGAGTTCAGCCCTTCCCATCTCACACAGCTAAAAAACACAGAACTGTCAAGCTGCTCTGCCAGACAGCAGCAGCAATCACCTTTTCTTCTGAAGATCTGGAAAAAAACGAAATCAGTGCCAGCCAAATCTGACTCTACAGATGCCAGCCTTTACAGAGACCTGCACAAGCTTTCTAGAAATTCCCTTTATTCAGTCTCAAGACCAGCTCACACCCACTGCCATCAGGACTTCAGTAAGAGGCATTGTTACCTTTCCTGATGGGTCTGTAAGCTTCCAGAAAGTATGGCTTGAGATAGACTTCAAATAGATTCCCTGTGATCCCTTCTACTGTGTCATCAATTGGCAGCACGTGGATACGTTTGCCATATTTCACATCTGGGCAAGGTTGGATGCTGGAAGAGAAGAAAACTCCAGTTAGCCCCATCATGCTTAACTCGCACCCGAATCTGGAAAAGGCACTGACACCCCTTCCCAGACCAGGACATATAAGGACTCTCCAAAGCCCTGGTGAGACTTCCTACCTGCATGTGTACATTTTCAATGCTTACAAGGCAAAAATCATGCCCATCATGAGCTACACACACTTTTCTTCACTTCTCTATGTTGTAACCAAGACCACTGAGACCTTCTTCCTACCTCCCTGCTCCTCTGTAGACCCCTCTCACCACCCCCAAGGCACACTCACAAGTTATTAATGCAGCCTGAAGACCCCCGAGAGCCACAACAGGCTCTCACAGTACCAAGTGTCTGTCAGTCCCATTCTGTGGAGGCTGACATTTAGGTTAGGGATCCTAGGCCCCTTCCCCCTTTTAAAATAAATACTACAGTTACTATTTTGCAGTGCAAAGTATCAAGCTATGGCAGAAAGCTCAAAGTGGCTGTCCCAGCTAGGAAAAGCCTAAGTGGAACTGCAGCTGAGCATGCAAGTTTTCATAAGTGACATTGCTCAAGATTCTTCAATAGATTTTTTTTTACCACATGATGTAGAGAAAGGACATAGCAGAAGGGTAAAGGAAAAGACAGACTGCCCCAGAAGGAAAACAGCTGACAGACCACAAGCAGGAAGCGATTAGCACATGAATCTGGATTCTGGCAGAAACCAGGCCACAAAAAGTAATGCAATAAGCAATTAAATACCAGCAAGAAAAACTCTTGATGGCAAGAAATGCAAAAATTCTCTGACCCTTGCAACAAGGCTAAAACAATCAGTAATCCATTTGGAAGGCTGAGAACCCTACAGACACCACCCCAGTGGAGAAAGGGAGAGCACCAGCTGAGCTGTCATACTAGAAACTACTCCAGCAATGCCCTCATGTCAGGTTAGTAAGAATTCACTTTTATTTTAAATTCATAGGCTGGCTCAAAGTATTGTTCTGGTCCAACTACAGTGGTGTTTAAAACTTGCATTTTTTAGTGACAAAGGGGTGAGTAAACCAGCCTGACTTCTCTTTGAAGTTGGTATGAAAAGTATTTTGCATTTAAAGAATATTCCAGATATCACCCTAGGAAGTCTAGTGTCAGAAACCAGGATCCATTTTCCCAGAACATGTGGGATATTCCAGATTAGGAAGATGCTCAGGAGGAGCAGCTGTTAGCCTTCCCATATTTAAGCCTGCAAATTAGCATCCTTATGCATAAGAAATGCTTCCCAGCCCCCATCCAAGAATGGAAACTCTCTCCCATAAGCTGACGTGCACTTCTATGCTTTCCAACTACTTTCTGCAAGAGTTGCACAACAAAATCCCTGCAACATCTGTCAAGCACTTAGGGGTAACTCCTGCAAACTCTGCTACTGGCTCAATCAATTCAGAGCCAGCATGCAAATTATTTAGGCAGCCCAAGGACAAGTCCCCAGCAAGTGAGTCCTCACCTGATCACATCACCCAGGCGCACTCTCAGGTTGTTGCGAACAACCCTGTTCATGCGGATCTTCTCATCGGAGCAGGTATCATCTGACAGCACAATACAGACTGCTTCTCTCCTCTTCTTCCCCTTTAGCAGGACAGTATCCCCCCTGAACAGTTGCAATTCATCCATTTTTGCCTGTAAACAGTAAAAGCATTAGAGCCAGCTTTTGAGGACACAAGAAGAATTCCAGCATTCGGAAGAGAATTATTTGACTTTGGAGAATCACATTTTGGAAGTGACATCCTAGCTGTCAAGGACAGAGGCTCCCACTAGGCAGGTCAAGAGCTAATCTAGAGACCAGACTAAGAGCACAATCTCAAATAAACCCTACAAACTGAGAACCAAATTACATTTTACCACGCAAGAGTGTGAGGAAAACAAGATAACCCTCCCTTCTCTCCAAACACCTGCATCTTCTGACACAAATACAGGTTGCAAGGTTACATTCCAGGTTAATACACAACAACAACTTGCAAATTACCAGATTAAAAGCTTTGTTTTTAATAGATGACGTACCTGGGACAGTGAGACAACACTGTTGTCTTCATTGATGGCTTCATCAACAATTAACCGATTGGGCCTGTTCTTCTGCTTCAGAATAGCAGTTGATAAATCATCTGCTTTAGAACTGACAAAGAAAACAGAAATTATCAGGCTGAGTGGTACTGCTCCCCCATGTCGAGCCACTCCATTCTCCTCTCCAATTGCTGCAGGTTTCTTTGTTACCTTGGCTTTTAGAAACTATAGTTGTTTATAAGATAAAGGAGAACATTTTTCCCAGGTACCAGTTGAAAGAGTCCAAAGCATGATGTTTTCTGTCAGTAAATGTAAATATTTTTCTAGCCTCAAACAGTGGTGAAGCTATCTGTGAAAAGAAGTGGTCTGTGAGAGGCTGCTGACTGTAAGATGTTTTGCCTAAAAGAATTACTCAGACTCATCTGAAATCACATATAACCACTGCCACCAAAACAAAAGTTCAAGTCTGCTGGTGTCAAATCCCAGATAAATAGGGGAATTAATAGACAATGCTGCAGCTCCCCTGACAGGAAGAGTTGTAAGAGTTTAGCCTGTCCAGGCCTATTAGTTAAACCTAATAAGCCAGTAGAAATATTCAAGTGTTCAGGACAAATTGAGTTTCCTTTTTAGGTGTAAGCACCTTTTTAGGATATAAGCACCTTTTCAGCACATCCTCACAGAAGTCACTGCAGCCCAAGCCTGTTATACCACAGGGAGTAAGACAGGTAATTCATTCACCTTCACAAAAACGGAGAAATCAAACAGCACAGAAACGGAAGGAAGGCAGATTAAGTGATTTCCTTCAATACCTAACACAGCAATTAATTCACTACAAAAGAAATACGAATTTGAACCAGCTGATTCCCAAGGAGCTCTTGGAAGCTGCCCCTGAGCCTGGCACAACAGTTTTGTTTATTCTCCTGTGCAGGCACACGACCACTTTCCCCAGGTATTCCAGATGTGCCAGCGCCTACAGTTGGGAAAGAAAACTTTGCCATTTGGTTTGGTTCTAACGAAGAAAATAAACTCTTCCTTTGCCCTAAGCAAGCAGCAAGGGTAAGCGAAGTGCACAAAGCTTTGTGGACCGTGGTGTTGGCCACACACTTTGGCTCCACTTTGCTCTTTTAGGGATGAAATACCTGGAAGAAATCAATCCTTGAGTGGAAGTGGCAGAGCAAGCAGCTAACTCACCACCAACACAGACCATGGCAGCAGTGCAACAGCTGGCACACTCACTTCATGTTTAAAAGGGTGACATCAGAGAGGGGTGACATACCTACAGCATCATGTTATTCCAGGTGCCCCCTTGCCTCTCAAGACAGAGGTTATTTCCAAGACAGGCTGGGTGGTACTTCTCAGATACTTAAAAAGAGGAACAATAGCAAGAAAGCCTGTGAGGGCAGCCAGCTTGTTTCCAAGAGGTTCCCAAGCTTTGTGTAAGCCCTGGTGGCAGGGGAAACATGTTGGAAACAAGAGACAACTTTAAGTGAAGTAAAGGATGGGTTGTAAAACAGCTTTCCTGGACCATCAGCACTAGGAAAATCATGGTTCACCTCTCTTAATTGAAGAGTGCAGAGGTGCAACAGGGACATTCATCCCTCTTGATCACTCAGTGAGATGTTACAGATCCATTCTCTGAACACAAAGACATGAGAAAGGCTGCTGGGTACATCCTGGAAGAAGGTCTTTAATTTCTTCTTCAGCCTAAAATGTGGTCTTGGTTGAGTCCTAAAAGCTCTGACAATTCCCAGAGAACTCAGAAAGCATTAAGAAAATGAAGCCAAGACATTTTCAGGTCAGACAGAAACTTGGAGTTAAAACAGTGGATAAAAACCCGAACAACTTACTTGTAAGGACCCTGCCTCAGCTTTAGCTCCTGGACACTGGGAATTGATTTGTCAGGTAGATTTTAAGTTGAGCTAAGGGACACCAGAAAGTCACAACACTCCTATTTAGCCTGTTGAAATTGTGAATGTAACTCACACCTCTCTGCACACGAGATGTGGATCTAAAGGCCTTCTGATAAGAAACTGTTGTAACACTTTGGCTCCATGGATTGTCACTGGAACTGGGTGGCTGTCCCTTGGGATGCAGAGGCTGCCATGAATCCTAAAAAGCAGTCTGGGACACAAGATTAAAACAAAGAGAAGAGGAACTGGGCAGTAAATGGAAACTTTTGGACCAAAACTGTCAATAAACCAAAAATTGTTATGAATCTGGAATGAAAATTCAGGTACCTCTCTACACACACCAGGGCTGAAGGGGACAGCAAGAGGTCCACTTGGCTCTGCTGAATGCAAGAAAAAAGTTTTAGTGCTTAAGAAGTGACTCTACAGTTTCCTAAGAAAGGGGGAAGGGCTGGATCAATTTTGTCAGTATATTACTGCACTTAAAGCAATCAAAATGCTTTGTGGCATTAGAATTGGAACAAAAGTCTCTAAGAAACAGCATGCAGGCATCTAAAAGCATGGGGTCAGCTTCAATTATCTGAAAGTTCTGCAAAGAAACAAGGGTGTTATGAAATTACATGTCAGCTACACAAGAGAGTGATATTATTTCTGCTACAGACAAAGGTGAGGACTTGAGAGGTAAGACCTGTCCACCTTCCAGAGGCACTTAAGAGTATTGCTATCATCACCATTTGCTCTCATTGCATCTCTCCTGGGGGTTCTTCATGGATGATGGAGCAAAATATGTCTGAGCACCTCAACCTCACTCACAAAATTCTTGACATCTGTGCCTCAGAGAGCCAGAACTGAAAGTACTAAGTCAGAATGCCTAAAGCATGCATTGGGGCTGTTACCTGTCAGCCTTCCTGAGTGCACTGGTGAACTTCAGCAAAGGGCAGGACAGACAGCTGACCTAGGTTACTTTCAAAACTTCTCAGTGAGGTTCCCCTCAGAAGGAGCCTGGTGACAATCTTCTAGATCACTTCCCTCCCTCACCCCGTTTGTCACCTCCCTCACACACTTTCCCTCTTCCCTTTCCCTTCGCTTTCCAACAAGGAGATAAACTAAATACAAAAAACATATCTTTAGGAGCTGTTTCTGGATTAAAAGGAAATTTGATGCCTGCATCAAGCCTGCCCCTAGACAGTGGCCAGGAGTGAGGATGCAATCCCCAGCACAGCTAACAGTCAGATTCCCATATGAAGTGCAAGATATCAATAAAACTGAAACAAATATGTACTATCCCCAAGACCAACAATAAGCAGGCTACTTATGCTCCCATTTTTTGTCTCACAGCAAAGCAGTCCAACAGCCCCAGCTGACACAGGGAAGTGGTGGGAAGGGAACATTTTAGAACTTGCATCACTTCAACATTTTTCTGCGTGCCAGAGCTCCCCTCCTTCAGCATGTGACAATGCCCAGTGGATGGTGTGAAGAGTGAGAGCACAGAGTGATTACCAACTGGTGGTTCTCCTGAAAACAACTACCAACCTCCAAAGCTGAACTGAAACTAAGGAAAAAAGTTGCTCCTGCAAGTCTGTGCTAAAATTACAGTGAGAAGGCACTGCCTCAAACTGAATCCAGCTGCAATAATGAAAGTGAAAACAGTCATGCCTTCTGTGTGCTGTTGCACCTTTTTATCAATATTCCCACGAATTGGCTTCCCAGATAAAACTTGCCAGAGGTTTCTAACCACCATGAACATCCATGTTACAGGCTGAAGTGGCAGGTATTAAAATATATATATATATATATATAACCCTGGAGCATGTTATGCATTGAAGGGAACAGGCATGGTATGACAATGGCAGCCACTCACCAGGACAGCACATGACACCCAAGCAGTGAGTTCAGACCCCTGCTCAGAGGCCAAGCTCTCAAAAGCTGTTCCAGACAGGCAGGCACAGCAAAGTGAGGATCCCTTCAGAAACCCCACAGCCTCGGATACTGCAGTGCTAGGGGCTGTGCTAAGGCTCACTACAGCAAGATGGCTGCCAGCAGCTCTGACTGAAAAATGGCAACTAAAAAGTAACTCCTTCCTAGTTGCTGAGTAACTTTTGTTGGATCCCAGGTGGTGAAAAGAACTCTGCTCAAGGTGAAGTGTCTTTTTAAAGACACCGTTCACCTCACTCTTGGCAAAACGCACCTCTGAGACCACCACCACTTTCACCACAAGCTCCACCACGGACACTGAGTTCTTGGCACACCTTGCTGGAACTGACTCTGGAGGACTGAACAGGTCTAAACTTGCATAAGGAAAGGAGAACACAAACAACAGGCACTAAAGGAACCTAAAGTGCCTCTGGCAAGACCGAAAAAGTAACTACAAATATTCTTGGATTTTTGAAATTTATCTTCAGGTCTCATTTTTACTGCTCTGAAGGGGTAATGAACTGGCTTGTGCATAAGGGCTGTGAGCAGAGAGGTCACTATTACTCAACTCATTTTTGAGGAGGACGAAAGATGATCCTCAGCCTGGAACTGAAAACAGTGAGGCAAGACACCAGATACTAAAATACAGCCGATCGCCTCAGCTGCCAGAGAGGCCAGCCCAGCACAACATGTCTGCCTCTGCTAATGCCAAGTCACTTGCTAGCCCCAGGCCGAGGGCCGCTGCGGGCAGGAGGCCGGGACATGCCTCTTCCCCCTCGCTGCCCCAACAGCCGCTCCAAGGCCTAGAAGACAAAGCCCTCCCCGGCTGAGGCGATCGGCTGTATTTTAGTATCTGGTGTCTTGCCTCACTGTTTTCAGTTCCANCCCCGCTCCTTTCCCCTCCCCATCGTCAGGAGCCTCAGCCAATCGCAGCGCCGCCACCTCCTGTTCTACCGGGCAACACGGGCCGGGCAGCCAATAGCAAAAATCCGGGAAGGAAGGGTGGTCAGCTTCGCCTGGCGATTGGCTAGGGCCCGAAGGAAAGAAGCAGAGCGGAAGAGTTCCAGCCAATCAGAAGAGGCGGGAGGCGGGCACTGGGGTGCGCTGGGCGCGGGAGGGAGGGGGAAGGGAATCTCAGCCGGTCGGGACGGACCGAACCGGACCGAAGGATCGCGGCCCCCGGGTGAGGGGTGTGGGGAGGGCCCGGCCCTTCCCCTCCACCCAAAGACCCCCCCGGCAACTCTCGGTAGCTGAGGGTTGGACGGTGTGTGAGAGCAGCCTGGTCTAGAGGGAGGTGTTTGGGTTGGAATCCCCAAAAAGGGGTGAAGAGAACCGAAACCAAATAGAGCAGAAGCTTTTATTGGAAAAGACCCGTTCTGCTCCCACCCCCCTGGGAATCCAGCTTCATCCAGGAGTGACTCCGAGTCTTGGTGGAGCCCCTCTAGGCCCCCCGTGCTCAGGGGAGACTTCAGCAGAGGGGAGGGGGAGGTGGGCCGGGTCAGCTCGAGTGGTCCCGGTCTGTGGTCTCCAAGTAATCCTTCAGGTTGCTGGCCAAGGATTCCCCGTGAGGAAAGACGGCCTGCTGCAGACAGGACACCAGGTACAAAGGGAAGGACCTGAAAGAGAAGGGAGAGCTGCAGCAGGACCACCTGCCAGAGGGATGGAGAACCTCTCCCACCAAGCCAGGGTGAGAGTTGGTGTTATTCATCCTGGAAAAGGCTCCAGGGAGACCTTATAGCACCTTCCAGTGTCTGAAGGGGCTACAGGAAAGGCAGGGAGGGACTACCTAAAAAGACAGGGAGTGATAGTGCTTCAAACCAGCAGAGCGTAAATTACATATGTATTAATAAGAAACTCTTTACTTTTGGCTTCCCTTGCATATGACTCATCCCAGGGAGTGTCCCAAGCCTCCAAAATCCCAACCATGTCCAAAACAACCACGGTCACCCCAAAAACTCCAGGCCTTCAAAGACACTGCCCTACCCAGGCCTGCCTGACTTAAGGAAAACTCTACCTGTGTCAAGTTTTTAACCCTGCTGCACACAGTTAATGATTACTTAAATAGGATAAACTGTTGTTAAAAGTGTAAAAGGAAGTTGTGGTGAGACACTGGCACAGGCTGCCCAGGGAAGTTGTGGCTGTCTCATTCCTGGAAGTGTTCAAGGCCAGGCTGGATGGGGCTTGGAACAATCTGGTCTAGTGGGAGGTGCTGAGGTTGGAACTAGATGATCTTTTAGGTCCCCTCCAACCCAAGCCATTTTATGTCATGGCCTGACTGGGAGGTCAGCTCTGCCTCTCCGAGTTGCTGTAGAAGAATGGGGAGTAAACCCCTCAGACACAGCTGGAAACATGGGTCGTGCTCCTGGAACTCTTGTGTGGGGCTGAGATTTCCCCTCCATCCCTCTCCACACCTTCCCAGCTGCCCATCTTCCCTAGGAGGGCTCCGGGAGAACTTCAGCCAGCGAGCAGCAGCCTCCTGCTTTCTGTCCAGTTTCCACAGGGCCTGCACCAAGTAGGAGGCAGCATCTGGGTCACCTGCAGGACATGAAGGGGGATTCAGGCCTTGGCAGGGGAAAAGCAGGTTCCTAGCACTGCTGTGGTATGCAGGGTGTTGCAAAAAGAAGGTGAGAAGACAGGTGAGGCTGGTGAGAGGGAAGAGAGGTGGTGTCATGGGGAGGAGAGCACCCAGGCTGTGTTGCAGGCTCTAATTAAGCCTGGGGCTGGCAGCCAGGGCAGATGGCATCACCCCTGAGGTAAAGCTGGCCACACATGTCTGGACATGGGTTGGGGTTCTCCTTGCAGACAGCTGCACACCCCGAAGGGATGAGGCCTCAGTCAGAACTGGGACCAGCAAGTCTGGGACCAGTAGGTCTGGCAGATCCTGACTAAGTTCCCTTGCAGTGTGTCAGTATGGCCAGAGCACTGCACAGGGTCACCCCGAAATCAGAACCCATGCCTCAGTTGTGCTTGGACTCCTGCAGTTCCCCACGTCAGTCCCCTCTCCCTGACAGCCCTCTGTGTTCAGCCTGTGGTCTGGCAGGCATGGACATGCTGCTCCCCAGGATGAAGCCAGGGTCCAGCTGCTGAGTAACTGTGGTCTAAAAACCCAAGACCTTTCTGCTGCATACAGCAAAGCATCCCAGTATAAAATTTGTGGAAATCCCCTCCGTTCCTCACTAAAATGAGGCTCTTACCTGGTGAGATCTGCAAACTGTGCTGGAAATCCAACAAGGCTTCCTTGTGCTTTCCCAGCTCCAGGAATTGTGTCCCTCGCCCAATGAGGGAGAGCAACCTGATCTTCTGGAGCACCTCCACTTCTGGCAGGAGATTCTCTGGCAGAGATAGACACACATACCTGGAGACAGCATCCAGACATTCCCTCACTCATCTCAGAATGCTGAGCCAGGTGAGCAGTTGGGACAGGCCAAATATTTACTCATTTGGAGGTGTTCAAGGCCAGGTTTGATGGGGCTTTAAGCAACCTGGCCTAGTGGAAGGCGTTCCTGCCTGTGCAGTAGGGTTGGAACTAGAAGTTTAAAGTTCCTTCCAACCCAAACCATTCTGTAATTCTATGATTTTCCAGTCCCCAAAATCCTCAGTGGCAGAGCTCTGCCTCTCTGATAGGCTGAAGGTGAAGAACACCAAGAGCTTGGTATGCTACATGGCTCTGGTGAGCAGTGACCAGCAGCCTGGCCTTTGGCTGCACATAGGCACAACAGGTACAGATCTCTGTCCTGAAATCTGGAGATGCTTCCTGGTTCTCAGCCCATTTAACCTGGAAGGTGGAAAAGGAGGCAGAGTAGAAGACAAGCCCTGCTACAACCAAACCAGCCAACCCTTCAGCTGCTCCAGCATGGTGAATAGCTCATGCTGGGACAAGCACCAGCTGCCAGAGGTGACACTGGGGACAGAGCCTGTCTACTGTACTGCAGATCCTGGCCCAGCCAGGCCCTACATAGCTCCCAGCTGTGCAGTGTCCTACCTGTCAGTCCAACACCAGACCCACAAAGCTGAACTCGTAAGAGATCACCAAGGCACCTGTGGGCAGAAGGAGGGAGGAGCTCCAGTACTTGTGTCATGCCCTGCCCTGGCAGTTCCCAGACATTGTTGCTGTCTGGGAGACCCTTTTCCCCAGCAAGGCTCCCTCACCTGCTGAACTGTGTGATGGCCTCCTTGCTCTCACCCAGCACAGCCCATGCCCAGCCCTGGTGCAGGTATCCAGCTGCTCTCCAGGCAAGGCAGTGCAGACTCTCCTTCTTCTGGGACAGACCACCTGCCAGTCCTGCCCCTGGTGATGGGCACTCTGGCTGCTCCAGCTCCTCCTCCACAACTAACACCCGTGGGATCAAGTCAGTTGTCCGGCTGATGACCTCCTCACACAGAGTTATGGCATCCTGGTGCCTCCCAGCCTGTTCCAAGGCAGATGCTGCTTCCAAGAACACCTCCGGGATCCTGGGCAGAGCTGAGCTACCATCCAGGGGCACCTGGGGAGCAAGAGTGGTGGCAGGGCTCTGTGGCAGACACAGAACTGCACAGCACCAAGCAGAATGAGCCTGTTGCTTACTGGGAACCCTCAAACCCAATCACACAGATCCTGGTGCCTGCTGGAGGAGGCAGAAACTGTGAAGCACTGACAGCTCAGCAGAATAAAGGGTGAAGGATATCCAAAACCAGGCCAGCAGATGCTCCCCACAGGAAGGGGAAGCTGTTTCTCCAAGTGTGCAAGTGGTCTCTGGTACAAATCTGACAACAGACATGCACAGCTCAGAGGTGCCAGCCTGCACCTCGTTTCCTTCATAGCTCAAACTATACACTGAAACCTGGCAGGATGATGCTTGGGCTCAGGAACAGAGGATAGAGATCCAAATCTCTCTACTGAGGGAACTCTTAAGCAGGGCACCTACCTGCTGCTGCAGCCCCTCCTGAAGCAGAGTCAGAACATCCAGATAATGTTCCACTGCATCAGCCACCCTGCAAATGGGACAGAAGGAGCTGGGGGACCCCAAGAAGTGCCATGAGCCAGGTGGAACCTGGATCACCAGCCCACAGGCTGCGACCCTGCACATCACTCACTCCGGTCATACCACCCGTGACCTACAACAGCAGAACTCAGCTGGATGATTTCCAGGAGCACAGAGAGGACTGCAGAGCCTGAACAAGCAGCATGTTGCAAGCAGGCCAGAGGGGCTGTTACCTCCCATCCTGGAGGCAGCGTTGTGCCAGCAGGTACTTCACTTCAGAGGGGTGGCGATGGCGAAGGAGAGAAGCCAGGACTGGTGTGCAGACAAGGAGCTCTGCTTGCATTAGGAAATGTGGATTAGAGGAAGCAGCTCCTGGAGGGTTTTTTTCCAGAGCCTGTGAAACCAAAAACAGAAAACAAGGTCAACATAATGCTGGCCAAGTCCCAGGCAGCAGCAATCATGTGTCACTTCTGGCCTCTGGAGATGCACCCAGAGGAGCAGAGGCACTACACTTTGTAAGCACAGCCATGCTGCTCTTGCTCACTGTGGCACCAGGAAGAGCAACCAGGATCACACAGGAACAGGCAGACTTCTTATCTCCACCAGGAGATGTGCCAGATCACTCAAGATCACCTCAGGTTTATCAGTTCAAGGTGCTCTGAGTTGCCTGGAACACCCTCCCCCATTGCAGCCACAGACCTAGTTAGACCAGATCTTGGGCAATTTGTGATGAGAGAGCTGCCTCACCACAGCTGTCCTTATACCTTACTGATTCCCAACAACAGCTGAAGAGCTAACTGGGATTCCACTGCTGTCACCTCCTCCTCCTCCCAGGCAGACCAAGGTTGCTCTGGCTAAGGCACACACACTGCCAGCCACAATCTGCTTTTTCAAGGCCTCATTCCTATCAGAGACCTTACTATGAGGCTGATACTTTCTAGCATGAGTGTAACGTCTTGTCCCAAGCCACCAGGAAATTAACCAGGTCCAGCCCCCTTCCCAACCACTGGGTGTTAAGCAGGAATTCTGGACCTCGTTGGGCTCTTTCCTGCCCACTGCAGAAGGCAGCACCACAGCTGCATCACTGCAGTCTGCTCCGGAGCCTCCTCCAGGGTTAAACAGCTCCCAAGAAGCTAGGAGCCTGTTTGAAGCTCTGGTGACCTCAAATCAACCCAGAACTCTTAGACAAACCTCACAGAGCAGAGCCAGAGCCTGCAGCTCTGCATCAGTCTCCTTCAGCTCATGGTACACTGCTGCAGCATGGGACAGGGCAGGAAGGCACTGGAAGTCCACCTGGAGGGCCCGTTTCAGGTGCTGAAGGGCTGTCTGAGGCTTGCCCTAGTTAGACAGGAAAGAGGTGGGTGTTGTAAGGACATCTTGCTGACATCTTAAATGTTCACTGGGATCCAGATCGCTGCTCTGCATCTCCAGGGATCCCCAATAAGCAAGGGCAGCACTTCAGGCAAAGGCAGCCCTCCCCAGGCTGGTTTTGGAGCTTCACTCTCTGCAGCAAACCCTTATGTTGAGCCAAAATCCCCACCTGGGTTTTTCAGCTCTCCAAGGAGGCTGGAGCTACAAGGGCAACTTCTGCTCAAGCCTTCACCTTCCAGCAGCAGCCTAGGACCACACAGAGCCAATGTGGACACCAGCTTGAGCCTCCCCACCCTGCTCAGGGCTGTATTTCTCCTCTCCCTGATGAGAGGGGAGGAGCCCATCCATTACCATTCGCTGAGCACAGCAGCCCAGGCAGGTGTAGATCTGAGCCAGGACTCTCTTGGAGCAGAATCCTCCTGCAGCTTCCTGAAGGAGGGAGAGGGCAGTGGGGAAGTTCTCAGTCTCCAGTTCCAGCAGCCCTAGGACAGACCCAACACCTCAGCTCTGTGGCTCCCCTTCCCACCCTGCCTGCTCCCCAAACAATCATCCATGCCCTCTTCCCCCTAGCACCACAGGGACCTCCCTGGTCCCCTCTGCACCCAGCAACACACAGCAGGATGGTGCCAAGCTGTCATCTTGGGTCTGATGGTGTTGGGAGTGGACAAGCAGCTTAATGGAAAAGAAATAATAGCAGCTTCCAAGCCCAGATGCTGAGATGCCTGCCTTGTCCAAAAACAAGGACAAGAGCTAGGTGGTGGGGACACATTCATCCACAGGCATGCTGGTGTGGACAGGGAAGCACAGAGAATCTCAGAAAGACTTTTTCCAGCACATCTGGGCCATTTCCCAGCAGGATGCTTTAGGTTGTTAGTTTATTAATATTAACTGCCAATGGTATTTGCTTTTCTTTCAATCCCCATTCCAAGCTTCTCTCTGGGGCTGCTCAGATGTGTCCACATCACCTTCACATCTGCCACCTCCCCCCTGGAGGAAGGACCCTGAGCACATCAGGGCAGTGCTGGCTGTCCCTGGAGCTGCTGGGCTTGTCAAGACAGCAAGCAAGAGAAAACCACAAGAAGGACAGAAGGCAGAAGTGAAGCCAGGTAAAACCTAGAAAGCCAATGTAATGTAGTAATACAGGAATTAGAGAGTTAAACTCAATATGCAGGCTTAAGCAAAAGCATAGAGAACTTAGTACTGAAAAACAACGGAGGTAATAAATCCACTAGGGTACAGGTCACTTTGACACAGAGGAACTAAAGAATGCTAGCATCCCCAAAATAAGACATACCTAAGAAAACCAAAGGGAGATAAAGAAAGGGATGAGTCAAGTAGGCAGCATTTTTGTCAGGTATGGAAGAACCATGCCAAATGCACAAGGAAACTACCCGAATTAGGAAAAGGTTATGGAAAGGACACCAGTTCATGAGGAAGAAGAACAGGAACGACCCCCAGAATTCTCCCCAAATTGAAGACCACTCCTCTAACTCCGCCTTAACTCCACCTGTTATGAATATTAAGAGTAGATGTTGCAATATAATTAATAATCATTATGTATGTTGCAATTGCTTGGCAAAATTGTATAAAAGCTGAATTGTGAGATTGCTCAGGTGGAGCAGTTTGCCCAGGACAATGTGGCTGCTCCCCGGCCGTCAACAAATACCTCCTGCTTAAAGGCTACAAACTTTGTCTCTGAGAAGTTACTCTGTCCATGCCTTGTTTGGGGCATAAACTGGCATCAGAAGTCAGACAAGAGCAGTCACCTGCAGTGACACCAGGGTACAAAGCTGCACGACAGCTCTGCAGGGTTCACACAGCACTGTAACCTGACAGGAACAATATGCTTGCAACAAGACAAGTGCCAAAGACAGAAGAAAGGAAAATCCTTGTAATCTCCCTGCCAGTGTTCCCCTTCATAAAAGCAGAGCCCAGACAGCTACCTAAAGCCACAGACAGGCAGAGGAACCCGTGGCAGTGCAGAGAAGGGCTTAGCTGTGTAAAAAGCAGGAAAGCTTCTCTGGATACTGAGCATCAAAGTACAGAGAGAGACCCAGAGGCCCAGCCCAGGCCTTCTACCAAAGGAAGAGCACAAAACCACAAGGGCCTGTCAGCTTAGGAAGAGGAACCAGGAAAAGGGAAGGAGAAGAGAGCAGTGTGAGGCTGTGCTGGCATGAGAACCTCCTCCACACAAACCTTGCAGAAAGGCTGCTGCTGTGCAGAGGGTCTCTTTCAAGTCCTCAGCACTCTGTACAAGGGGCAGGGATGCCTCCTCGGCAGGCACTTGCCATGCCTTGAGCAGGGTGAGAAGTTTGTTCTCCCCCTGGCTGCAGCGACCTCTCCCCGTATCCTGTGAATAAACAGACAAAAAAAAAAACCCAAAACCAAACGAGAATGCTGAAGAGAAGCAGGAAACACCAGTCCCAGAGCATGGGGAAACTGTAGTCCCAACAAACTGTGGGACAACAGTGCTCCCTGTGCTGAGGGGCAATTTCCTACCACCCTCTCACTACAACAGCAATCCCCTCACTGCAGTGACACCTCCCCACCTCAGACTGAGATGGTACCTTTGAGAGGCTGCTGGCAATCCCAGTGCTGCCAGAGGGCATTCAACCAGCTGGGATCCCTAAGCAGCATCCACACAACCCTGAGATCAGCAAGGAAGGTTCCTCTGCAGCCCACTGCTTGCAGCTTGATCCCTACAGAGGCTGCAGTCTCCTCCCAGCCTGCCCAGATCTTCTCTCTAGCACCTTGAGGTCTAGGATCCGGGCAAGCAGGAGATAGTTTGGGACCCACTAGTGCACTCAGAGCCACCAGGCTACACTGGGATGCCAGCAAGAGGATTACTCAGGCTGACTGGGCAGCACTGCGAGGGGGTCCAGATCTCCAAATGCCCCAGTAACACTTCACAGAGCAGGGTTCCTAAGAAACACAGCTCTGCCTCCTCCAGCAAACCCACTGTGGGGGGTTTCTGAGGGCCCAGGCACTCTGAATGGAGGGAACCAGGAGCAGCTCTCCCCCCCCCAGGTTACCTCAGCCTGTCTGAGGAGGCAGAAGAGGCTGGTGATGCTCCCCAGGCGTCTGTCTGCCAGCCACCACCCTGCCTGCAGGGCGCACAGGCGATGCAAAGGCGCCCGCAGCTCCTCCACAGTCACCTCCTGCAGCACCTTCTGCCACAGCTCCTCGGTGCTCACATCCTGCCCCCCAGACCCACAGCACTCCAGAACTAAAACAAAACAAATAGCAAACCAAAACAAACACGAAGAAAACCCAAACAAACAAAAAACCCAAAACAAAATGCACAAGAAAGAAATGTAAACAAGTGGAAAAGCCTCAGCATGAGACAAGAAGTTTATGCCTTAAAACAGACACCCCCTCAGGAGGGAGGGAGAGCCCCAAGCATGGGCTTCCCACAGTGAGGGAAAGAACACGGTTACAAGGTTGGCATAGCCTGAGCAGCACAAAAACCAAACTCTTGGACAGTGGAGTTAACAGTGGCATGCTCAGGAGACAACCCATGGCTCAGAGCTGCAAGTCCTCCTGAGGTCACTTACTCCCAGGCAAGCATGTGCCAATACTGCAGATCCCCCTCTGACCTGCAGCCTATTTCAGTGAGTTTTCATTGAAGTCAGCACAACACAGTTAAATAAAACACTTATTTTCTACTGTCACTAAAACTTTCCCAGTGACTTGGCACCTGATGCCTTGAAAACTCTCACTTCCCTTAAAACCTTTGGGCCATGGATGCAGGCAACAGCAGGCAGACAGACAGAGAGGCAGCCACAAGCTGCCCCACCTCCTGCCCTTCCCACTAGTCAGGCTGCCCTGCTCACACTCATCCCACATCTCTAAAGTACAGAGAAGAACCTCTTACCCCTAAGGAGCCCCATGCGTATTCCTTCTGCTTCTCCTTTGATGGCAGAGTCAGATGTGCCCACGGAGAAAAGCAGGGAGTTGTAGAGGACAGTAAGCTCCAGAGGCAGGGTGGGGAGGGCAGCTGGCAGCCCTGTGGCAACAGCCAAACCAACAAGAAACTGAGCTGGCAAGAAAACCCCAGCAACTACCCTCACCAAATTGCCATCACCTGCCTTTGTGGCAACAGAAATGTCCTTGCAAGTTATGTTGTTCTGGTGAGACTCAGCAGGATGGGAACTGCAGGGCCCAGAGAGACAGCAGCTGCCACCACTGCTTTAGACCTCCATTCCTCAGCTACCCATGTGTTGTAGTCTCCCAGGACTAAGACCTTCCATCTCTCCCAAAAGAGAAAAAATAGCCTCCCACTATAAATCCACCCTTTTGCACAGCTTTTCTATGCTGTTACCCTCACATCAGGCTTCCTCTGCACCATGGCTGTGGCAGGGTGCCCCTTCACCACCATCCCAGGGCAAAGGTTGCCACATTTTTTCCAGAGCCCCCACAACTCTGCCCACATTTCCCAGAAAAATTAGGTAGAGTTTGAGGTTGAGCCTTAACCCCTTTGCAGTCCCATCTCAGCTTTGGGCAGCAATAAATGTTTCATCCCCCTCCCTGCAGTGGTTTCCAGCACTGGAATACCAGCAGAGCAGCCCTGTGTCCAGGATCTGGCATCAGAAGGGTACCACAGGAGGGTAAGGCAAGGCATGGTGTCCCCACTCACCCCACATCCCGAGGAGCAGCTCCCTGAAGGCCCTTTGCTGCCGCAGCACCTCCCGCGCCACGGCTCCGCTCTGCCCCGAGCACCGCACTGCCTGCAAGGGAGACACTCACCCCCTGGCCTGGGCCATGACACACCTTGTCATCCCTCACCTCCCTCCCCTTTCCATCCTTTCCCTCTTCTCTCCCTTCTTCTTACCTTTTCCTCCCCTGGCCTTGTCTTTCTCTTCTCTCCTTTCCCACTTCCTTGCCCTCCCCTCCCCTGTTCTCCTTGCCCCTTTCCCTCCTCCTCTCCCTTTCCCTTGCTTTGCTCTTCTCCTCCTCTCCCTTTCCCTTGCTTTGCTCTTCTNAAAAAAAAAAAAAAAGCTCTACATCACAGTAGAGGCTTGGGCATCACTGCCACCTCCCCAGCACAGCTGCTGAACGGGAACAAAAGCACAAAGGGAGAAACACACACAGACACCCAGGCAAGCTAGCAGCAGGTCCCAGAACTGGATCTTAGCCCCTTTCCAGAACTGGGTCTATCCCCTTTGTTGATCCCCCGCGGGGCACTGAGGCACAGAGAGGTTAACAACAAAACAGAAAGCAGGAATCTCGCTCCAAGCTGCTATCCCGTGGGAGAGGTTGCTCCTCATGGGCAAGGGAATGGGACCGTGCCCTGGCACGGGTCAAGTGGCCCTGTGAAGTGCTGATGGGAGAACAGTGAGAGAAGGGATGGAGAAACGGAGGTGGGAACAGAGACACACCAAGCCCTGTCCCCCCCAGAACAGTGTCATCCCTTTGGACATCATGGGGACAGGGCTGGGGGGCTGGCCCCACAGATCAGGGCAGGAGACACTGAGCAGCCACAACTCTCTGGCAGCACTGTCCACTTCTGCTAAACGTTTTCCAGGTGGCACGAATGAGAGAGGATTGCAGCCTGTGCCAGGACCACGAGACACATCCTGCCACTGGCCCAGGGAAGTTTCCCAGTGGAGCTCTCCCTTGCCTGAGGAGCAGGAGCCTGGCTCTGGAGTGCACACACAAGTGCACTATCCCTGCAGAGTGCAGGATGGAACTGCTCTGCAGAGCACATTGAGGATGTCACCCTCAGGACAGGGACACTGAAAGCAGAAACCTGCAATAACTGCTTCAGGAGAGACCCAACAGGCTGCAGTGACAACCTTGGTAATGGGCTGAGAGGGCAGAGCCTGCTCCCCATCCAGCATGATGGGTTTCCCAAAGAGCCAGTGGGCACCCTCCTCCAGATACTCCTTGGTGTTTTAAATCAGCAAACTCAGCCACGCCTGCTCTATCATCATCAGCATGCTTCCCAGATCACTGGATGTGTCATCCCCAGGACAACCAGGAAAAAGGCAGCCCAACAGTCAGCTGGAGAAGGCTAGCAAAGACTGAAAAAAAAAAAAAAAAAAAAAACTGGAATCTGATTCTTTGGTGTAGCAGTCTGCCTTGGGAGAGCAGCTGGCACTCACAGGCATCTCTGCAGGGATAAGGATGCTCTTGCAGCTTTACTGTCGCAGGTTTTGTTTAGTCTCCAGTGACATAAATGTGCACATTCTCATGCTGCCACAGCTCTGATGTCACCTTTGCTCTGGCCCCTGCAGCCATCAGCCTGCAGCTACAGAAGGGAGGCATGGAGGGATGAGGAGAGGATGCCCATGGGCCAGCTGAGCTCCCACCATGAACAAAAGGCATGGGAAGGCTCAGCAGTGTGACAGCAGCCACTGAAAGGGGCATTAGTCTTAGAGATGGGAGAGAAGAAAACCCAGGGGGCCGAGGTGGCAGCTGTGGGGATGTCGGGAGCAGTTCTGCAGCACTAGTGACCATAAGGATTTCTGCCAGCACAAATATGATCCGGCAGCAAACTCATGACCAGGTCACAAGGAGATGACAAGACCTACTGGGGCTCCAGTCCTGCAGTTTGGCAGCAGGTTACCAAGGCTAACCTCATGTTAAATGAAAATTCCCTGGGCAGATGCTACCCCCACTCCCTTCCTCCCCTCCCCACGGATGCACCCCTCAACCATCAGCATGGCCCCTCCAGCACCTGGGGCACCACGGCCTCACAGCATAAAGGAAATATCCTGTTTTTAAGGGTGGCACTGCTTCAGCCTATCTAATCATGGTCTGATGCCTTCCTGCTTCCAGCACACTCCCTGGCTGCATGCTGCTGGCCCTTGCCTCAAACCAGGCACCAGGGTGTGTGCAGCCAGGTGGTGAGGCAGCCTGGAGAGTCAATCCAGCTGCAAAATGGTTGTTTTGGGGTAAAACTAAGCCCACAGGGCAGGGATATGCAAGGCTGAGGTGGGAGAGCACGGCCAGCAGGTGAGAAGGAAGGCCAGGCAATGGAAACCCCGAATTAGGAGCAGCTTAAGCCTCCCTGGAATTACACACTAACACCTGAGGAAGCATTTTGCAGGGCTGAAATACAAAACCAAACCTGGCCTCAAGAGCTGCATTCCACAGAAACTGGGCACTTGGGCACAGCAGCAAGAACTGAAATGATGGGAGAGGTGACAAGATGCTGTCCCAGACTCTCTCCAGGGCAGAGGAAAGGAAGAACCTGGAGTTACACCAGCAGTTTTCAGTGTGGAACATAAAGAGGGCCAAGCCATGGTGCAGGAGTTAAAAAGCAAACAGAACCACAACAAAAGTCAAAGCAGGAATCCCAGGCAAGGGAAATTCCAGTGGGAAAAAGAGACAAAAGGTTTCAGAGCACCAAGAGACACTGCAGAGTGGTTCAGGGCAGTGAGGAATTTCTCCTCCCATTGAACTGCAGGAAAAATGCAGCTGGAGTGTGGCCAGGCACCATGGTCACTCTCCTCTACCTCTGCCCATACAGAAACATGGTGTATCCTGACCATGAGCAGTCAAAGGTGGGTTTGGGGTGGCTGACGTGCAGCCTGGAGTCCCAGAGAAAACACCACTGCCAAGAGGGAGAAAAGCACCAAATGTGGGATCACAGATGCCACTGGCTGCAGTGTCTGCAGACCCTTCAAAGGTGAGAGAACCCCCAGCACGTGTGCAGATACTTGTGAGCTAAGGTGCCTCCTAGGAGAGCTGTCACCTCCTCAGGGCTTTCACCAGCAGCTCTTCCCAAGCACCAGAACTCGCACCAAAGCCACTGGAACAGCTCCTCCACACCCCTTTCCCCCTGACCAGATCCACTGTTCTGTCACGACATCCTGCTGCATCTCAACCATTCATCATCAGTAGCCAGCATCTGCCAGCAGACGCTTGTGAAGGGATCAAGAGCCCTGGCTGCTACAGCCCAGCCCAAGGGGACACCAAGATCCCAAGTGGAGAGTTTCTGAGCTGTGGGCACTGTTGTCCCTGTACCCACACACCCAACAAGCTAAGCCTGCTTCGGGCTGTACAAGGCAGCCTGGACTGCTCCCTGCCGCCCTTTGCAGGGCTGAGAAAGACCAGGAAAATGGGAATGTAAGGCAAGCATGGCCTCACTACAGAGCAACCAACTGGCTTTACAGAGGAGCAGCTGCCACCGAGACCCTCAAAACCATCCATATGTGAAACCATGTGCACTTTGATCCCAGCATGAAAAACGAGCACACAAAGAAAAGTGTTGGCTGCAGGACCTTCCCTCTCCCATCTCCCTCCTCTCCCCTCCTCAGCCCCTTCCTGTGAGTCACTGTCTCTGCACAGGCAAGGCAGCACCTTGCTGGCCTCAAGCTGACCTTCTGCATAGCAGAGAGAGTTGTCAGGAAGGCAGCAGACACCTGCTTGGTGTTTCTCCAGAGGAGCCCTTCAGGACTCTGGCTTCTCAGGCTCCTGCAGTGGACTCCCCCCACTGCCCAGGGAGAGCTCTGACCTCCACTGCTGAGAAACACCATCCCCATGAGCAGGGAAGAGCTGGCTCAGGTCCTTTTGTGCAGCAGGGAGGCAGGGAGCTGGGGATAATCCCTGACTGCTGTCAGCAGGCACTCATTGCTGGTGGCTTGTGTAACCCTCCTGGGACCAGGGAGACAACTGCAGACTGGGCTGACAAGCAGGTCAGGTTCCCCACATCTCTGAGGCTACCTGAGCTGAAGGTGCCTGAACCAGGTGCTGACAGCACAGTCCACACGCATCACCAGGGAGATCCCCAGCAGGAGGCAGATGCTGCTCACCACAAAGCCCAAGGACTCAAAGAGGAACCTGTGGGCACAACAGAGGCAGTCAGGATAGGATAGCCAGCATACCTGCAAGGACAGGCTTCTGCCCTCACTCCCAGCAGACTGATTGTCCTGACAGCAAGAGTATGGCACTCTAGATCCTAAAACCTGGATTACATTCACCTCCCAGCAGCTGCTGCCTCCAGCCTGGAAGCCAAGCATACCTCTGGTTAAGAGACCATTCTGGACAACACCCAGGTGGGATTCTGAACCCCTCAGAGGACAAGGCCACCCCCCCCTCCTACTAGCCCAAAAATTTGCTGGTTTACCAGTTCTGGGTTTACCATTCCTGGTCTTTGGGTCTATGCCCAGCTGGGCTCTGTGAGTCCATGCTCAGGGACATGGTTTAGTGGTGGATTTGGCAGTGCTGGGTTAATGGTTGGACTTGATGATCTTAAAGGTCTTTTCCAAATAAAACAATTCTATGATTCTGTGATTCTAAGATAAGGAGAAATTTTATGCTTTAGGTTGAGTTCTGCTTCTGAGCTTGAAGAAGTTAGTTAAGTACACTCCTACAGCTCCCACCAGGCAATAAGTAATACAGGATCTATCACACCATCTTTTCTATTGTCACTGTCTACAGACTGCTGACAAGATGTGAGGGATACAAGCCCTAACCCAGCTTCAGAGCAACTCCTGGGACTTACTTTGGGGCAAAGACCTTCCACACCATGAGATGCCTCCTGAGGATCATAGCTGCACAAACACAGGCCAGAAGCTGTAAGGAAGATCAGGAAAAACAAGTTACAAGTGACTGTAGAGAGACCTCCTGGGCACTAGTTTGACATCTAAAGGTGATGCTAAACTGCACACACCAGAGGCTGGTTCAGTGCACACAGGAAGTAAGAATCCCAAAGAAGATTTCCTTCCATCATGTCATCAAGTCAGGAAACACAAACAGCTTGGGGTGCACAAAGGCTACCCAGCAGCCAGGGTGGGACAGTAGAGAGAAGGGCTCAAAATGTGGTTTAAAGGGCTAAACCCCAGAAAACTATTCACTGCTTTCACAGGATTGAATTTCTGATGTCTAGCTCCCTACATCACCACAGCACAGGTCCAGATGAAAACCAGAACTGGTGTAACGTAGGTAAGAATGGTTGGGAGGAGGGGGAGCAGGATGAGAATGCTGTAGTTTCTGAAGACATTGCCACTCTGGAGAGGTGGGTATGAAAAGCAGCCCTCATCCTCACTGCAGCATCTTTGCTAAAGCCCTTTTGTCCTGGTTTGAGCCAGGAAAAACCTGCCTTTCTTTCTTGTAATTTTACTTTCAGCTAAGTCTCTTCTAAGTAGCTGAACCTGCTTAAATCAATGGCAAGTTACTCAATCACTGTTTGCTTGTAGGACTGATAATGCTCAATGTTTATAGTTCCAGCTAAAGAATGGTGTGCAGAACCAAGGCCACTGCTTGGTCCTGAAAACATCTTATGCTCCAAGAGAAAGGGAGTAAAGGGAGGAGCAGAGCACATAGGTGACCAAAACTGACCCGAGTATGCCATCCCATATACATCATAGTCAGTATAAATTTGAGGGATCACAAGGGTCAAGCTTTCTTTGTCCACAGCTGGCATCCTGAAAGGATTCCATCTGTTTTTCTGCCTTTCATCCCAATCCATGTCCTCCTGAGCCATGTACCCAGCACCTGTCTGCTGCTGACTGTCTGGGACTTTTCCGGAGCCTTCCCAGCAGCCTCAGTGGTAGAATATAATTCTGCTTTTTGGGTGTATTATTTGTATATATTTTATCGTTCTTTTCCGCACTATTGTTTCATTAGAGCTGTGCAGTTATATTTCCAACCTGTAAGTCTCTCTCCCTTAATTCTCTCTCCTTTCCTTACAGGGGAGAGAGAGAGAGGTTAACAGAGATCATCTGTTAGTCATTTAATCACTGACCCAGTCTTAAACTGGACTCTTTCCCAAAGCACAGAACAAAAGGTATGTCTCACAAGAGGACCTGTGCAGCTGATCCTGCACCTGCAACCAGAAGTATCACCCCTGGGCCTGTCCATGCCCTGAGTGCCCCGTGGTTCTCACAGCACACCTGCTTCCTCTTGGGACAGCCTCCCCCAGAGCCACCCCGTCTCCGCCTGTACCTGCATTCCAAGGACAAAGAGGTACTTCAGCCCCAGCTGCAGCAGAGCATTGGAGAACATCTCCGGGGACTCCCGCAGCCTCATCTCCATCAGGTGCTCCTCTGCCTCCTGCAGCTCCTCCCGGGGTTCCTTCTTGGGCTTCCTCTTCTGCGAGCTGGGCACCTCACACACAAAGGGCCAAAGGAGGAGCAGAGGGCAGCCAACTACCTCAAGGACAAAGGCAAATGAAGTTACTGGAGCCCAGGAGGTGAGGAGTAGTCTAGGCTCTGCCATCATGCCCTGGATGTGCAGGATGCATATACCCCAGCTCCAGTTTGCTGTTCAGGCACAACTGCATGGAGGCTGCAGGCCACAGGCAGCTCTGTGGCCCCAGAAGGGGACAGTGAGGATGCTGCTGTTCAGCTGGAAATGGAGCCTTCATCACCTCATGCTCAGCCTGCAGGCCTCCAGGGAAGGCAAAGCACTGAGCCATGTCTGCTCAACAGCCCAGGAAGAAATTGATTTACCTGCAAAGAGGATATGGGAGGCAAAGGTGTTGGCGCCCACCAGGACAGCAGGCAGGAGGTTTGTGCTGTGGTCAGAGTGGAAGCCCACGAAGGCTGCGTTCCAGTGGATGGCTGGGAAGATGGGCTGGTGGCCTGTGGAATAGAAGAACTGGGAAGCAGCAAGGAGCCAAGAGATGACTGCGTACCAGGGCACCGAAAAAGGCTCTGTGAGATTTTAATAAAAGACAGAGGGAGAGAAGTTAGCATTGAAGAACAAGGCAGACCCATGGTCAAAAAAAGCCTACTAGGTTTTCTTCTGCGTTCCCTCTTCACACTCCCTCTTCTGATGGGCAGAAACCAGTCAGGCTCCCACAGCAGACCTGACAAGGGGCCAGGCATTCCTGCTGCTGCCTGCCCTGCCACTGGACTCTGACAGCAGCAGTGGCTTTCAGTGTCTGCTTGCACCCTGGGGAGAGGAGAAGAATGTAGAGACCCCTCCCCTGACACACAGGGCCCTTCCTCCTCCAGTGTTACATCCCTGCTGCACACTTCCCTCTCCTGTTAGGGGTTTTAAGAGGCTCTAAAAAAGCTGGCAAGATCCCCTGGGGACCAATGCCAAAAGCAAAGATTGGAGTCTGCCTCTCCCACTGGAATTAAGACAAAGCCACTGCAGACATAAGGCCCACGTCACGTATCCTGAGGATGCTCTGCAGAGCCCTGACTCACCAGCATCTCCAGCAAGGTCTCTGGCACACGTGTGGATATGCAGCAGCACGAAGGCCTCCAGGAAGAGGAGCAGGAAGGCAAGACTCATCCGCTCGCTGTGCAGAAGCATCAAGAGGAAGGTGAGCAGGGTGAGTGCTATGACCAGGGCTGCAGAGTACACACTGCCCAACCCATATGCTGCCACGGTGGCCTGGCAGCTGCCCCGCTCCAGGCGGCTCTTCTGAGACTCCTGCATCCTCTTGTAGATCTGAGGGATGACATGGAGCAAGTCAACTTCAGAGCTGGGAACCCCCAGGCAGGGAGTGACCAGGGATCCCTGCGATGCCCGCGTGTCCTTTGCCAACACCGTCACGGGGTCGTACAGCAGGAGCAGCAGCCCCACGGATGCCAGCCCATACACTGCACGGGGAAAGGCAACCACTGCCACCTGCACCAGCTCCTGCAGCTTGCCCAGGGTGTCATCAGCACTGGAGGCAACGGCCCAGTAGCAGGCGATGCAGAGGACCAGCAGTGGGAAACCCCAGCGCACGAAGAGCACCGCTGGCCCCGAGCTGTTGAGGTTGCCGTAGTGCCGCAGCCACCGCCGCACGGCGTACACCAGCCCCGCCAGCAAGGCCACGCACAGGAGGTAGAAGAGGTTCTTGGCCCGTGTGTTCCTCAGGCTGGCAAGGGGGGAGAGGAAAACAGAGGGGCGGCACTGAGGGATTTCTTCACGGCACTGGTGGAAGAAACCGGAGAGGCGCACGCAGACCAGGAGCGTGGCCACGAGGCACAGCAGGTACCAGATCTCTCTGCGGTAAGAAGTAAAGCCAAGGAGCTGCTGCTTGGGACCTTCTGGCACAGTCAGGCGACCATCCCAGTGGAGCTTCCCTACTAATAGCACCACCAGTGAGGCCAGCAGGAACGGGGCCACCCGGGCCTCAGCCACCACGAAGCTATCGGAGAACATGGCTCCGCAGCGGAAGAGGAGAATGCTCACGGGGAAGGCCAGCCCCAGCCACGCCTGCAACCTCTGCCTTGGGCCAACGGTGGCCAAGGGTGGCTGGCTGCCAGCCCAACAGGCTTTCTTGGGGTGCCGGCCCCACCAGTGCCAGAAAAAACCCAGCTGAGAAGCAGCAGCTGCCCATGATGACACCAGGAGGAGATCCAGCCCCTCCTGGGTGAACGCACGGGACAGCCCAAGCAGAACAGCCACCACCAGGCCCCAGAGCAGTGGGCACAGGAGGCAGCTGCAATAGAAGGAGTCCGAAGTTGCAGCCAGCTCTGAGGCCACGTAGCAGAGCAGGCAGGAGGAGGCAATGAGGGCACAGCCCCCCACCATACGCAGGGGATGGAAGCGGGCCCAGGACTGGGTGCACACAGCCCGTGCCTCCCGCAGGTAGAGCTGGAAGCGACTGATGAGATTTCCCAGCCTGGATTCCAGCTCTGGAGGCACGAGTGTTGTCCCCTGCACCTCTGCCAAGAGCTGAGCGTGCTCCTCCATGGCACCAGAGAAGAGCTTCTGAAGGTGCTGGAGCTGCTCCGTTGGCAGGTCCTGAGCCACCAAGGAGTAGGAGTGCAGGAAGCGGTCCACCTATGGGAGAAAGGACACAGGGTCAGATGGCAGCACTGGGAATGGGATTTTCACTGCTGTGTTCCTTACTCAGCCCCTTCAGAATGGAAACAGCCTCACTCTGCCAGGACAGACCTGTCCCCAGCTGCATCACTCAGGGCTGGTCAACCAAATCCATGAAGACTGGCAGGAAGCACAATCCTTCTGCCCCACAGCATCCTTCTCAAGTGACATATCTACCTCAACAGCCACGCTGACACCTCTCAGTTCCTCACCTCTGGTAATGTTATGCATCATTAAGGCCCTTTACACAGAGTCTTTGGTAACCATGAGACAAAAGTTCCCCAGAAGTCTGTGCCATTACCAGCTATTAATTTGCACTTGGTGTTGACTTTGACATTGTCTGAGGACAGACACAAAATTAAAGAGCTTAAAGTGGATCAAATCAAACTGCTCCCTCTTCTTCACATTGACCACCTGTGTCGTAGGTTAAAGAGAGCTCATTCTGCTTCCTAATTCAAAAG
Organism: Florisuga fusca; assembly: GCA_038090715.1. Lineage (NCBI taxonomy): Eukaryota > Metazoa > Chordata > Aves > Apodiformes > Trochilidae > Florisuga > Florisuga fusca. The sequence continues at coordinate 6,487,718 of JAAWXA010000034.1, forward strand.
GACAGGAACAGAGGCAGTTATGATCCCACGGGTGTAAAAAACATCTTATGAGGGCACCCATACAAGCATCCAACTGCACAGCAGCACGGATCTGCTCAAGCCCTGAAGCACATCAGTATCTTCATGTGCCTCCCAGGCACCTCAGAGCACAGTCAGCCAGCCCACCCCTGCCCATGAATGGCAAACACATGCACCAGATGTCTCCCAGGCCCACACAACCTCCTTGGAATGCAAAACGTTCTTCAAAACCAACGTGACTGAGCCAGAAACCTTCTCAAGGTGGTTCAAATATTTAAACAGGCAGGACTCTGTAATGCTAATTCCTAATAAATGATGATGGGTATCCTCAGTGATTAACTGACAGTAATGTACACTATCATCTTTAAATGACAAGGCCCTCTGCTGCTCTGTTAATGTACTGCAGAAACCTGAACACTTCTGCCTTCCTATCAGCAACCAACCCCTCTCCAGCTCCTCAAGGACTTGCACCAGTGGTGTCCACCTGACACATCACAAGTTGCTTCCAGGCAACTGGGCCCCAAAACAGGACCTAGCCTAGTTTGGCTTCTTCCTTCAGAATCCCAGGGGTACAGCAGGGAGCTGCCTCAGTGGCTAGAGGAGTCATTCTTGTGCTCCTAGCAACCCAGGGGACCCCCAAAGGAAGGCTGGCACATGCCTAGGGCTTGTGCTTTGTAAAACATGCAGCAAATCTGGGTCTGCAGCATGTCAAGAGCCACAACAGCCTTACGTCCTTCTTAGGGGCTCTGCCTTACCCTAGCACACAGCCTGCTCCATTGCCTGGAACAGCCACTTTCATACAAATTTTGCCACTTAGCTGCTGGAATTCTCTATTTCACTGTGATGGGTGCAAACTGTTTCTTCTGTAACTCACTTTAGTCCCAGCTGTTACACGGAGTCTCTTATTCACTCCTTTGTTACTGTTTCCCTTCTGACACTTACCTACAACAGTTTTTCACCTAGCACTGTTTCACCTCCAAACCCAACCATCCATTTGTACTCCTGAATCTCCATTTACAAAATTTGCCCCTTGTCACCTCCAGCCTTGAGGAACCAGCCTCCCTGCCAGTCTCCCCAGTTACCAAATACACCTCTAACCTCCTGTGACCAACCCTCACCCTGAAGTGAATCCCAGCTTCCAGGCCAGTATTTTCCACAGCAAGCACTAAACAGACATCTCTCATTTCTCCCTGGGGAAAACAGTGTTGCCTTTTACTGGAGCAAACACTCTTCCAAGCAAGTTCCCCAGGAAGATAACAATACACCACCACCACACACCTCCACCAAACAGAAGTGGTTAAAATGCTCAAAAATCCATTCCTTCTCCCCTCTAGTTCCATGGGGAGGCTCCACCATAGACTGTACCTGTTTGGCATTGATGTGATAGACTGATAGCTGCTGCAAGGCTGCAGACACAGCGTCGTCATCCCTGGAGAACAGCTCAGCCATCACCTCCCCAATGTTGCTGTAGGGAATGGGGACACCCAGCAGCAGGGCCACAGTGGGCACCAGGTTCACCTGGGGAACAGCCTCAGGCTCCTGGGGAGAGAGGGGAGGAATGAGAAATGCAGAAGGAACACAGTAACATGGTGTTTCACTCAGGCTACAGGATGGTGGGCAAGGCATCTGGTTCAGAGGGGGTGTGGAGAAGCCAGGAGGGAGAAAAACACAGGGGAAAACAGAAGCACAGATCAGCTCTCCCTGAGGGGAGGAAGATACCTGGCCCTGGCTGCCCAACAGGTCACCTGGCCCCACTGAGAATCCCCTCACAGCTGGACATGTCCCAGAAATTCCAGTTACCTGCATCCTGTGTCAGCTCTCCATTCTCCTCCTGGATATGGTGACAGACTCCTCACCACCCCTCTCAATCTGAACACACCCAATAGAACCCTCACTCTCCACAACTCCAGGATGTAGTTTTCACCCTGGATGCCACCAAAGGCAGTTGTAGCTAAGGATCAGCTTCTTCTCACCTCTGGAGGGCCAGTGCCAAAGAGAGGAGATTTGCTGTACACAAACAGTGCTGCATTCACTTCCTTCTCACTGTCACCACCATGGTCTCCAGTCTCTGTCATGCCGTGGTCCCCAGCCACCAGAAGAAGGGTGTCATTCCCCAAGTGATCCACCAAGGACCTGTCACCAAGATAAGGAAGGCCCATGTAGCTCTGCTGGAAGAGGACACATGCCCAGCAAGCCTGCTTGCACTGTAGAGTGAAGCCCAGAAAAGGATCTAAGTACAACTCCATGCTCTTGCAACTGAGCCAGGGAGCCAGGCAATGGATGCTTCAAAACTGAACTGAATATTCAGAACCCCGAGACAGAGAGGATGGATCTTGCTTAGGACTCCACTGAATGGTGGCTAGCTCCTCAGTGCTTTCAGGAATCTTTCTTAAGATCCCTGCAATTCAGGAGAATGGTGCCCAGTAGGAACAAAACTTGGGCTGTTTTTTATTTGGGCCTAGTGTATTGCATCATGTTGAGTGAGTGAGCAGCCACCTACTTCTAAGGGAAAAGGAGGGGACTTGTCTGTGAAGGATGCAGTAGGAATGGCATGATAAGTAACAAACTCTCAGATGCAGCAGGACGAGTTACTCACTCCATTTCAGAAGCAAAAACTGAAGCAGTTCCAAGATTCAAAAGCTGCAGCATGTTGGGCTGAGGCAGGGATCAGGATTTCTGAATACCATTCTTCCCTCTCACAGAAAGACTCAACCCATGGGCCAACCACAGTAAATGAAGCACTTCCTAGCCAGGGTTTTCAAGTGTTCCTCAAAGAGCCATACCTCCCTCTTAAACACAGGAAGAGTGAGGCTCAGATGTACTCCAGCTGCACAGTTTGGTTGAGAATCAAGGCTTCAAGAGCTGAAAATTGCCTTAGCTTTGAAACCAACCTGACCACGAACATGTGAACATGTGTCTGGATAACTCAGGCTGTACCACAGCTGGGGTTTCAGATGCTGATGGCTGAAGCCATTTGCTATGCTAAATGGCACAGTAAGCATTCCCTGCTGCCCCCTGTATCTGTGAATGCTTTGGGAAGGCTCCCACCAGCCTGGCTGAAGGAAAAGCCCCTTCCCCACTGCTCTAATCACCTGAGCATCTCATTCATCTGGGTGAGCTTCTTAGCCATTTCAGGATGGTCAGGTCCATGTTTGTGCCCACAGTGGTCCACGCCGAGGAAGTGAGCAATCAGCACGTCCCACTCACCACTGTCCACTGCAGAACAAGAGCAGTCTTGTCACACACTGGCCTAGGATTCAGGCACAGGCTCTGTGCCTGGACCCTCCTGCCAGAGTTTTCTGGTTGTCTCTGGAAACTCTTCCCCTCCTGCCACCACCACTCCCAGCCCTAAAACAGATTGACTCCCTCAGGAGGTGAATGGCCCAAGGTCACCTCAGTCACCTTGAACACTCTTAAACTACCACAAGCAGAGTTAAAAACCCAAGGATGTTCAGCAAAAGAACCCAGAACTCTAGTCCTTCCCTGGAGATATTCCAGGTGAGACTCACCTCTGTGCCCCCCTGCATTCCACCCAGGATGTGGGCACAGCACACTGATGCTGACCCTAAGAAGTTGCCCTGGCCTCTCCCCCCTGCTTCAGGGTCTCAGCACAGGAAAACCAACATATTTGGAGCTCCATGATGAATGGCAACTCTCCTACAAGGCACAAGGACTCGCCAGGAAGGGCCACTGCACCCTTGATTTACTTAGATTTACACACAGATAAAGTAAGGAGCATTCCCCTCAGTCCCACAGCTTCAGTGAAGGGCCTGAAATCACCTAAAATTCACACACTTCAACTTTTCCCAAGACTGGGAACCACTGATACTCTGCTGAGTGCTGCTGTGCTCAAGCCTCCTGGCCTTACTGTGTGCCTGCCTGTGCAGCCATGTGTTAAAACTAACACCCCCTGCTCTACCCTAGCAGAGTATTTCTAGAACAGATGTAGAAGTCTAACCTTGCCCCATCAAGCTAAACTCTTTTTTTTTTTTTGTCTTTTCACAGAAACAGTTTACAGAACCTGAAAGCCAGCTTCTCTGTGGAAACCCAGCTGTATCACCCAGGCAGCAGTGTCTGACTGCCCAGTGCCACCCCGTAAGAGGAAAAAAACTTTTCACTCCTACCTGAGATTCACATCAGGAGCCCCACAGGACATATGCAGGCCCTGGGGGAAGAGCTGCTTACCAGTTGGATAGAGATGCTGCAGGATCCCATCGTCCACGGTGTGAAGATCCTTCACGTTAAAAGATGGGAAGAAGTACGAGCGGAAAAACTTCTTTGGGAAGAGCCCTTCCCAAGTGTCATCACCCATGAAGACCACTCTCCTTCCTGAGGCAGTGAGAAAGGCATTAATGGGAGCAGGGAGCCCACCCAAGCCTTGCTGTTAGTCACACGAGTGCAAAGAGCCTGGGCAAACCCAGGTCAGGGTCCAAAGCGCTGGTTCCTTGTTGAAGGACAGAAATGATCTGACCATACTTGTATAAATACTTAAACCCAAGCAAACTGGAAACTGCTTGACACAGGTGACTTGGCTTAGCACCAGCAGCTGAGTGATAAGGCCCCAATAATTGTAACTGAAGGCCCCTGCTAACTGTAACTGAACTTCTGAAACTGAACCTCGGTTAAACTTTTACCCTGCCACCTGGAGCAGCATGGAAACTGCAGAGGCAGACAATGAGACAATTAGTCAGAATGATCTCACACAATGGTAAGATGGATTAGCTGAAACTTAGGGTCAAAAAATTGACTTGTTGAGAAATGACCATGACAAGAAGTAAGTGAAAACATACAAAGACCCTCAGGTAGAGGGAGACAGAGCCTAGAAGAAAGGGAAGAGGTAACTGGGTAAGCAGCCATGTGCACCTTTCATGAACACCTGTGTGGACAGGCTGTGAGGATGTAAAAGGCACAGTAAAAAATCCTTTTAGGGGTACTGAGCTCTAGCTGATACAAACCAACGTTGTTGCCATAGTTTGAGTAGGAGGAACTAAAGGAGGAGGGAGGGCTTTCAGACTCTGAGAGGGGCGGCACACGGAGGGCTCCATTCCCTCCCATTCCCATTCCCATTCCCTGCCCACACTCTCCCAAGGGCGGGCAGACCCCAGCCCCTCCTCTCTCTCGCCAGCTCCTCCCTGCGCTGCTCTTCCCCTGCGCTCCTTTACCCCCAGCTCCCCACCTGCTCTGCAGAATCCGCATCCATCGGTGCTGGGAAGAGCCCTGGAGCCCCCTCCTGAGCCAGCCCTGCCTCAAGGGGCCCTCAGGCACCTACATCTGCCATCAACGAGGTCGGGGTGTATGTAAATATTTGTATATAATTGTATTTTTGTTCTTTATTCCTTATGTTACTGCATTTCCCCTGTGCTAGTAAATCTGTTCCCGATTTTCTTAAATTTCCAACTTCCAAGTCTCTGTGTTTATTCCCCTTTTAGCTCCCCTTTGGGAAGGGGGGAGGAATATAATAGAGAGTTATTCTGTCCTTTGGTTTTTATTCTGCCCAAACTGCTCAGCTATGACA
>JAAWXA010000034.1:6503912-6581188 GCA_038090715.1 Florisuga fusca
CCCTCCCTCCCTCGGGGCTGTGGGGTACTGGGCACCCCGAGCCCCCACCCCATGGGGCTGCTGAGAGACTCACGATTTGAGGCGCAGCCCACTCTTCAGCCTCCTCCCAGCAGCAGTGCGATCTGCAGAGCTCTGGAGGGGACACACAACAAGAGAATGGAGTCAGGGCAGCAACCAGGGACTGAGCACTCCCATGGAGGTGCAACAGCTCCTTCCTCTGCCCCACAAGGACCCCAGCAGAACAGAGAAAGGCTCCCATCCATGAGGAGCTGTCAGCAGCTTCTGTAGTGGGGCCAGATGCTGTGTCTGATGGAGATGTGGGGCTGCCCAGACCCAAGAGTGGCTTTGCTGGGGATCAGGGTGTTGGTACCCAAGCTGAGGGTGCAGCTCCCACCTTGCAGAGCAGGTCTCAGTGACTGGATGCCCCCAGACACAGCCATGAACCAACACCCCCTTGCACCTCACAGGGAAGGATAAAAGTTACAATTAAGGTCCCCAACCAGCCCAGGAAAAGTGATCCCCGACGATTCATGCAAAATCCAGAGTTGTGCCTCTGGGCAGAAGGTCCTGCTGCTCATCCCTGCCCACAGCCAGGCTCCCACAGCTGTGGTCTGGAGGGTTAAAGCCAGGGCCACACTGCAGCCTCCTTTTAAAGATATCCCCTTTTCAGGGGCTTTCCCTTCTGGAAGCCACACAAAAGGCAGCACAACACAAAGGGATGATGGAGCTGGCTGGCATGACCAGGCGGGAAAACCCAGGGAAGCTGCTGGAGGGCTTCACTCTGTAAGGGCACTGCTGGGGGCAGCCAGGATGGGGGACAGTCACCAAAAGGGCACGTGGGCAGACCTGTGTCCCACGTGTGGCGAGTCCCACTCCACACAGCAAGAAGCCAGAGCAGCTCTGCTGTCAATCCCTGCACTGGGGGATGCCCCAGGGAAAGAGAGGAGAGCACCAGCTCCAACATGAGCCTGCAGCAGCCTCCATTGGCAGGACATGATGGAGGCAGGGAGCTGGCCAGGAGGGAATGGTGATCAGGAAGGAACTGCAGGTAGTTCCTGAGCTTCCAGGGTGGTTGCAAACCTCTGAGGCCTCCCTCATTTCTGAGTTTCTGGCACCCCGGGGACAGCCCACAGGCACCCCGGGCTGCAGAAAAGCCAGGGGCATCTCTGTACACAGCACTGATGCTCCCAGTCCCTGGCCAGACCCTGCCACCAAACCCTTCCCCTGATGGATACTGCAGCCAGGGACCCACGCACCCCACCCAGCAGCCACACTTCCCAAGCCTGCTGCTGAGTCTGGCTTCAGACACTGACTGTGGCCAAAGCCACAAAGTCACCCAACTCTTGCTGTCACTAGAAGGTTGTATCCTGTCCAAGAAACGCCCCCCAGGCTAAAGAGCTGGTTGCAAGCAGAGGATCAAGTGTCTACAAGGTGTCAGGGGTTGGTGACAGACCTACAGACTGCGTGTCCCAAGGCTGGCTGTCAGTCACTGCCCTGCTTTCACCAGTGCTGTGGCACCTGGACAGGACAGGGTGCTGTGCCAGCATGAACCACATCATCTACAAGGACAGGTTTGATCCCTGGGTGTCCCTGAAACTTCCCTGCCACAGGAGATGCTCACCTTGGCCGTGGGAAGCAGGTGATTCCAGAACGGAGCCCCTTTGGCATCGGTGCTGCGGCAGGATGTGGGCACGGGGTGGCATGGCAGGACCCTCTTCTTCCTTGCTGTTGGGGACAGGCTCTCATCCTCAGAGCAGGAGTCAGTTACAACCTCACCAGCAGGCAGCAGCTTCCTTTTGGCTGTGCAGCTGCTGCTGCTGCTGAGCTGGCTGCTCCCGCAGGGTGTTTTCTCTGGGGAGCTCAGGTTGCTGGGCTCAGGGCTGAGCACTGTCTGAGAAGCTGGGGCCTCCTTGCACCCGTTGGCCACTACTGGCCATTCCTCTTCTCCACTAGACCTGCTGCTGTGAGCTGGGCTGCTCCCTGGCTTCTCTCTCTTTCCACCAGATTCCCACCAGGCTGTTTGTGCAATATTGTGCAAATCAAAGTGAAGCAAGTTGTGGCCACTTGCTCGCTCCCCATTTTCTCCATAGTCTGTAGACTGATCCCCCGATGAGACATGACAACCGTCTCTCATGTGCAAAGTACTGCAAGCAATGTGCTGGGGCCAGGAAGAGGAGGAGACATCCTGTGACTTCTTCTCCCTGTTGGCCTTGGGGCTGTGGCTCAGGCTGCTCTCACACCGGTGCTCCACCACCCGCAGCCCGCTGTGGGAGAAGTGCTGAGCAGAGCCACACAGGGAGAGCTCCTCCACCAGCAGACCATCCTCAAAGGTATCATCATCATCCAGGGAAGCCTGCCCAGGGCCCCCATCACGCTTGCCATCCACCCCACCACCACCCCAGTGAGTTCGTTTGGGATCTCTGCCCCCCTCAGTTCTCTGCTCAGGGTAACCCCTCTTGACGGCCAGCCGGCTGCCCGCTCGCGGCTCCGTGCTTTCTGAGGAGCTGGAGAGATGGGAGAAGATGGAGACCTGGTAAACCTTCTGGCGCTTGATCTCTGTCTCGTTGTAGCCCATGAGGATGCCACGGTGTGTGCACCGCTGAGAGGAAGTCTCCAAGGATGCCTCTCCACTGGGCCGGGACCGGGTAGGGTCCGTGCCATGCTCCGGGGGCCGGGACGTCTCTGCGTGGATGTGCCTCATGGAGCCTCACTTAATTGGACTCCGAACGGAGCTGGAGTCAGAACAGCCCATGCAGCAGCAGGAGGGGGGACAGTAAAGTGCCAGAGGTCGGGGTGTGAGGGCAGGGTGTGGGAGATGGAACTCCTTGCTCAGGACCTGTGGGTGAGCCCTCCGCTACAGGATGCGCTGCAGCGCAGCATCTGGAGAGAGAGCAGGAGGATGGAGATCAGCCCAGGATCCCACCATCCTCATCTGGGCTTTTGGCTGTGAGGGACCTGCTGGGACACACGCAGCTCCCTGGGCATCCCCACTTGGACCTCCCTCTCCAGGGACAGAAAGAGCAACAATGCTGGTGTGATGCTCTGAGGAACCCTGATTTGGGTTGGAAGGAACCTTAAAGATTCCAATCACCCTGTCCAGGATAGAGATACCTGCTGCTGGAACATGCTGCTTAAAGCAGGATCACCATTGTCTTACTGTCCTGGGCATGGGAAGGAGTCTCCAGTTAGGCTTGAGGTCACTGGAAACAAGTCTGGACCAGTGAGAAGGGGGACTGCCCTCTGCCAGGGACTTGATGTGTTTGTGCAGAGGAGCTGGGCAGGTCAGGTAAGTCTCTGGGGCTCAGGCCTGTAATCATCCTTTTGGGCAACAGCAATAAGATCTCCTAGGACTCACCAAGACCTGCACCCTCCACGGCACTGAATGAGGCAGGGCAGGTGCCCTGCAGTGCCAGCCCCACACCAGGGACATAAACCTTGCTGGGCAGCCTGGGGAAACCTGATCTTAAGACACAGCTTTGCCAGCTTAAACCAGAGACCTCCACCACCTCAATCAGGATTATGGGCACCTGCACCATCCACCCACCCCGACCTCCTCCCTGCTGCATAGCTCCTCACTTTTGAATTTCAGCTCAGTTTGAGAGCTGTGATAATCCTGGCCATGAGTTTTTCTGCCATGATAAATACTGAAATGGCTACAAGAACTGAGGAGATGCAGGAATAGTCCAGAGGTTTACAAACTGCCTGTGCCTGGCAGCTCTGTCCCCACAGATCTGCGTGTTGTTGTGGAGCAAAAACTTAGGGACAGGTGAGCAATCAGGAAACTGGTTCCCCAACTGGGTCAGGGCCACCTGAAGAGCAAGGCTGCATGTGCTATTTTGATCCCTGATGCAATGGGGATGTGGAAGTGGTAGGCTAGGGCGGTTGAGCCCAGGAATTTTATTTAAAAGGAGCAACGAGAGGTATAATCGTGCACCAGGTGTCCCCCCCACTCACCTCTCTGCAGCAGAATCCCACTTTGCTCCAGACTGACCTCCTTGTCCCGCAGTGGGCAGTCGTTGGCACAGCCAGCTGAAGATACCTGCCAGCAAGGCACCCCCCAGAAGCGGCGTGGCTGCCGTGGAATGGCTCCCACCATCACGGTGCACCTCCGAACCTCTGCGCCGTCCTCTCCAGCTCTTCAGTCTCTGCAGTGTCTCTGGGGGGAAGGAAAGCAGGAGACGCAGGGCTGGAGTGATCCAGATGCTTCCTGGGAGATGGGCAGGAGGGTACTGTGGAGGGCCACCTTGATAATTTGAGACCTGAGAGCTAGTGAAAAAGCAGAGCCCATGCTGCCAGGCCAACCACAGACATCAACAAGGCCAGGCCTGCTGCCAGAAAGATAAAGATGAGGCAAGGCTCATCGCCACAAAAGATAGTTAGGAATTTGGAGTACGCCTGCTCTGAGCAAAGGGATTATGTATTTTATCAACTTTTGGCTTTAGCCAGGATGGTTGTTGTGGGAAAGTGCTGTAAGCAATGTCTGTAGCTAGCAAAACCACAATCTTTGTTTATTATATCTTGCTTTTAAAACAATCTACCTTATCATGATGCCATGTTTACTCTGCACTATAAAAGAGCATTGCTGATTAATAAATAAAATCAGAAATATTACCATTCAGCATATTTTTCACCCAGCCCCCAAATTTTTTCTCCTCTGATTTCTTTCCTCCCTGTGTTCACAAGAGGGTACTGCCTGCCCACAGGGTCACACAGCCTGAGAACCCAGCACAGAGGTTCAGCCTCTCCCACCCTCCTGTCCTGGTTTCACTGGGACAGGATTCCAGAATCAATTTTCTGTTCAGGGAAGCTGCAATTTTTGATAAGACTGCAGCACCCAGCTCTGTGAGAACAAACTTGGTGAGGCCCTCTGTTTCAAGTTACGGCCTCCCCATGGTATGTAGGTTTAGATAGTGAGCAAGGTCAGATATCTGAGCTAGCCAGGTGCTGGGGCTAGGAGGAACAAAACCTGACCCAAACTGCCCAACAGAAGCATCCCATACTAGAAGGTCACTCTCACTATAAACTGAGAGGCTTGCTGGGGATGGATCTCTACCTCAACAGCCACCATCCCTAGAGGCTCTCATCTGTCATTCTGGCCCCTGAGGCCCCCTCTCCTTTTTGCTGTGACCATCACTGTCTTGCTGGAGCTGTGGTGCCACCATTTGCCAATCACTGCTGGAAGCACACAGCTCGTGACCACTACATGTGCTGAGTGTAACTTTGTATGTCAAATTAGTAGTGGGCTTAATAGTAATGCTTCATTATTATTTTATTAAATCTGGTTTGATTTCAACCCACAAGCCTCCTTTCTTTTTCCCTGGTTTCCCCTCTCTGGTGAGAAGGGGTCAGTGGGTGATAGAACAACTGCCTAAAGGTAAACACCTCCCAAACCCAAAGGCCACATACACCTTGTCCATCTCAGGCCATCACCTTGATTTGCATTTAAACCACAAACTCTACAAGCTAACCTGTGAACTCTCATACCTGGTTCGTGCCTTTCACATGCCTCTTGCATGCGCTCCTGTAGGAAACCCTGTGCATTTGAAGGGATTCTCCTTTATTTCTGGTGATCATTTCATGTCTTGCTTCTCAAGACAGTGCAGATCATCACCAAACCCAGGATTTCCAGATGGCTGCTGGTCTCATGTCTACCTCCTACCACTTTAAGCCACAGCACAGGATATTGTGGCCCTACAGAAAAGGACAAGGGCTTGCAATTGTCTTTTCCAATAAGAGATGCCTGGCAGGGAAGGCAGAAACCAGGAGCCTGACAGCCTGGAGCCATGATGGCCCCCCACCAGCTTCCTCCACACAAAGACAGCAGACCTTTCATCTGCACAGCACTTACCTGCTTAGATGTGCCCTTGATGCACAGCAGAGATTTGCAGATGCAACACAGCTCCCCTGTGGTCACAACCCACTGGCACCACAGCTTGACTGCCTGGGAGAGAGGGAAAGGAAAAGAGTCAGCTTGAGCAGAAGCTCCTGCTGCAGCACCTTCCAGGTGGGCAGGAACCCTCAGCCACCTCCACACTCAGCTCCCCTGTGACCCATGAGCTTTCCTGTCTCAGGAACCTCCGCGAGAAGGCAGAAACACAGCCCATGCCTGGGGGCTATGCCCTCCCAGCCTCCCTCTCCAGCCCTTGACCAGGGGCTCTCTGCAGTGGCTGTCCAGAGGGAACTCACCATCTGTTCCCACTGGGATTCCCAACCCAGCAGCAAGCACTGCTCTGAAGGCTGGGAACAGCCGGGCCAGGAAGATGTACCAAATCCCTGAAGGAACACTCAGAGGCACCAAGCAACCAAGCACAGCCCCTTTTTGGCACCCTGGTCTGGCAGGTTCTGTGTCCCATCACCTCGTAGGTAGGAAGCCAGCTTCAGCAGGTCACTCACTGTGCTCACGGCCTGACCTGGCCTGCACCAGGAAATGGGCTGCTCTTTCATTACATCCAGTAAGATTTGTAATTAACAGGCAGTCATGGCCAGTCCCTGAGAGTCAGACACCCCAAAAACTACCACCAGCAGTGCTGGGGAAGGGCACCACCAGCAACCAGCCAGAACACAGATACAAGATGCCAGCTACCAGGGAGCACACACAGCAGGGCAAATCAACACCATAGCATAACAAACCTCGGGTCCAAAACCTCAACAAAAGCTCTTTGTAAAGACCAGCTCCTCTTGGCAGCCCATGTGGGGCCTGCACCAAGGCAGGTAGAGAAGGATGAGAATGCCTGCAGCTGTGGGCAGACACTGAGTGCTCTGCTGCTTCCTTCCTCCATCCCTGGAGATCTGTACCACAGTTTGCACGTCACAGTCAGACACCAGGAGAAACACACATCTTTCTTGCACGTGTCCACACCAGGACAAATACAAATTCACCTACATCCTTTCTTTCTCCTTCTCATGTTCCTATGCTGTCACAGCCCTTTGGTCCCCAGCAGCACCTTCCTTTCACTTGGTCATGCTTACACCACAAATCCATCCCAACCAAGACCTCAGCACCAGTCACCACTGATGCCAGCACCAGCCAGCAGTGCAAACGACTAGCACCAGGGAACCTTCCCAACACAATAACTGTCCCTTCAAGCATGATTCAGGAAATGCCAGGATCCCCTAGCCCACCCCAAAAGTGTCTCCAAGCACACCCTAGGGCCTCCTTGCACATCTCTCTGGAGGACTGCCCATCAGACTGGGATGGGGAGGAGCTGGAGCACAGCACTGCTCCTCTGTGGGGAAGATGCAAGGCACTGTGTCCAGGAAAGGTTCCCATTCCCTTCCCCTCACCTTGTGGTTTCTCTTAGCTATGTTTATCTCTGTCTCCCAGGCCAGCTCACCCTTGTTGAGAGCCCAGCCAGGTCACAGCAGGGCTAAGGCTCTTATGGCACCCAGTGGGACCCCATCATCCCCCTACAGAGCAAGAGAACAACATGGGGACCAGAGATGAGGAGACAGCACCTGCTCACCTCTACCTTCTCCTCCCCTTGAGTCAGGCATCTCCAGATCCCTGCTTCTAATCACCTGGCTGGAAGAAAGCCAGATAGAGGTCCTCAACATCTCATCTGAGCAGCACAAGTACCATCCCCTGGATGCAGCACATGGGGCTCCATGTGTCTGAGCCAAGGGTTTGGCCCCTCTTAAGGCCAAATGATATTGATTTTACCAGTGTTTTACCCTGTGCTGGTGCTCTGACTCTTCAGATAAAACTTAAAGGGCTCCTGCATGTTGGTGGAAGCCCAGACAGAGCTCCTCCAGCTTTCTACCCGGCTCCTGCCAAGCTCCCAGACACTTTCAGGAGGGACCCTGTCTTTTCACCCTGTCTCCTGAGTCCACAGTGCCAGGAACAGCTTTTCTCTTTTCCTCCAGCCCAGCACAGCCTGGGCAACCACACCTCAGCAGCCACAAGACAACTGGTGCCAAAGGACCTAAGAGAACGTGTCCCAGGCACTGGGGCAGAGCCACTGCATTCCCCAGGGACAGTGAGCCACCAGACCCCAATGCAGGATGACACAGCCAGGCTTGGGGTGGGATATCAGGGACATGCCTTACCTGCTGGTTTCAGTCCTATAAGCACATCCATGAGGAACCCAGGATTAACAGACCATGGTCTCAGTCTGGTGGTAACAGAGCAGGATGGCAGGTGAGGAAAGGTCCCTGTCTGTGTGATGCAGCAGCTGTACCACATGCTGGGCTGCAGCCTGCAAAAGGATCTGTTCTAACTGTACTGCACTGCTTGGAAAGGTAGGATGGCTGCAGGGGCAGCTCTGCCAGCCAGGGGGGCAAATGCTGGGGGGCAGGACTGGCAGAGCCCTTGGAAAGAGGAGCCTGGCAGGGATGGCAGCACAGCGCTGGTACAAGGAACAGAGCAGGAGCTGTACCTGAAGGAGACACTCACACTGTGAGGATCCACGTGGCTTCCCAGAGCAGCACTGCCAACAAGTCAAAGGGACACAGGGTCAGTGAACAACTTCAGGCTTTGGTCTGGGCAATCCTGCCTGGAGCAAAGCCCAATGCCTGGGGGCTGGCAGGGCAAAGAGGGGTCCTTGCACTATTTGGACCACAGAAAAAATCCAAACCAACCTGAAAGAGGTTTTTGCTGCCTTCCCCCCTCCTGCTACCTCTCCTGGAAGTGCTACACAGACCTTTGCAGCCTCACTGGGGATGAAGCAGGAACCACACAGGCAGGAATGAGGGGCTGTGATTACACAAGGGCAAATAATTATCCTTGGTACAAGCAAAGCACAAGGCAAGAGAAGAGGCAATAGAAACTGAAGGAAACAGACTGCCTGGAGGATAAATTGTAGCTCTATCAGTCCTATCTGAACCCAAGGAGAAGGAAAGAAATCTAACCAATGCAAGTGCAAACCCAGAAGGCACAGGCTGAGCAGAGCTTGAGGAGTGCCAGCAGGCAGAAAGTTTCCATCACAACCCTGAAGGATGGCAACACTAGCAGCAGTGCTGCCACCAGAGAAGGGTTTCTCCACAGTCTGACAGATTGGGCAATATCACTACCAGGAGGAGAGAGACAGACACAAGTCTAGGGATCACCTCCAGCACCATTCACAGGAGAGGAGGCAATCCTGGAGAGAAGCTGGTTAGAGAGGAGCTAGGGAAGCAAACTGCCTGAATGGAAAGACAACCAGCATGGACATGGCATGGCTCTGGCACTTCCCTCAGATTCAGGATGGGGAGGAAGGAGCTCACATTTGATGGAAAGAGAGGAGAAGGAAGGAGGGAGGGAGCATCCTTGCACCACTGCAAAAGCAAGCACTGCTCTTGGGGGTCCTCAGCAAGCGCCCTGCAGTACCAGATTTATGCAGCTGCAGAGCCTTGCTCAGTGCTGGCCCCTGTGCTGGAGGAAGCCTGAGCCCAGAGGGGAAGGATGGGGTGAAGGACAGTACCCATATTAGGAGAGTGACCTCCTCAAAACCAACAGAGACAGACCCAACACCTCCCTCTGCCCCACAGCACCCACGTTTGTGAGGAGCTGCTGCTGCTCCTCCTCCCATCTGTGGGAGGGGACACTGGTGGGGTGCAGAAGCCCCTGGGGACAGAGCAGCCCTCTCTCTGCAGGATGCCTTGCTGGGCCTCCAGGCTTGCAGCAGTCTCCTAAGGAGCTGAGGTTTGCCCAGCGATGTGCAGTGCCTCCCCAGCCTCATGCACAGGTGCTGCAGGGACAGAGCCCTTCCGCCCAGCTGATCCAGGGATAACACAATGAACCCACTCCCAGGAGATCAGAAAGCCAGAGCAGGGCTCCCAGCCCGGAGGCTTACCCCTGCTCCCTCTGATGCCCCATGTCTTGGCATGGATGGCCTCCACACACCTTGCCCAGGTGCCTCCTGTGCAGGGAGCAACGCTGACAATAGCCTGTGGCTGGGAAGGGGGCTCGCAGGGTCTGCAGGCAGATCTTGCCATGCAACAGCCACCTGTGTACAGCTCTCCTCTGTCATTCTGGCCCCTGAGGCCCCCTCTCCTTTTTGCTGTGACCATCANGGGGGGGAGAGGCAGGCGCAGCACAAGCGATCCTGTGCTCCGCAGCCCCCGGCACGGCTCTCAGCTCAGGTGCCTCCTCAGCAGGAGCCAGGGAGAGGGAGGACCGCAGCGGAGAGCCCGAGCCCCCCGCCGAGCCCAGCTGAGGACCGGCCCCTTCCCATCCAACTTACTCCACTTGTGGCAAGGTGCAGAAACGCTGCCAAGGCGAGAGAGAGGGTTTCATGGAGGAAACCAGTGGCCTCGAAGCCTTGCTCGACCGGAGGGACGAGCTTACGGCGAGGAGACCCCGCAGAGCTGCCGGCTGATCTCCAGAGCCCAGAGAGGGAGATGCCCGGCCCGGCAGGATCCCCAGCCCGCATCACGTTCCCGGAGAGACCCACGCAAGGCACATGTAGGCTCCTGCTCCGCGCCTCAACGGCGATGAAAAGGCACAGAGGCTTCTGCCAGAAAACAAAGAGGCAGCGGCAGAGCTGGGGGTGGGGAAAACTCTCCGCTGCCCAAGAGAATCCCTGCAGAGGCAGCAAGGATGGATGCTCCTGGGCTCCACCGCGGCTACTCACCCCCGCCAGCCCGAGGCGGCACCCACTCGCCCGGCACAGGGAGTCCGGAGGGTGGGCCAGCCCCCCGGCTCCCCTCCCAGAATCAGAGCTGGGTGAGAAGTGCTGGAAGATGGCAAGCCAGGCCCTGGACAACAGCTGGCCGTAGGGGGGAAATTCCTCTGGGCCAGCTCTGCTTCATAAAACGCTGCTGTCTTTTCACCTCGGGGTAGCTGCTGCGTGCCACCGCTCCCGGGGGACGGCAGAGCCGGCACCGTGCTGGCAAGCCCTGCAGAGCCCGGCAGTGCTGACCTTGCACCGGCACAGCAGCCTCGGCTGTCACCCAAGGGCAACAAAGAGGGCACCCGCAGCAAAAGCAAGTCCCGGGCCACCCAGGCACAGGGACGCACCATACAGCTCCCTTTCCCCATCCCCAAGTCCCTCTCCAGGGGTGGTGGCCAGCGGGACAGGGACCTCGGCCACTGGCTGAGGTCCATACCGGCTGCTCCACTCCAGACCTTGGTGCCAAACTGCAACTCCTAGAAAATTTTCCACCGTTGGTGATTACCAAGTCATGCGCCCGTGTGGCTGGTCACAGGATGGCCAAGAGAATGCAAGTGCCTCCTGGCAGAAGTGCAGGGATCAGCTCTCCAACAGGCTGCCATGTTTCACATTCAGTAAGGACGTTTGTCCAAGGGATGCGTGCCCCAGGTCTCAGCAGGACTAGACACTCACCACACAGAGTGATGCACAAGACTTAGCCCCTTAACAGACCTTTTTATCTCGGGTTCCAAGAGGAGGAATGATGCCCTGGGGTTGGCACCTGCACCAGAAGCCCTGCAAAGTCTATCCTGAACCATTTAACTCAACACCAATGGAAAGGCAATCACCTATCAGCAACTCTAATCCCACCACCTTCATCCTGGGCCATGCACCATGGGAAGTGCAACCAAACAGTGCAGCATTCCCCTCTCAGCTTGCCCTCCATCACTATGGGCCAAGTACACAAACACTGGTCTCTTACAGAGAGCCCTGGTGGCAGGGTGATGCTTTGTGAGTGGCAGAAGACAGCACAGCAGTCAGGGGGTGATGGGACTGTTTCTGCTCCCACCTCTGCTCTGCCCTCTCTTCTCCCCCTGGGTCACCACCACATACAGCCACAGACATCCACAGCCCAATCTTTCCTCCTTACCAAGCCAGGTCCATCTGTGCCCCAACGCCCTCTGGCCACCCATGCTGCCTGTTCCCAGACACAACACACTTCACCTTCCCACAGCCTTCACAGGGCAGCTGGGCTCTGCATTCCCACAAAAGTGCTCCTCTTTGCTCCCACCCCAGTCCTGTCCTCCACCACCACCAGACCCCATCCTGTTTACACACACATCCCCAATGTCCCCAGCTCT
The DNA here is from genome assembly GCA_038090715.1 of Florisuga fusca. Lineage (NCBI taxonomy): Eukaryota > Metazoa > Chordata > Aves > Apodiformes > Trochilidae > Florisuga > Florisuga fusca. The sequence goes on from JAAWXA010000034.1 coordinate 6,515,842, forward strand.
TTACCTGTGCCCTCTGGCCTCCTTACTGCTTCAGTTCAACTTATCCCAGTTTCCCCTATCCCTGACTGCCACCCACCTAGAGCCCAAACAGCCCAAGTCTCCTTGCACCCGCTCCACTGATGAGTCCCCAGCACCCATTTGGGAGAGCCACAGCAATGTCACCTTCCCCTACCTCTCGAGCAGTCACTAGGGCATCAGAGAGCAGGAGAAAAGGTCCCAGGGATGCTGTTTTACCAGGGTAGCTCTGGATAGAGGCATCAAAGCTACATATGGGAAGAGGAAGCAGGCAAAATGCCTGTGGTGAAGAAGGCAGCAGGGATTATGCACGCAGCATTTACCCTGTGGGAACTGCCCATCCCCACCACAACCCCTCTTGCAATACACTTCCTTTTACTGTAAGAGCCCTCCAAGGGAGGTGCTTGGACACAGGCACTCAGGCCTCCAGCTCAGCATTAGCAAGCTGCAGCCTGCAGATAAGGCTGCAGCAGCTGTGGGGACATTCAGCATCTCTTACACTCCCTGTGCTAGACATCTATGTGGCACAGGAGGAGGAGATACCCCACACACAGATACACACACACACACACACACGGCCATGCACACCCACCCAACTTACCCTTTTCCAGCAGCGATTTAGAAAGTCTCAAGTCTAGCACAGGCCAGAGTGGTGGCATGGGCTGGGCAGGGATTCAGGCCACAAGGGTGAGGCTTTGTCCATCTTTGATTGTAAAGAGCTGGACACAGTAAGGGCTACTGCAGGGAAAGAGCATTTCCACTGTGAATTCAGTGTCCTGAAGGTAAAAGAGAAACACTCTGCTGGCATCAGGAAAAGGGTGTCACAGTTGTCACTGTTGCCTGTAACAAAGGCACACCTGTGAGTGCACAAAACCCTTTGAAGGGAAACAAGGGGGTAGGAAATCCTGGCATGTCTGATCACAGGCATATCCACATGCAGGGCAGTGGGAGACAGCCTTGCTCCAATTTCAGCTGTGAAACTGGCAGACTTTTGGGCACAGGCACCTTGACCCACCCCCAGGGGCCTATCAACAGCAAAGCCCTCTGCCCATGCATCCATCAGTGCATCCATCACCCCCTCCACAGGGACTGGGCTCCTTCAGGGCTGACAGGGTTCTGAGCAATGCAGGTGGCCCTGAATGGAAGGGGGAATCCACGTGGCATCTGCGTGGAGATAGAACAAGCTGAGGCTCAGCTGGTGCTTCACATCAGGCAGAAGCTGGAGGGAAGACCTGGCCTCCCTCCCCATCACAGAAGTGACAGTGTACAAGGACAGGCTCAAGACACAGCTACATCCCCAGGTGACCACACCTGCACAGCACATGAGCTTCCCCCCCAAAATCTGTGAAGGCCCCCACGCAGACTCTGCTTGGTTACAGTCATTCAGCCTGTGCTTTGCCATGCTGCTTCTGTGGGAACCTTCTGCTTCGCTGCTTCTCAGAGACCTCAGAAATCATCTTAAATGGGTCCAAAACACCTTTCTACCCTGGTGGCAGCTGTGCCACTGTGGATGCAGAAGTCCCTCCAGACCTGAACCCCCTAGGGAGAAAAAGCCCACAAGAGATGTGACAGGCAGTGATTTGCCCATGCAGCTGGGAATGGGGAATGGACATCAGGGGCCTCCTGGCTCAGACCATCAGACCCTGCTGCTCTTGATGCTCTGGGTGTTGCAACAGGGATACCCAAGTAATGCAACAGTGCCCAGAGAAGCACTGAGTAACAAGCAAACTACAGGGGGAGGGGGAACACACAATGCTCTGAGTGAGATGGCAGCCCAGCATCAGTGAGCCCAAGGGAAAGGCTAAGAGAAGCAACTTGAGAATGGATCTGGGAACAAACTCGGGCTCATGGGAAAGTCCTAAACCTTGCAAACCCACATAAAAGCATCTGGGGAGCCTGGACATCCTCTCAGCCTCTGACAGACAGAGAGGCAGATGTAGTTACCACTGTGGGTCACCTGTGTCCAGGCACTGTGTCTACATGCAGCCTACCCTTTGCTCTGCTTCATTATTCTTGCAGGTGTTTGGAAACACCAAAATCCCTCTGAGCACTTATACACTGGACATAGGCTTGTGCAGCGTCAGGCACCAGGGTCAAAGCTCACAGACACAAAAAAATTGCTGAGAAAAGTTGTTTCTGAAGACAAAGCTGATAAGGCTGCCAGCAGCCAGCCTTACAGAAGGACAGGATCAGGAAAAGAGCAGCCATGAGAATAAAAGGTTGGCAATGAAACAGAAAATACTGGAAGCAAGTAATTCTTTCCAGACAGTTCTGTGGGCTCATCTCACTCTCCATCTGCTCCCTATCTGCTTGGGATGGTCAGGCAGCTGGAGCCTTTAAAAAGGCTACTGGTGAATTCTCCCACAATTGACACTATCTCTGGCACAGGCACCATAAGGAAGATGAACCCAGAGCCTTTCTAGCATACTCCCCAGCCTCCCAACAATGCCAGCAGCCCCCTGCAGATCACAGCTCTGCACTGTTAGCAGAGCAGGGCGAGTGGTTTATTGTCCTGGGCTTTACTGCCAACAGTGTTTTGTGCCCATACAGGGAGGGAGTAACTTGGACCTCTGGAGAGATGGCTGAGGTAGGTGGAGGCAAAGCAATGAGCTGGACAATGCTGCTAACACAGAGCCTCCATCCCCTGGCACTGCTAATACCTTATGGACCAGAAGAATCAAGACAGGAGAAGAGGATGGACACAACAAGCCCTGATCCCTCCACTTGCCTGTAAGTCAGTCAGTCCAACAGGCCATGAACTGCTACATTGACAAGTGCCCTGAGAACTGCAGAACTGGGGAACAACAGGGGGTTTTGGGACCACCCTTCTGACAGCAAGGCTAAAGTTGAGCAAGTTGCTCAGGATCTGTTCCTGCCAAGTGCTGAAGGTCTCCAAATGTGGACACTGATTCCCTGCTCACCGGGCCCTGCTCCAGAGTCTAACCACCCTTGTGGGGAAATATTTTTCCTAATATCTAATTGGTATTTCCCTTGTGTGTGCCACTGCTTCCCATCCTGTTCCTGGGCATTTCCCTGGAGAGCTCAGCTTCTGATTCTCTCCAAACCCACAGCTGCCAGCAGCAGTGAGAGCTCCCTTTGCTGCCTTCCCTTTCCCAGGCTCTACAAACCCACCACTCAGCCTCTGGCCCCAACATGCTATGGCACACCAGCAGCCCCACAGCACCTCCAGAGCTCCAGGGCATCTCTGCAGAATGCTGGAGCCCATTCCATCCTGCCCAGCATAGGGTGCCACCATGGAGGACAAAAGGTACCTGCAGCCAGCCCCAAGCAGCAGACACCTGCACAGCTCTGAAATGGTAAAAAAAAAAAAAAAAAAAAAAAAAAAAAAGGCTCACCTCAACACAGAGGCCAGCATGGGTTATTTTCCTTCAAGTATTTGATCCTTGCTCTGGCTGGAAGACATACCAAGTACCTACATAAGTGCCTCCTGCAACACCTAAGCTATCCCAAGCCAGGAGTCCCTGGTACCTGCTCTAAGTTTGGCCCTAAATACAGAGAGCTTTGGCTTCACCACAGTGGCACGGGCAACTCTCCCTGCACCACACCCACAGCAGACCTGCCCTGAGGAATGATGAGCAGGACCACCTGGACTAGACAGACACTCACCAGCCCAAAGCAGGTCCCTGGATGAGGGCAGCAGCCACTGATGACCCCCACAACATCCCCCAGGGGCTGTAGCAGAGCCCAGGTGACCCAAGGGATTTCACAGCCAGCAACCAACCATGACCCCAGATCTGTAGCACATCATCCCATCCCAGCTCTCCCCCCACACAGTGTCCACAGCTGTTCATCCCTCTCCATTCCAGCAGGGATTATTCATCTTCCCATCCTCTCTTCACTCTCTTGGAGCAGACTGGAAGGTTACTGGGCAGGATCCATCCAGGACAGAGACCTGCTTGGCTTGCCCAGGGCTGCCTACATGGGGACAGGGATCCACCCCACCACCAGAGGTATGGGATACCTTGTCACCACACAGTTCCCTTGAAATCCTCAGCGCAGAGGCTGCCCCAGAACCCTCTGGGACAGCAATGTACCTGCAGCTGGAGGAGACAAGGGCAGAGCATAGGTTTGGCACATGGCCAAGCTGGATCATGTCCCATTCCATAGCCACAGGCACTGCCTCCACCTGCTAAGCCCTGAGGCTTTCCCAGCTCTCCTCCTGCACCCTGACCCCATCACCTGGGTGACCTGGCATGAGCTGCCAGGCCCTTGGGCTCCCTCAAAGCCCAGCCCTGGGAGAGCACTTGCCCTCTGCTTCCCACTGACTCATTCCCCTGTGATTCACTCCCTCCTCCTGCCTGTCTCACCCATTTCTGCCACAGCCATGTGTGCACACAGGTGTGTGGAGATCTGTGCTGCAGCACCTAGTGGCAGGAGGGACAGGGATGACACCACTGGCTCAGGTCCATGGGGAGGAGAGGAGGCAGACCAGAAGCACTGCCATGTGGCCAGCACTGCTGAGATAAGGAGTGATGCTGGGGCAGGGCTTCCTCCAGGCTCTGAGGCTGCCTTCCAGGCAAACCCATTGGCTTTATCAGCCCCTCAGCAGCCTGACCCTCATGGCTGGTGGTGGGAGGGTTACCCAGCTCAGATCCACAGGAGAGCTGTCTGCCAACTAACCTACCTTTAAGGACAGCCAAGCACACCTCCACAGGCTATGCTTCTTGCCAGTTTGCATCTCCAGGGTGAAGAGCCTCCCAGGAGGTAGGAAAAGATCACTGGGATCAGCTAATGCCACTGCCTGCACAGGGCTTGGAGGCTTGGCCAGTTCCTGGATGCAGGCAGAACCAGCTAAGCACATGATGCTACATACACATCCTCTTCAGGCTGCTTCTCTAATGCTAGGGGCTGAAGCTCACACAGCTTTGCTCCACATCCTTTTCCTTCTCCTTTCCTCCAGCATCACCCCATCCAAGGGCCCTCCAGCTAACCTCAGCCTCCACCTTGGCATGGACCAGAGCAGACACATGAAACAAGAGGCAGACAGCACCTCGCAGCTGTGCTGGAGCCCAGGGAGAGCTGTGACACACACCTCCCAGCCAGCCAGCCAGCAGCTCCGTGTACTGAAGCACATCCATCTGTGTCAGGGAGTGTGGAAGAGGCTGGCCTGCACAGCATGCCTGGATGCAGACCCATTCCTCTGCCTATTGTAGCTGGAGCATCCATTTCTCACTGTCTACAGGAGAAAATTACTGGGATTAGGCACAGGCTGTCCTCTCACCCTTTACACCACACATCCCATGTGTCAGAGTCACACTGATAAGGGGCTCTCAGCCCTTCCACCCAGCAGCACTTGGCCAGCTGCAACATTTTGCCTACAGCCACATGCAGGTCACTCTGTACAAACCTTGCTGGTGTTGCTGTAAGACAAGCTGGATGAGGAGCACATTTCCAGCAGGGTCACACACCCCAGCCAGGTCAGGAGGCCCTGACATCTGGGAATTAAGACCAGACTAAATCATCCTTTGCGTGGGGAGGGACAATGTTTTGGGCTGTGACGACATGGATTTATTAGGGACAAAGAATGACTTTCTGCCTGCCAAGGCTCAAGACTGTATGTCAGAGCTGCTCGTTCTTCCTAGACTTTTACACTTCTGATCCTCACCATATACAAACAGAGCCTCCCTCACTTCTCAGGGCAAAGAAAATCAAGATGTGAGTCACACAGGGCACAATGCAGGCACCAGTCCCTTCCCCTGTATGCAGGACATCCCTCTTCTCATCAGGCTGCTCCAGTCTTTGAAGTCCCTTTTTGGGGGGCAGGGCAGGAGATCCATAGTGCTCAAGCCATCTCATCAGCCAAGCCAAACATCGTGGCGATGGTGCCACCAAGGCCACGCCACCAAGCAAGCACCCGAATGAAACTCAGCAACCAGCAGGACAGGCCCAACAATTTAAATGCATGTGCCTAAATTAGCCTGCCATCATTGCCAAGATGGGCTTCTCTGCAAGCTCTGGGAGCAGCAATAAACTTTGTGAGCTCTTAGGGCTGGTTCCCCGCTACAATCCCCCAACAAAAGGAAAGCAAAGGGACATGCCCAACATCCAGTTAGGGCAGCTGGAGACTGCCCTGATTTGAGCCAGACTGTAACACTTTCCTTCCAGCCCCTCAGTTCTGACCAAGAGAGGGGCAGCAAGCCATCTGCAACACCCCCCTCCAGACAGGTTGAGGTAAAGAGCAGAGAGGAGGCAGACAAGCTGCTTTCCCTCGTGATGTCCCTCCCACACCAAGGGGATTCCTTGCAACTGCCTTGTGTTCCCCTTCTGCAGCACAGGTGGCTCAGGGCAGAGGCAAAGTGTCTCTCCAAAGTACAGTGACAAGATCTTGCTGCCTTCAGACAGCACATTCAGGTCAGCAAGCTGGGAGCTGTTACCATAGGGGTGCCAGTTATCCACCCACCCTTACATCAGTGGCATGTTTCTGCAGCACAGGTGATGCCAGAGGGCAGGGTGAGAAGAGAAGATTTTGGGCAGTGACAGGTGGTTAATTTCAGGCTTTCTCAACATGGATGCTCAGCAGCAAGCAATACATGAAGTTGATGATTCTGCTGAAATGGTTCCTGGTCACAGGGACAAACATAGAGGGCACAACTCTCACAACAGGCCACCTACTAAAATGATCTGAGGACTCTACCATTTCCAGGAGTCCCAAACCAAACCTTCCAGTTCTGGGCTCTGCTTCTCACAGCAGCTCTTCTGTGCTACCTGCTTTTCCCTGAGCAGTGTTTGAAAAAGTGTAGCAGGCTCCAGGTAGGGGGTGGCTGCAGTGACCCTCATGGAATATTCCCTGGAACCAGCTTTCATCTCCTAGACAGAGCACAATGAAGCATCAGCCTTTTGTTCTAAAAATCACATCCAAGGTCATATGATCCAACACAGAGACCAGATGTGGAATTTCTTTAAATGAATGCTTAGATGAGGGAGCACCCCTGTGTCAGGGATGGACCTGAACAGGATAGCTGCCTGCTAACCCAGCCTGGAATTTTTAAGGACTAGACCACCTTTTCTGGTTGGTAACACAAATCCAAGCCTGCTAAAATTGGAAAGCCCACTGTGTGGTTGGCAGCTGGCTCTCCCCCTTCCTGCAGGCTGGAAAACCCCCTATTGTCTTGGCAGCCCTGATCAGCCCCCTGCCCTCAGCCAGGGGATGCTCCTGTTGACTCAGCACATCCTGCAGCCCTCCCTGCACGTCCTGGGTGGGCTGGCTGGCTGGCTCACACCATCCGAAGCCTGAGACGGAAACTAGCTTTGTCCTCTCTCTACCTTGCTGTGAGAAGGGAAACAAAGGTTTCTGCCATCCCTCCCCCAGCTTCTTTCACTGCACCCGCTGGTGTTGTGCCCTGTGGGGCACTCTGAGAAGACATCATTAAGCAGAGGGGCTAGAAAAGCAGATAAAATTGGGCTTTACTGCTTAACTACACATGAAAAATCCAGTTTTAGCTTGGACAGACACTGAAAAGCCAACTTCCCTCTTCTGCTAATGCAAAATGTGCCTGCAGGCAACCAGGACTGTGCCTGCATTTTGGAGAGATTCTCCCTTACAGGCATTGAGTTTTACCTTCTGCAGCCTTCACTGGCTCAGGGGAGGTTGGGGAGGCCCAAGTGCTGCCTACACCAGTGATACTGCAAATTCAGGTGCCACGTGTGGAGGCAGCTACAAATGTAATTCAGAGGGAAAACAAAGCCAAACCAACTCAAAATCCCAAGGCAGAAAGCCTGTACAAAGCCTGCTGGCTCCCAGCCTTGTGTTCAACACTGATTAATCTCAGGATACAGTTCAGCTTTCACTCCGGCCTTAAAGCTCTCCATAAAGTTTCTCCCACTAGCTTTCACAATGTCTTTTCTCTATGCCCCAGTTCCAGCAGGGATCTCAACTGCTGCTGCCTCCCAGTAAAAGGTCTCCATGACCTTTGTAATTCAACACACTGGGAAAGGCTCAATCCATTCCCTCTATTCCTAGCCCAGCACCAGACCTCAAAAGCCCTCTTTGTTCCTGCTACAAACCCTACACCATAACTGTGGCTTAACCCTTGGGGCACCGCCTCAGAGTGCTGCACAGAGGCAAGGCAGGTTGCACAACCCATGGGAAGCTGGACCTACCCTCTACCTACAAAAGAGCTGTGCTGACCATCTGCTGGTGGCTTCCAGGGGACACAGCAGTGCATGCAAGATGTCTCTGACCATCCTTATCATCACCTTTGCAAACTGTTACCAGGGTGTGCCTGTGGGGACCCCACACTGCTGCAGTGATGTGGGCATGGACACAGACAGGCATTGGCCTTGCAACTCTTCCTAGACCCCCTGGAATTAATCTGCATGCCCTCAGTTCAGCAGGTCTATTAAAAAACAAGCTCCATGCAGGTGAATTGAGTGCTGCAAGGAAGGAATAAGGACGTCAAGGAAAGCAGATGGGATTGGGCACTCCTGCAAGGACTCCTCTGCTCCTGCTCCTGCACAGCCCTTGCACTGTGCCCTGGTGCAAAGCAGAGACAGGGAGGCATGGCATGGCAGTGCCTCCACAGCCTGCATGCAGGCAGGAGCACAGTGAGAAGAAACACTTCTGTCTCTCGCTTTGTCTGAGATGGCTCAGAGCCACGTCCCAAGCAGCAGCCATAAACCACACACTGAAGGATACAGAGCCATGGGAATGTCCATAATTGCACACCCTGTACCTGGGGATGCAGAGAGGAGGGGAGGTACAGCCATCTCCCCCCCAGCCCTAGCATGATCCCTGGCACAGGAGAAGGCACCATGGAGCAGGGATGCTTTGCAGCACCCAAAAATGCCAGCTCCACAGGAGACAAAGTAGGCTTGCACCACTGCACCCCACAATGTCTCCTCTGTAGACAGGATGGTTTAGCGTGACCTTGCAGCACCCCAAAATGCCATTTCCTACCAGCTGCTGTAACTTCCCCTCTGCTCTTTTCCGGTCCCACTCCACCAGCGCCTGGTCCCCAGGCCACAGGGAAACTGAGTCATGGTGCACAGTCTCTGCCCCCAAGAAGGGGAACAAGTGGGGAGTAGCAGGCACAGCATGGTGAGCAGGGAAAGGGTAGTACTGACATCTCTGAAACCCCCAGTCATGAGGAAAAAGAAACCCAAATGCCCTGCACCAAGCAACTATGTGAATTATGAGCTTCTCAGTTCTCACCTCTCCTGAGGCAGGAGTTGGCTCCACTCTGCTGCCAGCCATAGACTGCATCCAGCCCTGCCGGGCCATGTCTGGTCCCAGGGAATAATCCATGAGATCTCTGGTGCCAAAGGGGACAGGGACATGCAGGGCTCTGCACTAGATGTGTGTAACTCATCATGGACCACAAAAGAAAGGTAGGAGAATGATGTTTCCTTCAGAGCAGAGAGTTGCTCTCTTTACAAGGTACAAGCATTTGAATGAAGATTTGCATTCTCCAGTGCCAGCTCCTGGAGCTGATGGGTTTTCAGGAACCCACTTCAGCCTCTATTTTCACCCCACCCCTCCAAAAACTCTTTGGGGCCCCACTCACAAGCTTCCCAAGATAAGGTCCTATCTGTACTCCACGGTCTATCTGAGCAGGACAGAGCTCATCCACATCATCATCCTCAAAATCCCTATGCCTGGTACAGCAGCAAATCACCACCCAGTCTATTTTGCAGGCAGAGAAGCTAAGGATAAAGATCTGATCATTCAGGCTCTGGGTCAGTCATCTCATTAGGATTAGTAAAGCTATGATGTCTTTACTACTTTTCTGGAGATCTCAATGAGGATAAGAGCCCAGCACTTTCCAGTTCACCCAGGCCACTGAATGGGAAAGCAGAGCTCAAGCTGCTGAAAATCCACAGCTGCTCTGCACTGCTCATCTGCAAATCTCCTGGAATCTTTACCTAGATTCTTGGTTGCCTCACTCCACCTTCTTGGGGACTCTGGAAACAGTCACTTTCACCAGGGGAGCCTCTTCAGGTGGTATTGGCTGTTGTCATACAAAGCAAATGCTATTGCCAATACCCCTGCCCCAGCTCTATCTCACAGGAAAACTTAACAGTGTATTAAACTCATTATCCCCCATCAGTTTATGGCACAATCTTTTCATTTCTTTGTTAACACACATCTGAGATGTATCGAGTTTCAGGCAGGCTCACTCCAAAAGAAATTCCCTGCTCTTTCTCTAGAAGGGTTTGCACAAGCAACACCTTTCCTTTTCAGTAGCAAAAAAATCCCAAACTAACAACGCCAACAACAACAACAAAAAAACCCACATGCCCCAAAAACCACAAACAACACTTCAGAGAAAACAACAGCAACAACAAAAAACCAACAACACTCAACCAAACAAAAAAACCCCACCCAAACAAACAAAAGAACCCCAACAACCAAACACCTTAAGGGCAAAATTTGACTTTTTTCCAGACCACCACTTAGGTCAGCCCTTTTGCAGACTCTGGAGGGCAGCTTTCTCACTACTGCTCACACTGGTGCAGCCCTGTCAGCAGCATTCGGAGTGAGGAAGCTTTCAAGGGTGAGATGCTTTTTCCTTCCCAAAAGTGACCAGCACATGAACACAGGCATTTCCTGGTGAACTGCTTCTCCTTGCTTCCAGCCTCTGCTGCAGGGCTGGCCTCTGATAGCACCCTTCCTCCGGAAGCACCATTTAGTTTTGCTCAGTTACTCTTAACAGTATAATATTGTAGGGCAACAGAATTAAATAGTGCTGTAATCTGCAATAAATCATTTGCACAGAACTGCCAAGGGGAGAGCTGCACAGGAGAAAGAGAGGAGGTGCAAGTCTGTTTCCTCAACAAATCTAAGCCATCAGTCTGTCCGAAAGCAGGCACGGCAGCAATAGGAGCATTTTCAGGGTGGCAGATTACTAACACCAATTTTTGTGTTCTTTGTATCCAGGTTTATCACATGCCCAGGACAGATCATTGCAATTACCTTAAGATCTCACACTATCAGCCCAGGGCTGGCAGACCAGATCCAGGCAAAAAAACCCCAAGAATATTTCACTTCCTCAAAAACTGCTCACACTTTTAGCTGTTGCTGCTCCTTGAAGACGGATTGAAAGCAAAGCTCATACCCCCTACTTGATGCCGTAACTGCTTTATTCTGCTGGCAGCCACAGCAGAGAGGGCCTTGAGAATTACCCTCTTTGTCCACCACTGGCCCAGCTATGCTAATCTCATCAGCAATGCAAGCACGGGTATAGAAAGTGACTGCTATAATCTGTCTATGCTATGCTCTTTCTGCCCAGCTACAGCACTGCTGACTGGCAGTAAGAAGACCCCAGTGCACAGAGTACAGGTCTCAGCTGAGCAAAGAGCTGGCTCTTGCAAGCTATCCTTTATGCACCTCCCAGACAGGGCAATCTCTACAGCACCACTGGGTTTCTCCCAGTTTAGAGAATGCAGGTAAAAACACCCACCGAGTCAAAGTTTCCTCTTTGTCCCAACGACCCATCATCTCTCTGCTGAAATCCCTGGCATTATTTCCACAGCAGCAGAATTAAGGTTGCTCCTGATGTCCATTTTTGCAGCGTGATGCTGCTCACAATGGTGTCCCCTCATCTGACTGCCAGCAGGTTTGCATGTCCCAGGCTTGGACCCAAGGCGATGGCAGCAGCAAAGCTGTGCACGTAACCCACACAGTGCTTTCCAAACTTCAATGCTGCAGCTCAGCCAGGAGGAAATCTCTCTTGGCTGCCTCTCCCTAAATGCTTATTCCAGCACTGCCTGTCTTAACTCCTCCCCAAATCAGGAGCAGAGTATCTGACCCCACTGCCTTTGGGCTTTTCTGATCCCTTCTGCTGTGTTTAAAAATGTGTGGTACAAACAGGCAACACAGAAAAATAGGGAGCAGCGATTAAAAAATCACGTGGTTATAGCCCATCTCGTCACAGTGCCCAGAAGTTTAAGTCCTGGGCAGGGATCTCAGCATGAGAGGTGCTTTACAAATGGCAAAGGACTCCTTAGCCCTATGAACTGGCAACTCAAACCCCAACATGCAGGCATAACCCCCAGCCTTATCTGCTGGGCTCTGCACCCAGCCTATAATATTCCATAGCACATCCCCAGGCTTCAGTCTGCAGGAAAGATCAGAAAGAAAAGGCTGTGAAAGTAGGGTCAGAGGGAACTTCACTCTGGCCCAATGGATTCTGACCATGCTCTGCCATCATCTGCACCCATAATATATTGTAATGCCAATCCTCACAGTGGTGAGGAAGTACACACACATGATGAGCAGTGCTCATGCTGCTGATCTGAAATTGCCTTCAGTGCCAGGTACCAGTGTTCCAGCTTCCCCTGTGGAAGTAAGCTCCAGCTGCCAGTGCAGGGCAAGCTGTTCTTCTCTGAAAAGGGAGACAGCCTGTTGGAAGCAGGATAGAGCAAGCACATCACTGTCTGCTGCAGGCAGCTTTCCCAGGGGCTTTATGTCTGGAGCACAGAGGACATTTTATAAAAAAGTCCAGCCTATTTTATAAAAAAAGTCTAGCCTGCTTGGGAGCTTTAAGATGTCTGGAACTGTAGCTCTGGACAGATGACATAATCACCCTAAATTGGAGAAGGACACTGACAGATTGGAAATAGTTTTCAGTGGAATTTCTGAGGCTTTGAACCCTAGTTTGGAGCTGGATGGAAGGGTCACAGTTCAGACAGATTGTGACATTGGTGAGTACATAGTCATTTGGGCAGCTCACAGCCAGCCACCCTTTCCTCTCCAGTTTTGCCTGAGCATCCTAATCCCAGATGAACTCTGGCCACAGGCACTACAGCACTGTGTGCCACCTCATGGCATCCAAACACATCTGACCTCAGAGCATCCTTAGAAGGAGAGGCAGGCCCCTTCCCCTCTCATTCTGGGCTGGGCATAGAGCTGTAGGAAGGGTGTTTTAGCTCACCATGAGCACTGAGCTTTGAGAGGTGTAATGAGAGGTGTTTACAGCTCGCACACCCAGCTATGTCAAGACAGGCAAGCCATGCTTGCTGCCAGCTGGTCCCTTCCCCCTGGCTCATATCCAGGGCTTTAGGCACACCATGGATGACAGGTCAGGTCTCAGTCATGCTCACATTTTGGTCAGGCTGGAGCTGGTTTCCTGACCTGTTCTCCCTACACAGTGAGTGGCATCATGTCCCCTGCTTCCTTCAGCCACAGGAGTCAGCCCTCTATCAGCATCCAGCAAAGGGTCTGCCCAAAGGCAGCTTCAGAAACATGTAACCTCTCTTTTACCTGCCCCAAAGGATGGACTCAGACTTTATCTGAGGGCTCACTAGAGCACCTGTTCTCCATCAGAGTACAGATACCCTGGAGCAAGACAAACTGGCTGTGCATGGTGGACAGCATGGTAGGCTTCCTGGGAAGATGCGGGCATGGCTAGAACCACTTACATTGATCAACTAAGGATAAGCAAGGGCAGCAGAACAACTTGCTTTCCTTCATGGTGTAGTGAGAGAGCTCAGGAGATGGATTACTTTCTGGCTGGGCCAGCTCTGTAATTCAAAGCTTCAAACACAACAGGTCTGCAAACAGGACCTGCCCACTGGTTCCCCAGCGAGGGGTGAAAGAGAGAAGACAGACAAAATCCCTTTGGCCACCCACCCTGAGGCTGCTGCCCCCTAAGGAGGAACAGCTGGAGATGCCAGACACTCATGCAGGAGCCCAGCAGTGCTGAGCCCCTGGTGTGACTGGGATGGGGCTGCATCAAGGTCTGTGGCAGGCTGCATGGCTGCTCCTCCACCCTGCGCTGCAGAAAAGGTTGTGAAGCAATGCTGTCAGTGGCCAGTTGCCATAGCAATCCCCCCAAGCATGCCCCCCTGCCTCCCTCCTTTGTCTCTGCTCCCCCCAAGCCTTGCTGTCCCCTCCCCACTGCCCCACACATAAAACCTGCTGCACAACACCCAAAAGTCTCGATGTTCTTACAGAGGGCTGTTCATCACCCCAAGGAAGAAAAGGGGGCAGATGTGGAAGGCCACCCCCACAACCCATCATCCCCACCCACTCCACAGGCAAGGTGATGACTTCAGACCCTGGTACATCACAACCCACCAGAATCTCCCAAGGTGTGGCACAAGAGAGCCAAGCAGCCAGACCTGGGGTGCAGAGGCCCCTCTGGATGCACCCCATGTTGTGCTGTGGCAGGCAGGGATGCTTCAACATCACTGCCTGTCCCACATGTAGCCCCTGCCCAGACCAGACAATCACAACAGGGCTGCCTGCAGCTCAGAAAGCCCCATGAGCTCTTTCTACCCTGTGAACCACCAGATTTGATGGAAATGGAGGTCTCAGACTCTTCCTAATGCAGCCTGGCAGGCAGCTCCTAAGTCTCTGCTTGCCAGTCCCAGCCCACTTCCACTTCAGGCAGTTCTGTTCTGCTGCAGTGAACCTCACTGTGGCTTGAACCACAGACAGGATCCTCCTTCACTTCCTGTCCCAAAAACTGTTGTCTACCATTGCTATGTGCTATTGAGCAGTTACCCACCCTGACCTGGTAGCAGAGCTTCTCTCCCTTTCACATCTCCTATGAGGCATGAGATGCAAGAGGGAGACAAAAGGATCCTGCTGACCCATACTTAGGTGTGATGAATGGATTTAAAGGCTTAACAGAATGGATATAAAACAACTTCTCAAAGCTCTGCCTCCTCAGATCTGCCCTTCCTCACATCCAGTAAGGTCCACCACAACTGGTTACATCACCTGAAGCTAGCAAAGCCTCAGTCCTGATTCAGGATGAGTCATGGAGCTCAGGAGACTGTGCAACTTCCTTCTGATACCATCAACTATGCCTTATACAGGATAAAAATAAAGACAGGCCAAAACTGCAGAGCCACATCTTGCCTCAACATGAAACATAACAAAGCTCAGCACTAAGCTCAGCACTGCTGAAAAAAAATCACCTAAGCAGGTGGAAACAAAAAGTGCAGGGAGGCCAAAAGCCTTGGGTGTACAAACAAGGGAGAGGCTGTGAGGCCTCACCCTGTGCTGGGCTGGAGGGTGGCAGTGGCAGAAGATGCCAAGCAGCCGTCCAGCCATGCAGAGAGGGGCAGAGCTGGGCTCTCATATCACTTGCCTGTGGGCTTTGGAGTATTTCTACACCCAGAGGCTTTGTGGAAACTGTGTCCTATAACACATGTGCCCACCTGAGACAACAGGAACTGCAACAGGCTGCAATTTTGGCAGGGAAAGGCTGGAAAGCTTCAGCCTGCTTTGTGCTGTGCAGTGAGGGGGCACCCACAATGCAAGGTCCAGGGAGTGCTTGGTGACAGGGCTAAGAAAAAAGAAAAAAAACCCCAAAACATGGCCACTCATACATCTGATATGGCCTAGACACTTTAGGTAATTACCTAAACTTTGAGGAATTCAAAGTTCTTCCTAATCTCTGGGATGCTATGGCCCTGCAAAACCTTCACACATGAGGATACAGGACTCTGACATGGTGCTTAGCAGGGAACCACAAGACTGCACACAAATAGGAGCTCAGAGGGACACCACCAATGTTCAGAGACCTAAAATTAGCCTCAGCAGATGATCTTCTGCTCCATTCTTGGGACCAGTGAGAAGGGAACAAGGATCCAGCTGTCCCAACACTCCCGTGAACAGGAACTTCAAATGCCCAGCCTACTTGCAAAAGAGATGGTAGGGCAAAGAGAGGATTCCTTGCATAACTACAGTGCCAATGCTCACAAGGAACCCAGGGCCCCGTCTCTGGTGAGGGAGCAGCATTTCATTGAGGTTTCCAGTAGGAAGAAGACCTTCTCCTAGAACAGCTCCTCAGATCAGGAGGCAAGAGGAGCCCACACATGCTAAGAGCAGGTTGACCACTTTCTGTTAAAGATAAAAACCTCCACTTTGCCCAGGCTGAGTTTTCCATTCCAGACAGGGGCACCACAAGCCTGCCCAAAGTTCTGCAAGCTGTACCAGCTCCCAGGTTCCTGCCAGCTGCTCTAAACTGAACTAGTTTGGTTAATTCAGTCCAAATTTAAGTTCACTGATATCACCTGTGTTTGACAATATCCAAACCAGAGAGAAGAGGGTCAAGCTTTGACAAGGTAATGGGAGGAATTGCCACATTTCATGTATACAGGAGATTTTCTATCCCTCAAAATATCAAGCTATTGGTCAGCAAGTGGTGAGGGGAAGGAAAGTGGATGCAACATGGAATCAGAGTGGTTTGGGTAGAAAGGGACCTTAAAGATCATCTAGTTCCAAAATCCTCTACAATGGGCAGACACCTTCCACTAGACCAGGCTGCTCCTTCCAGCCTGACCTTGAGCATTTCCAGGGATGGAGCATCCACAACTCCTCTGGGCAACCTGGGCCAGCATATCACCACCCTTCTCACAAGAAAAAAATTTCTTCCTAGTACCTAATCTGAATCCCCTCTCTGCCAGTTTTAAGCTGTTCCCCCTCATCCTATCACTCTGTGCCCTTGTAAAAAGTCCCTCTCCAGCTTTTCTGTAGCCTCTTCAAGTACTGCAAGGTGCTATAAAGTCTCCCCAGAGCCTTCTTTTCTTCAGGCTGAACAAGCCCAACTCTCTCAGCTTGTTTTCACAGGAGAGCTGCTCCAGCCCTCTGATCACTTTATAAGCCCCGAGTTAAAATACCTCTTGTCAAAAGGTAGAGGAGCCTGGAAAGGATGCTGTGAGCTTGGTGGACTGGGAACTGCAAGGAGCTCCTGCAGAACAGAAGGCAAACCTTCTCTCTGGTCTCAGACACATAACAGGTCTCTTTTCCATCACTAAGAGAGATATAAAATGCCAGCAGGGGGCGGGAATTAGTGATTTTCATAACTCAGCTGAATAAACAGGCTGCTCTGCTGCCACAACTTGTGTGGTTGGGAGTCCACACTACATAGCACTGACATGACCAAAGGACTTTTTTCCTTCTTTTCTTTTAAATTCCCAAACATACACCTGCCCCACTCACCTGTGGCTACCACTTCAGCATCAGGTTGAAGGATGAGATGACCCAAGACCCAGACTCCAAGTTTGTCTGGACTGGCCCCAAACCTCCCTGGCTGACACTTCAGAGGAAGAGACACACAGTCTGGGCACCCACGTGCCCTGAGCAGTGGCTTCCCCATGTACCCTCTTCCCAGCCAAATCATATCAGGAGCCCTGGAGTGAGTGATGGGCTCAGTTTGCCTCCATAGAGGCAAAGTGCTGGTGAGGGCTCCCTTCCTGGTGGGAGCACATCACACAGGTGTGGGAAGCACTGATGGATCCCAGGCAGGCATGCAAGCACCCAGGAGGAGAGACCAGGAGGGAAACCCACAGCCATCTTAGCCCACCAAATACCTCAGAGCAGCATGGGCCCGTCCTTCACGCTTTTTGATGGGGCAACACAAAGATTATCAGTCCTCCTGAAATGCTTTGCTGTCACTCTAAGCCTCACACACCATGGCCTCCTTGAGCTACAAACACACTGGGAAAATGCAGGAAGAGCTCAACTGGTTCTGACAGAAAGCAAGATCATGCCTGCCACGAGCTCTGAGTGAAATCTCAGCTCTGTTTGTTCAGGTGAAGGACAACTGGCAGCAGAGACCAGCAGCTGGGAAACTGTTCAATACTGCTGCTATACATAAGGCAGAAGGACAAGCACAACAAACAGCACAAGTTCCCATGGGCTTGAAACACAGTGTTCTTGAGCTCCCAACAACTGCATGTGGGCTTCAGTGGTCTCAACAGCACTGGGGGTACACATCTAGGCTGCCTTTGCTACACTGCCAGCAAGGAGGGAGGCAGGACCATCCAGCAAGCCTGAGCTGTGGGAGCATACCTACTCTACAGAGCTGTCCCTATGAGCTGAGGAGAGGACAGCACAGGGTTCCCCATCTTCTTCACAGAGCCCTGGTGAAGGAACAGGAACCAGTGATGACTGAATGGGTGCTAACCTTGGTGTAGGGATGAAGCAGATGGGCAAGGAGGCTCTCAGCTATCAGCATCCACTGGTCTTGGGGTTGCTTATTCCAGCTGTCTTGGGTCACCTGGAAAGACAAGTGCACAGACACATTCAGCTCAGCTGGGAAATACCCTGCCCACACAAGAAGACCTTCTGAGAGGGGAACAATTGCTCAAGCCAAGTGAGTTTGTGGCCTAGGCACAGAAGTAGGAGACCTTGAGCACCCCAGCACCTCAAAGATCCCACCATATCTTTTACTGTTCCTGAGACTGCCCCTCCAGCTGCAGCCCTAACTCCCTCCTGGGAGTTCCAGTGACCACCCCAGTTCCTTGAGTAACTTTGGGTGGGTGCATGGTTGGCTCTCCACAGAGGGCTGCCAAGGCTGTGCCCACAGCCTCCCTTCCCTGGACTTCAGTGGGAAGTCAAGTCCTTTCTGCTCCCTCAGCTTTGCTTTTCTCTACCTGCACAGCTGTACATTGCCCCACCACTCAGGCTTTGCTGGCACGAGTGGGTGCACTGGCATATGGTTTGTCTGCAAGAACAGGTTCTGGTTGTGGTCCCCACTAAACCACCCTGGGAGGAAGAGGAGCTGGGGCAGGGAGGGTCCAGCTCTGCTGTGGGGAGACATCACTCCCATCAGCCCAAACAGACCACGCCACATCCCACGCCACAGTGTTTCCCAGGATACAGCAAAGCTGTTGAAAATGACAGCTGCTTAATAGAAATCTCCAAGAGGCCTGCCAACACCGTCACAAAGATGTTGTTTAAGACTCCTCCCTGGGCTCCCAGTGTTGTAATTACAGTCTACCAGAGATCGCACTGGATGGGGGCTAGGTCCTTGTGCCCAGCAGGTCCTGAAAACTGGGGCAACATCAGCCTCCCCAAAACCAGGGATGATGTTTCTCTGGCTACAGGCATGATGAGCAAAAGCTCCTTAGGGCCAGCCCCTGCTGCCCAGACCGACCTCCCCCACAAGCAGCCACCCTGTGGTACCAAGGGCAACAAAGCCCAGCTGTGACCAGAGCTGCAGCCATGCTGCCAGCCCCACAGAAGCTCAGCCTTTTTACACCCTGACGTGGGGTGTCGCCTCCATGCTAGCTTACAGCTGCACCAGTCCTTAAAACAGTCACAAAGGCACCCAGAAAGCTTCTGCTTAACGTCACCTACAGAGCCAATGGGTCAACTGGTGTCCCAGGAGAGGTCCGACCTGAGAGCGGTACCGGCTACTCAGCAGGGATGTGTTTCTGGAGAGCTGGCAATCCAGAACAAGCCCCAGTAAGAGTGGCAAGTGAACATGTAAATGCACATGTATGTAAAACTCTCCACCTATTCCCTGCTCTACCACACTGTTTTTCAGAGAAAGCTCGAAAAGCTTCAAGCCTGAGCAGTGACACAAATTGGTTTGGACGTGGCTGAAGTGCTGCCACCCACATACTGCTGCAGCACAGGAAGCGATGGCAACGGATCCAACAGGGACGGGCTGAATGCAGCCCCCAGGAAGAATGCAATTACCCCAAATGGACTGAGGCCAGGAGATCAGGATTATCACCTCAGCTCTTGCATAAAGGCTTTGCACCTTTGTTCACTTCCAACATCAAAAAGGAAAAAAAGAAAAAAAATTAAAAAAAATATATCAAGAGTTGACGGCAGCTGTGGCCTGGAACATGGATTTGTTATTAAAATGCACTTCCAGCTCAATGACTAACTGCACTTTTTGTAGCACACTGGACTCCTTTGAAGATTTCCCATCCAAGTGTTGTTCTGCCATTGCACTGTTTAGCTGGGGGGCTACCCAGGCCACAACACAGGCAAGTATGATTGCAAACCACTGGCCAGTCCTGAAAAAGCTCTCTGAAATGCAGAGCATGTGAGCTCAGCTGCTCTTCATTCAGGATTCACCACCAGCTGAAGACACTGACAGAAACAGGGGGAAAACATGTTAATTGGCAGCTGGGCATTCAACAAGGCCAAACAAGGGAGACAAAGAAAAGGAGAAGCAGAGGCAGAGGGAAAATGAAGATTTTCAAGGACCCTTGACATTAAAAAAAAAAAAAAAAAAAAAAAAAGCAAACTTTGAACTTTGTGAGATGAAGTTCTCTAGGTGCTATATTCACCTGGCTCACTTGCTCACAAGCAAAATGGAAACTCAAAGGAACAGAGCTGGTCAGAAAACAGGCACCAGGGAGCAGAGCTGCCTGGTGGAGCAGACAGAAGGGAGGACCAGAAACAACACAATGGATACACCACAGGAACCTACACAGCCACTGGGGGAAGGGGGTCCCTGGGAGTGATGTGTGGTGGAGAGGCATCAGGCAAAAGAAACCTTCCACAGAAGACCAAGGAACAGAGAGTGACACCCTCCAGAAGCCACCTGTTAACATACAAGTGTGTCCCTTCAGGATTTCTGACATATTGCCTTTCATGCCTCTCCAGTCCCTTCCTCCCCACAGAAGGGTCTCAGGTGTGACCCCTTTTCCTCTCTTTTGTTTCTGGTGCACAAGAAGTTGAGCAGAACCAAGTGGTGACCTTTCAGGTCTGCATACTATTCTCCAGTGGTAACTACAAACACTGAGCATTACCAGTCTTAGAAGCCAACATTGGCTAGAAAATCTGTCAGTTTCAGAGAGAGCAGTCATTAGAAGAGACTTAATGAAAAGTAAAATTGCTAGAAAGAAAATTGGTTCTGTCCTGGCTCAAACCAGGACAGCTGCATATCCATGCATGACACATTTCCTTTCTGCATCCAGGAAGTGTCCTGGCCCCAGGCACTCTGCATTTCCAAACAGCACACGATAGTGCTTACCAAAACTAGGAGGGCACAAGTGTGGGCAGGCCCAGAGCAGCAAAGGCAGGCAATGGACTCAGGAAGAGTCTAGAGTCATTGACAATGAAAATCCAGATCAGTAACTATCCTCTTGAGCCACCCTCAGACTCAGAAGCAGTGAGGAAGGTCTGGGCATCTCTGCCCTCTGGTACTCAGCATGGCTGTGCAGGAACAAGCAGCTGGCAGAAGACACCAAGGAGAAACATCAGTCCTACCCACAAGATTAAAATGACATGTTATGGCCTAAAGTCCATTGCTGCAGAGGGCAGACATGAAGAGCAGAGCACTGGCAGCTGCTCTGCCTAGCTAGCTGCAAAGCCAGCGGAGTCCCTCAGAGACCCATGGCTCCCCAAAGGCCACTCCCCGTGCCCCTACCACCCTACCAGCTTTCCTTGCAGCAGCGAGTGAAGAAACCTCTCACCCAGGGAAGGCACAGGAGTGGCAGAGCTGAAGTGGCTCCAGCCCTGCCCCACTCATGGGCAAGCAAGCCCAGCTCCCCGGGGACCGCAGCACTAAGTCTGGGGTGACAGGAAGGCTCTGCTGTCCCCACACATCCTGGTCACCCCAGGGAACACAGCAAAGGGATGCTTTCAGGCCCCACTGAAGTCAGCAGGGATCTGACAAAAGGGAGCAGCTGCCACAGATGAAGCAACGTGCAAGTGACACAGCAGCAGTTTCTGATCCAAACCCGCTAGGACTCTCCCTGCCCACCCGTCTCCCACCGCTGCCCTGCCCTTAGCACAGGGCTGCCAGGAGGCTGGAGATCCGGGCCTGCCAGCACTCCATGCCCAGCCGGGATGCAGGGAGGAAGGAGCTGCATGCCGGGACGTGTAGTCCCTACCAGGGCCCCACCACTCTCACGCCAAGACCCAGAGGAGCTGAATCGCTGCTGTCACACACGGCGGGGACAAACGAGGTTTTGCAGGATGACTTCACCCTCCTGATCCTTCTCCTCTGAAGCAGAGGATAGCCAAAAGTAACTCTAGTGCCCTCACACCGGGAGCTGTCTCCTGTTTCACCTGACAGACTTTGTTCACCTCCTGCATCTGTTAACAAATTCACTGAGACTCTCCTTTGTGTCAGGCTTTCATCCTGCCACGCTCCCCACGAGGTTCCAACTCTTTGCTATGGCTAACAGGCACAACCCTGGCAAAGGAATGGATCTGTAAGCAGATCTTTGCCTCTGTGATGCCTTTTAAATAGGCACCAAGTGGAAATTACTTATAAAACACCTCAAGATGCAGCACGACATTCCTCTACCATACACCTTCCACAGCAGCTACAAACTCCAGGCTCCTTCCTTAAAAAACAAAAGGAGTTTGGAAACTCTGGAGATAAGCTCATGAACCTCGTACACATCACCCAATGGATCTCGTTCACAGGTGGGCTGCAAACAAGCCCCTCACCCCTGCTCCCACCATGCAGCCATCCTCCCCCTCTTCTTCCTAATGCACAGCAGCTTTATGAACGCAACAGCCAGGGCTGCTGTGGGCATGCCTGCACGATTTCTGCAAAAACACGGTGCCTCAGCCACAGCAAAAGGCTTGAAGACCCCCTCTCGGTGTATCCTGAGAGGATGGGAATAACCAGTTGGGCCCAGCCATGGCTGGGCTGGAGCCGATGCCTGGGAGGAGGAGGAGGCCTCATGCTGTCAGCATAGCCGTGGCCAGGCTGTCCCTGCCTGTGTCATAGCAGAGGAGACATGGCCTGCGTGGGGGAGACCAGGGGCAGCACAGACACCCTGAGCACCCGGGGGCTTAGCAGGGAGCCGGCAGCCAGGGTGTGGGGGGAGGCACCCTCCAAGCACAGCCCCAGAGCCAGAGCACACCCTTGGGCAGCAGCCCTGCCCCGCAGCCCCACTCTGCCCCACAGACCCACCTCTGACAAGCTTTATCTTCGCAGCCCCCCTGAGGCACCGACCCTCCGGCAGAGGAGAGGGCACGACCTCCCTGCACAGCCCCCCGGCCCCCGCCAGCAGCTCTGCGGTCACACCACCGCCTGCCCTCTCCCCCGCAGACACCTCCTGCCGCAGCCTCCCCCGCTCCCGGACACCCCGCCGGCTCCAGCACNTGTCCCCCACCCTCCGGACGTGCCTGTCCCCCAGGTGGGACCTCCAGGGTGTCCCCCTGACCCAGGGTACCGAGTGAGCCCGAGTGGGGTGTTCCCCACCCCAGTGTCACCGCTTGCGCGGGACCACCCTGGCTTGTTGCCCACCGCACGCATGTGGCCTCCCCCAGGTGGGACACCCCCCCCCAGGGTGTCCTTCGCTCCCTGGACACGGCCTCCTCCGAGTGGCCCCCGGGGTGTCCCCTGCCCCATGGACACGGCCCGAGCAGAACCAGCCCCCTGTCCAACTCCCCCCGCTGCTCAGCCATCCGCAGCTGCAAAGCCGCTCTAAAAATAGCAGGGACCGGTCCCACCAGATGATAAATATAACCAAGGCCTCTTCTTCTGACTGTGCTAGCGTGTAGCCAGATGGAGGAAAAGCATCTGCCGACCCCCAGGGCCCCCCCTCGCCTCTCTGCCAGGCTTGGAGGCATTGTTTTTGGAGGTTCTATCATGGCTGAATCCATGCTGGGCACTCTGCAGGAATAGCAGTGTGCAGGGATGCAGCGGAACGGATGGTCCTTGCACCTCCCTGACCATCCATACACTTTTCTGGAGGGAGAAGTGCCAGCTCCATATGCTGCTACCTGGCCCTTAGAGGGACCTCATGTCCTCCTGAGGCCTCAACTTGTGGTTACAGGAGTTTTGTTGTTAAATATCCTCCGGTTGGTAGTGGAATGAGGTTGTATGCCATTATAAGTTGTTTAATATAGAGAGCATTTTAATTTCTGAGGGTGACAAGGGGAACACCCGATTTTTCAGTGCTGGTGGGGGTTTAAGAGCCACTGCCACAACCTGTGTGTCCTCAAGTGCCAGTTTCAGGGAGGAAGAGCTGGGGAGGCTCAGTTCCCCCACACCCCTGCTTGTTCCTCACTGAATGTGTTTCCCACACATTCCCAGGGCAGTATTTCGCTTTTCTGCCCTTTGGCCCTGCATGTCAGCTCTGCAGAGAAGCTCTGGTATCCAACTGGGAGGGGAGCAGAGGCCATGGAAACCAGAGATGGGCTGAAAACAGAGCAGTCCCCAACGCGTGGCCACTTCCTCAGGCTGTGTTTTCCAGATTAAACTGGCTGAAATGAGTTCAGGGCTAACAAATGGTTAATGAATCATTATTAGCCTGAACGGGAACTGAACTGGAACAACTTCAGTCACAGCTGAACCCATGGTGGAGCTGAATCCAAAAGATTTGCTGGTTCAGCTCCTCAGCTGCAGGGAAATATGGGCTGCTTTGTCCTTGACAAGAGTAATACATTTCTGTTTACTGTGTGGGCAGTAAAGGATTATTAACATTCCAAGTTATTTACCTCTCGCTTTTGAGCACTGAGGGTTTGTGAGCGATGTCCCTGCTGAGCACACTGTCCCTTAGCAACCTCCTCTGATTTTTAAAACATGTTCTTGTTCCAGAAAGAGGATTAAGGAGCAGGACGTAAAAGCTCCTTTGAACAGGCTGGGTGGGGTGAGGGTGCTCTTCCTGGGGGTGGGGCAGAGCCTCATCCATGGCCATTTGATGGGGAATGGTAATACAGGCAGAAAAAAATGATGTCTGGAAAACCTCCAGGGGCTCAGAGGAGATGGGGAGCAGGACACTGCTTGAGCCTTGCAGAGGGACAGCCCACCCAGTGCTGGCCATGAGTGGGTTTCATCCTCCCCCTGCAAACCCTGGGGGCCGGCAAAGACTCTCACAAGGGTCTGCGCAGGCCAGCAGGGAGGTTTAAATTAATTAGGCAGGGCTCCCCAGCAGGGCTGGCCACCTTCCAGGGGCTCGCCTGCCAGGAGGAGGGTGTTTCTCCAGGAAGATGAGGTGTCCCGCGTAGCGCGTGGTGGAACGACATCCTTCTGTGATGAGCTCTGCTGCCCGCAGGGCTTTCCCTTTGAAGGGTGCGCCTGCAAAGGTGGCTGGGTGCCGGTGAGTTCATCTCTGGGTGAGCTCCCTCCCGGAGCTGCCCCGACCGGCCGGCTCCAGGGCTGTGGCCGCTCAGCCTGTTCCCCGGGCTGGCTGCTCCCTCCGGAGAGGCTGCCGGCTGCGAAGCTCCCAGCAGACTCAGGAGCTGACACCAGCAAGGCTCCTGGCCGCAGCCTTAATTTAATTTAATGGTTTTCATCATGGAAGGATGACGTCCCCATGCACACGCTGGTTTTGTTGCTGGTGGGCTGGTTTCACGGTTGCAAAAGCGCCTCGGAAAAGCAGGCACCTCACCTCCTGGAGGTGATGGGGCAAGGTGAGATGCCCGAGGGGTGCCTGCATCCAGCACCGGCTGCCTGCTTGATCCAAGCCCATGCAGGTATAGAAATGAAGGACCTGGGTGCAGAAACCAGCCCAGGAAGACCTGGAGCCATGCCAGGGGAAGATTGTAGGGAATTTTGAAAGGTCCATGGAGGTGTGAATCATCAGTCACGTTGTCTGGGGGGGGCTCACAGTGCCAGGCTGGGGTGGGGGGTGGTTGTACAGAAAGGCAGTGGGGCTGGATCGGGCACCCCGTTGGTGACTCATGGCTTTGTCCCAGCTGGCAGAGGAAGCGGAGAAAGCCCAAGGGGCAGGCGTGCAAGAGGAGCTTTGGGTGTCACTTCCTCTCTTAATGGCATGCCACACAGAAGTCTCTTCATCAGGCTGCTGCAAAAGACCTTTGCTTTCTCTCTTTCTCACAGCCTCTGCATGCTGTGGAGAGACCTTGGCTCCTGCAGAGTTGCCTTCTGGGGTTTACACACTTGTGCTCCAAACCCTTAGCAGTGAATGAGAGCAAATCTCGCCAAACCCTGACTCTCTTTCCTGTCTCAAGGAGGGGATGCACACCCCGCTGTTCCATGCTGGAGCCAAGGGACATCCCCAGTGGAGCATGAGCTGGTGCTGCAAGACCTTTCCCCTGCTGGAGCCTGCTCCCAGCAATGTGCTGGGCTTACCTGTTTGACCGAAACAGCTGTAAAACTGAAGATATGAATCATGCTCAGAGAGTTTCCTGACAGAGGAGCCCTCCACCTCTTGAGGGCAGGGGTGGTGTTCCCTCCCAGCACTGTGGGAATCCTCCCCTGCATGGCTGTGGGCAGTGTTTTGGGTCACCATACAGCCAGGGTCACTGTGGCAC
Source organism: Florisuga fusca (assembly GCA_038090715.1). Taxonomy (NCBI): domain Eukaryota; kingdom Metazoa; phylum Chordata; class Aves; order Apodiformes; family Trochilidae; genus Florisuga; species Florisuga fusca. The sequence goes on from JAAWXA010000034.1 coordinate 6,541,757, forward strand.
CCCAACAGAACCCCAGTGCCCACAGATGCCTCACTCCAAGCTTGGGGGTCTCTGCTGGGATTCAGAGTCCTCAGGGCAGAGCGGGGGTGACAGTACTACTGAGGAAAGATGGATCTCATATGGCTTTAACAAGCAGCAGAGGTAGGGTCTTCCACCCATCCCACTCCCCCCTTCCCCGTGGACCCTATAGCTCCATTGTTGCCTCTCTGCCATACACTGTCCTATAACAGGTTAGAGGAGGGCAGCAGTGGCACCCTCACAGAACCACTTTGGCTCTGAGGAGCAAAGGCTCCTTCCAGGCTGCTCAACTGGGTGCAGGTCAATAATTCAGTGCTTTAGACATCACATTTCACTGCTGCTTTGTGTCTGAGATGCACATGGGGCTTCCCAGAGCCAAACAGGGGGCTTAGCTGTGGACAACACTCAAGAGGTCCATCTCAGAGCTACTGGTGGACAGTGCAGCAAGGAGTGAGGGCTGTAGGTTGCAGCTTGGCAGGCTGAGGATGCTCAGGAGGAAGAGTTTCTGCAAAGGAGAATAAAGCCCTAGGCAGGTGCCCAATGTTTGCAGCTCAAAGTCACATCATATTTGAAATAATGCTGGTTACATCCTGCTCTGAGCAGGAGGTCAGTCTGGAAAAGTCCCTGACTGTGTTGTTCAGGAGATTCCCAGCTGAAACAACACCTGAGGACAGTATGAACTGGTTTGGCACCAAGCAAACAATCCTGCCTTGCCCCTTGTCACACAAATCACTGCCAGTTCACTTCTTAGGCTCACCTGTTTCCCTGGCCAATTTGACTTCACTTAGTGGCCCTCTCCCCTTGCCTGCAGCTGGGTAGCTGTGGGGATGGGATGTAGATGTGGGGTGGCACCAGTGATGGGGTCCAGAGACAGTGCTGCTGGTCTGTGTGATTCACCCATCTCCCAGGCTCTACAAAGGGATGCACCTTAACCCCAGAAGCAAGAGAACGAATGGTTCCTTGAGCTTCTGCTGTGGCTTCCCTGCAAAAATATTTCCTTTCTTTTGTGCCTGCCTTGGAATAAAAATAAAAAGGGAGGAACTGATAAACTGTGTTTACCCACTCAGATAGTGTCAGCCCTACGCAGCTGGCTGGCGTGGGCTGTGCCAGGGCCAGTGCATGCCAGGGCTGCTCCAAGCCATGCAGTGACATCTCAGCCTTGCTGCCATACCAGCAACCTTCCCTGACACCAAGTGTTTGACCTGGGGCTGATAGCAGAAGGCAAAAGTCCACCTTGGTGTCACCTTGGTGGGGTGGCAGAGGCTGGGGCCAGGCAGAAATGCCTCATAGTGCTGCAGGCTGCCCTGGGGCCCGACGCTGCCCACTTACTCTGGATGTCTGCCTGCACCTAAACGTTGGCATTTCTCCCTGTTTATGTTTGGTGTTCAGGGCTGAACCCTTTCAGGAGCTCTGAGACTTGGAGAGCTTGCATAGAGATCTTGCACCTAACCCTGCACCCGTGGGGTGCTGCACTTGGCTGCACCCTCTCTTCCGGCACCTGGACACTTCCTGGAGGATATGGCAAAGCTTTACACAGATACTGGGTATTTTAATTCCAGGGTAAAGATGGCTCCATCTGTTCTGTGTGGAGGGACAGCAAAGCCCCTTCCCCACTGCCTGCTGCCGGGGAGGTGCTGAACTCTGTGGGGTTCATCTGGAAAGTGAGGGCCGGGGGTACGTCACCATTTTGGTCACTGAAAATTTCAGGTGATGAAAAAAATCCCTTCCCACGCCTGTCTTGGTCAGCGGATGCTGCCTGTTAGCACAAGGTGGCAGCCCAGACCAGCTTATGTTCAGCGGGGCTGTACCCAGTGCCTTCCTTGGGGGGCAGCTGGGCCGGGCCATCACCTGCCACGGTGGCCCCATCCCAGCAGACTTGAGGTGCGTGTCCTCTGCAGGGTGCTGCCTGTTACGGGAGGGACAAACCCTGCTGCAGGAGACAGTCCCTATCTCCTACCGGGGACATGTCCCTGTAGAAGAGCTGCAAGGGCACTGGGCAGCAGTACAGGGGATGCAATCCTATTTCCCACCCTCTGGAGAAAGGAGAGCCCCTGGGCACTAAATTCTTTCTGCTTAGATGTGTGGCAGTGAGCTTCTCCCAAGGCACAGGGCTGCCCTGACCCATGGCTCTGCTGCACCTTTCCTCTGTGAGGTTGATCTGCAGACAAGGGATGTGTTGCTGGGCTCCAGTTCAACAGCTCCTGGGACAGAGAGGGTGCAGGGTGAGGACACACAAGGTACATGGTTGCTACTGGGACTTTAGCTACCAGAACTCCTTTCAAGAACAAGCAGTGCAGGGATGAGGAAAATGAGCCAGCACATCCGTGGGGAATGATGGGCTTCCTCTGACATTGTGGGGAGCTCTGGGGTCTGTGATACCTAGTCCAGGGTGGAGATATTAGGAGCCACTAGAAGTGTTCACAGGTTTCTTACCCTGATGTGGCCATGCAGCAAAGGGGTGGTGTTTCTACAAAGTCATGATGCTGTTGTAAATGAGGTTCTTTGGCATCAGTTTTCACTTCTTGGGGTTTGCTGTATCCTGCGTCTCGCTCTTTCCCTCTGCATGTTGCAGGCTGGTGCCTGTTTAGTCCCCAGGATTCCTTATTGATGTGTTCAATGAGACAGCCATGAGTAGGCTCCCATTTCTTCCCTCCATTCACCCATGAATGTTCTGCAGGTGCAGAAGCTCCTTCCACAGGGGATCCTCACTGGGAATCTGAATGGTGCCTGTCTCAGGCTTGGGTTTTATCCATGCTCCCCAAAAAGTGAAAGCTTCTATGTGTTCCTACATTTCTAGGCCAGCTCCATCTTGATGAGCATACTCTCCCATCTTCTGTTTGCTTATCTGTAACGGGGACACATGAGAAGGTTGCTGATGTGATACACCTTGTGGGAGGTCTGTCTTGTTGGAGTTAAGAATTCATTTGGATTTCTAGTCAAATCCTGTGACAGACCTGTTTACCCCTTTGTTGTCACCAAAACCTGAGCCTTGGCTACCTAAGGCTGGGAGCTGGGCACCCTAACCTTTCCTGTCCTTTCAGGACCCCATTTTTAGGCATTTTACCTTTGTCTTAATTTTTTTTTTTTTTTTTGTCTATGACCTGCTTCCAGCTTTTGTCAGGAGCTCTGGCAGGAATATGCCTCACTGAACGGTTGAGCAGCTCCCCTCTGTAAATCTTAAGAACATCTGCATCTACATTTGTAGAGGAAACCAGGCCAGAAGGAGCCTATGGAGCTGAGAGGCAGGTCTGAAGGATGGTATGCACTATCTGCCAGTATTACCAGGCAGGGCTGGGCAGCACGAGCGAGCTGCTGCTCTGGCACTATGCCTGTCAGCATCCAGAAAAACTGTCCAAACTGTCCAAACATCCACCTGGGTACAGCTGCTGTCCATGCTCAAATGTGCAAACACAACCAGGACGACAGCATGGGCATCTCTATGCTAAGGGTGCGCCAGATAGCAGGGAAGACAAACCTTCCCATCCCAAATGACAGCTGTGCATGGACTGTCACTTCTGCTTGTCTGGGGCTGACACTGCCCTCAGGTTCCAGCAAGCTATTTGCAGGCAGCATGGGAATTGCTAGCTCTGGCTGTTGCACTCTTTTGGTGGCCAGAGAAATGCCCACTCCTGCTGTTATTTCTGTCTCAGCTTCTCCCCCATAAAGGGACATTTGGGAACACACTGCTCTTCCTGGGCCCCTGCAGTTCCTGATGTCCAGCTCTGCTTCCCATGGCTGCCTTTCATATCAGTGAAAGCACTCAATCTCTTACCAGCCTCTTGGGAGGATTGAGAATTAAATGATGCAAAAATCCCTGCCAGCTGCCGGCGTGGGGATCCCTGGATGAGTTTCTCCAGCTCAGTGCAGGCGGATGACCAAGCAAACGAGGTCACAGCCATGAGGGAGGCAGGAGCTTCAGATGCCCAGCTCCAAGCACTGTAGCTGCCCCTGTCCCAGTGAAGCATTTGCTAGGGTGCACATCCCCAGTGCCCTGGTGGAGAGGCATGAGAGTGGCTGGGGGCTGAGAAAAGTCCTCTGACCTGTGGGTTTTCTACTGCACTGGTGGGGGATGCTGTAGCCACATTGGCAGTGAGAGCAGTGGATGGGAAATGTTTGCTCTGTGCAGCAATTCCCAGCACAGAGGACCATCCTCTGTGTCTTTCATGCTTGCATTCACACATACACAATAAATCTCATCCTGCTACCAAAGCTGGCTTGGTTTTAGTTCAGACAGGAAAAAATACACCCCAAGTGTGACCTAGTGCTGACAAGTATCACTTGCTGATGCAGCTTAAGCCATTGAGGGAGTCCTTTTACCACCACACCCACACTGTGAGGGCAAAGGCACAAGCTGGGTAGCTTGGACAAACACATCAGCAAAGCTTTCTGGTGTGGAAGCCCAAGGGCCAGGCCAGGAAGAGATCATGGCTGTCTTGTTCTGAGTGCAGGTGGCTGCACTGCAGTGGGAGGCACTTGGCTACTTTTGGGGTAGCGATCCCCAGGCTGTGCTGTATGAAGAAGGGACAAACTGTTGCCAGAAACTGGCTGCTTGGCTTGACAGGACTGGATATGGAGTTTCATCTCCACCATCTTGCAGGTGGAATAAACACAAAGTGGAGTTCATGCAGCTCTTATAGAAGTGCTGTTCTGCAGCCGTGCATCCATGTTGCTGCCAAATGAGTTAGGGAAGGAAAGAGGATAATGTTCCTGAATTAAAGTTACAGCCCTTTCCTCCTCCATTACTAATCCCCATTCAGATTTAATCAGGCAAATAGTGTATTTCAGTGTTTGCTCTCTGAGTTACTGCAGCAACAACCCACTCCAGAGAGGCTGTACTTTGTTGACTGTTGTGCAAGGTCACAACAAAAAGAAAAACTTATCTCTGAGAGGCAGCGATATGAAACATAGCAGCAGGTAGAGACAAAATCCAGGGGCACCAAGGGAAAACAAAGTCAGCCAATGCTGCACCTACTGGAGCACACTTACAGAGTATACTGGTCAGCTCATGTTTTGAGAGCATTGCAAGGTGAGTGTAGATGGCAGCTGAAAACACCAGAGATGAAGGCAAAGAGACAGTGAAGAATTGGGAGAGCTGGGTGACAAATGCAGGAGATTCATGTGGTGTTTCTTTAGGACTTGGCCAGATGGGTTCAACATTTGGCTGGGAAAAGGGCCTTTGCTGCACAGTTCAGAATAGCTCTGATGGGAGCTTCGATGATATTCCTAACTGAAAGGGAGTGGGGAAGGACCAGAAGTGCTCTGCCAAAAGGCTCTGCAAGATCTTGGTGTGGAGAGAGGGCTGGTTGAAAGATGCCACATTTGTTATGGCCTGAAAAACTGGCAGGATAATGATTGTGTACATTTTCTTTTGATGGAAAGACTTGATGAATATGAAGAGCTTTGTTCCAGCCAAATTGAAGTTGAGGACATGGGATGCACCTGTGAGGAGAAAACTGGCAGATTGAGGTTAATTTTGGGCAAAGAAAGCTGGGTCTGAGGCAGAGAGGCACATCTACAAGTGCCCAGCATTGAGCAGTATGAGCTGCTGCCCTTACTGAGAGATAAAGCATCGGATTAATCTCATCTGATTCCCTTCATCTGAACTATGGTCTGCAGGATCTCTTTTACAATTGGTGCAGAAAACAGGTAATTTTGGGGCACAGTTTGAATATGTATATTAGGTAACTCTTCACAGTAAATGTTTCAATGGATTATAGAGTAACACAGGAGGAAGATCTCAGAGACAGACACCCTCAATGTAGACACCTGCATTTGCCCAGCTATATCCTGACCCAAAGAGGATCACACAGAAAGGCCAGAGGGATGCCTGCTCCAAGGGACACTCCAAGGGAATGACCAGTGAGGACACAGAATGAAGAGAATGGGGTCTCAAGGATCAAAATGTGGTCAATGACCCAGTGGTGACCAATTAGAGAACAGAAGACAGCAGCAGGGCCAAGAAGGGGGTAGAAAATGTCCTGGAGAGCTTTGCAGGGGGCATAGCAGTTGTACAGGCTTGCATAAATTCACTGTCCAGAGAAATCAACTCCTCCTGCTTTTGCTACGTGTCCAAGAGAAAGGCACATCCCACCTCCATGAAACAACTAAAGCTTCCTGTGTGGCTGTATGAACAGAGAAAAATATAGAAATGATGAGAACACTCATCACCAATGGCCTTGGAGGAAGATACAGGGATGAGTTTTGAAAAACTCCTGTGTGAGTGCAAAGGGATAGTTCTTTTATCTCCATCTGCTTTTAAAGGAGAGCTGCTGGCTCCCAGATGTGCTGCCTGCTCAGCTCTGGGCTAGATACTCTGCTGTGCACCACTTCCTCTTTTTCCATGTGATGTGAACCGTTTAAAAAATAATTGATTCTTGAGCAAAGTTCCTTCCTTAAGCCTACATGTCAAACACATTTACATATCCAAAGACGGTAAACAGGCAAACCAGTCTGCTGGTGCCTGGAATTTTGGGCTAGACAATAGAAAATTAACATATCTAAATCGACTGATAACCTGTCTCGGAAGAATGCTCCTCCGGAAAAAACGGTTTACCAGTAACTCGCATAAGGGGCAAAAAAGGGGGGGCTCGCTCCCCTTTTTCATTATAAAAATACCCCTGAAAAGAAGCCTGCAAGGAAGCCTGCCTGGATCCTGCCTGCCAGCCTGCCAGCTTGCCAGCCCACACCATGGAGAAAGCCACGCCTGAACCAGCAGAGCCACGGACCGAAATCATAGAAGTCAAAGAAGCTTGCAGAGGGACTTGCCCTGGAGGGAAAAACGGCGCGGCGGTTTTTTTTTCCTTCACCCTGCTACAGCGACCGTGGTAACGAACTGGGCCTCTTCCCTACCGGTTCCCCTTAACCCTTAATTTTCTGTGCCTTCCCTAAAAAATAAATCCTTGTAATTTCCTTAAGTTTCAACACGTGTTAGCCCGCAATTCTGTGCGTTGTCTCTGAAGCAGAGGCTGAGATTTCCTCTAAACAAAATATTAAAATAATTAAGTCGGATCGCGACACCATGTTGGGAAGGGCTTATACTTTGGTTGATGGTCCAAAAAACATCAAAAAGGCTAGAAAAGCTCAGATTATTCTTCCAGAAAGATGAGACATAGTACATATGCCAGCTCCTCCCTCCCCACATGCAGATGCAATTAGTACTAAACCTTAGTACCTAAGGGGCACTCTGTTGCCTTCACAGCACCCTGCAGTTAGAGATTTTGGTTTGTAGGAACTCACTCCATTGGCACTAAATTGGTGAGGCCACAGGGAGAGACTCTCCTTAAATAACAGCAGTACCGGGCAGTTTTCTGGCAAATCCTCATGTTAACAAGCAACCCTGAAGAAACATATTAGGTTGACACACAAGGCTCCTTGGTACTTCCAGCCTCTACTAAAACCTGCAGTTCCTGCAGGGAAACATGCACATCATTACTGCTGGATGTTGTCATAACAGATCTTTGCACACAGGAGCAGGAGCTAGGCTCCTGTGGTTTCATAGGAGACCTCTAAAGAAACTTGGCTGCCTTATGGGAAGCTGGATTCAGAGAGGAATGCTTTCTTTGACATCTGTGTCAAAAGGGTTCTGGTGACAGAGTATCTGGCTTTTTGCAGTCAAGCTTGCCATGGATGCTGCAGGCTGTAATGAGATGGGGAACTGGGCTTTTTCCTGTGGATGTGTCTGTCCAGGTTTCTCTTCAAGGAGCTCCTGAGTGCTCAAGACAGCACCAGCATCACCAGATGGGAACAGGAGGTGGTAGTTGACTGTATGAGAGCTGCAGACCAGAGGGGAATTGCTGGGAAGGGGAAGAGGCAGACGATGGATAAAAGATCCTGTGAGAGGCGCAAAAATCTCTCTATCCAGTACCTTTGTGAACCTTCAGATGTTTTGTGTGCATGTACATACATATCCCATGTGAGATAAATGGCTATCAATTAAGGATCAAAAGCCAGTGCAAAATTATGGCATTGGCCTGACATAGCTTGCATTTTGGATGCTGACTTTTTCTAGATTTGTTCAGTTGCCAGAATTCCATATTTTTCTAAGCAGAATTTTCTGTGTTAATGTGTGTAGCTCTGAACATGAAAGCAAACAGCATCTGGAAGCAAACAACTTGTAATGAGTGCCATTAAGAATTTCAGTCTGCAAACCACAAAATGATCCCTAGCGCATGTAAATGACTCTGCCAATCTGTTTCCTTCTGACCCACCAAGCATAGAAATGACACTGGGTTCATTTTCCCTCTTGGGGGTGTCTTACTGCTCACACCTCACCTCCATGAGCAGGCTCACATCAGCATCTCCCCAAGTGATAGGAGGACCTTTGACCACCATAGGCAACATCCAGGCTATTCAGGGAACAGCCATCCCACAGGCAGGAGTCATTCCTCAAGCTCTGCCAGCATTTAGACAAGGGAAACAGCCTCCCTAATGACTAGAAATCCTGAAAGCATCAAATAACTTTGAGCCATACTCCCAGGGGAAGAGGAATGGCATATATAAGAACTGGGATTTGTCCTGGGTGCTGGAACTAAGAGCAGTAACCTAAGGAAAGGGCTGTAGGGTTTCTGACAAGTGCCTGTACTTTCCACCTTGGCTTTATACCCTTAGCAGAAAGTATGAAGGGTCAGAATGTATTCCTGGTACTGCCCCAAGCCACTCTGGTTTAAGCAAATGTCATTTCAGGCAGGTTGCTCCTTCATGGTCTCTTATTTCTCTAGAGAGCCACCCAAGGACCAAGGAGGGAGGGAAGCAACTGTCCCAGGGTACTGCAGGCACTCTTGTGGATGGAGAGGGGGACTGGAGGTGTTGGTGGCATTTGCTCCTTCCTTTGGGGTGTGCTTGGACAGGTCTCCCAGGTGGGATGAGGGATGGCTGTTGCATCAGGGTGTACTGCAAAGGGTGCTGGGTGTAGCAGCAACACTCAGGGCTGCTTGATGCTGTAATAGCACTTGACAGCTATAATGCAGTAGATGGGGACTCCTCACTCCTCAGCTTTTGCAGCTTGCTGCTGAGGCAAACCTCAACCATGGCAGGATCCTTGCAGGCCCTTTATCACAGGCCCAGTGTTTAAACAACCATATCTGTGCCAGGCTATTTCTCTCCAACATTTGCTGATTTTCCTAAGCAATTTTATGTAACCAGCTGGGCTGGATTTCCATTAGCATGGAGCAAAGGTTTATTGTCCTTTTTGTTGCTTGTGATAGAAAAGAAAGGTAGATGAACAGTATTTTTCTCCTTTTTGTTAATTTAAATTTTATTTATTTTTGCAGTTAACTCTTGGGAGAGGATAAAAGAGATTGTGAATAGTGTCCGTTTTGGTTGCAACATAAAATGATAACACCCAGCCCAAGAAACAGAGGATATATGGGACTGTTAGCTACAGTTTTGAATTTTGTTTTTCTATTTGCTTTTTCTCAATTTGTTCTATTCAAAGAAGCAGCAAGCAGTATATAGAAATAGTACCTAAATTATAATAATCCTATTCAGAGAGACATTACTCAAGGCATTCCTGGGGAGGATTTCAAGAGGAGGTTTTCAAAACCTTCCCTCTCAGACCTACCACCAGGGATACAAGGTGAAGGTCAGCAACACACATATATATATAAGTTATTAAGAGGTAGGGTTGATGAGAGCTAGACATCACACAAGCATTAAAGAACTAGAAAAGCTTCTCCTATCTTTGCATTTTAAATTACTTGGAAAAGGACTTTTCTAAATCTTTTGGGGAAGAAAGTGTCAAAAAGAGGAATAAAAATGGGACATGGAGACTCCTGAGTGAAGCAGGGAGGAGAGAACTGCAAAATGCTTGCTTTCTGCACAGCCCTTTTGTGAGACTGGTGCAGAAAGTGTTCACAACCAGGCTTCAATTCTGCTGTTGCAGCTCTGAAAACTTGGTGTGTGTGACTGAGGGAGGGTGAGCCTGCCTACCTGCTTTCCCCATTCTTCACATAGCAGGAAAGCACAGTAAGAATGCATGTCATTTGGGCTCTGGCACCTATGGAACAAATTGTTTGGAAAGTTAAAGATCCTGTTTGCATAGGAAATGTCAGTCGTTTGGCCACTTCTAGAGGGCTAGTGGCTCTCAGAGACTGTAGAAGGTTGGCTTTTCCTTGCAATGTACTTTGTTGCTCTAGAAAGTAATTTTACCAGAGTGCTATAAAAATTCTCTGACAAAACCCATGTTGCTCATAAATGCAGTTGAATGCCCTCCCATATTCTTCACGACACTTACCAAGACATTTTTTTGTTTTTATGTAGAAGTTCCCCTTCTCTCAGGTAATAGATACACTACAACACAAAATCACACTGGAGGGGAGAAACTCTGGCCACCTGTACCACAGCAAAGCAAGAGGGATCTCGTGTGCCTAAGGGGTAACAAGGTTTTCCTTATGCCTGAGATACTCCTTGCCAGAAGTTCACTGCCTCTGTGGTTTCTGGCTGTGCTCCTGGGGAGGTGAAGCAGGTCAAACAGGCAGAAGAGTCCTTTGTGGTCTCATGGTGATTCTTCGTCAGAGCCCATCACTTTGGCCCTGTTTGCCAACAACTTTAATTTCGACAAATAGCTCTTCTTTTATCTCCAACAAATGTTCTTATTCAATAAATAAAAACTACCAAAGCAAGAGAAAAGTTATCCCCTCAGGCTTCTTTATTGAAGACTAACCTTTTTCACCCCTCAAAGGTCTGTTAATGCAAACAGAAGAAAAAATGAAGACACAGCTGTAAGGCAGGAAACGAGCCTGGCTGTGGTGAGGGGCTTTGTACCTTGCCAAGTTAAAAGCATTTCCTCTTGGAAAAGCAAAATATCTGATTTCTTTAAAATAAAATTTATTCTCTCCCTTTTTAAAAGGGAAGCCATAGCTTAATTTGAATATGAATCTGAGCAAAGTGGAGTATGGAATGGATGTGACATATTCCTATTAAATGAGAGGGTGACTATCCCACAGGACTGTGTATATCTGTATATTTAATCTCAGTTATCAGCGTCAGGAAATACCAGCCCAATCTTGAAATGATCTGCTGTGCATAATGTGTGCCATTCATGCCTGAGAAGTGTTAACTCGACCAGAAAGAGCTACAAAACAGAAATCATACAGTGATGTCTGGACAGCTTCAAAAAGAAGCCTATTTTAATTCTGGTAAACCAAAATTAGAGAGTGGTTTTGTTGGATCTCATGGCAAAATGTTAGGAAGAGGAAAAGCACTGTTTGAACTGAAAGGTGAAGTTGGAAGGAGGATTAAGAACATGAGGAGGTTTGAAACAGTGGGTTCAAAAGGGTTCTTGTAAAGTACCAGAGCAAACTACCAAGCTCTTTGTGAACGGGACAGGGCTGGGAAAAAGGGGTAGTGTGGTTGTAGGGACAGGGCTTCTGAGATCTCTTTAGTCCTGTGTCTCCATGCCCCTATCTCCTGACTCTCAGATATCAGGGCAGTGTGTCAAGGGAGTCAAAGATAAAACACAGCCAAGAATAACTATTGCTGAAAGGAAAAGTACTGCCAATCAGAAAGATCACTTCAGTCTAAGGCAGAGGCTTTCAGAGAACCTGAACATCCTTCAGCTCATGCATATGTAAGGACACCTGCTTTTAAGGGAGCAACAATAGTGGCAGTGTCCATGCTAACCAAGTGAGGGGTCCCTAGCAGGCAGCCCCAGCCCCAGGATGCATGATCAGATCCCGAGGGTCTATACTTCACACTGACCCTGTGTTTCTGGCTTTGCTGAGCACTGCTTAAACAGAGACCCCAGGCTGCCTGTGTGTAGTAGCTCTGGGTGCACCCTGCAGCACAATCCCACTGTACTGCTCAAGGACAAAGCACTGCAATATGAACAAGAAGTGCTGTGTTTGGGGCACTTGGTATAATTGCATGAGAAATAGGTTCAGCTCTATCATCTCCAGCATGAGCGGCTGAAAGACTTTTCTACAGAGCAGCTGTAATTGAAAGGTCAGTTCCCATGGAAGCTGCCCTATTATGCAGAAGGGTTTTTACCCTGAGATGAACAGATGCTTCTCTCCTCTCCAGACTTTTGAACATGGATTTGTAACGTAAAAACTGGCAGATCTCTTTGTGCTATCTGTTTAAATGGTTATGTGGTGACAGTATCCAAGCATTGCATCCCTGCTAACAAACATATTTATAATCACGATAGCCCTTGCCTTTAACACCTCCTTCCTTAAAGAATTACCACAACCTCCATTTTGTGGATGTTGTGAGAGGGACTAAACCCTGCTGTTTAAAGTCTAAACCCTACCCAAGTGCCCACGCTGTGCAGGGAGGAAAGCTAAATGGCTACAGAGAGTTCCTGAGCACAACAAAAGGAAAGACTCAGTACAGAGACTTCAATGGCGTGATGCCAGGTTGAGCAGGACTGCTGAAGAATCTCTGATTCAAATGGAAATTCAAATGAGACTACTGGATAATGCCTTAAATTGCCAGATCACTGTCACTCGCAGATGTGTATGTGAAAAGTCAGGACAGACACACTGGAAAGAAGATGCTCAAAGTTACAGACCAGAGTGTGGCTGGCTGTTGGGCTGAGCTGCTGCCCCTCACTACCCCTCTTCACCTTGCTGCCCTGATGGTGTATGAGTCCCATCCATTACCAGATCTTTAAAATTTCATGGGTATCATCCTGTTTGAGCATTCTGGAATGTTAAAACCAACATTTTATTTTACCTATAACTGAGAGGACTGTAGGCTGCTTTCTTGCAGGTTTCAATGCATGTATAAAGTGTTCTTCATCTACTACACTGAATGTGAGCTGTGATACACTGCAGAGAAAGCTGCATTTCAAGGTGCTGTTGAAACGGGTCCCTCACACAGGTAAAACACAATGCAGTGTTGTGAAAAAGGTCTTATGATACCCTATCTTTTCAGCAGATGTTACATTTTATTAGTAAGCAAACAAAGCAAAAATAGCAGTGAAAGACATTTCAGAAGCCTGCTACCTTTACAGTCAAATCTGAGGGTTGCTCCCCAACATCAGGACATGAATCAACTGCTTAATCTACACTCAGCACCTAATTCCTGCCAAATGTCATAGGGTAAATTAAAGCTTTTTTTCTTTATCTTTAGAGCTTAGCCCCAAAACCAGGTCTGAGATGATTTTTTTTTGTCAGTTGCATAACAGAAAAATGGTTTAACAGATCTAAACCCTTTGATTTAAAATAAAGCCCACACGCATTTGCTACATGCCAAGTTTCAGCTTGAACCATTCCTCAGCAGTAGAAATACGAAACTCAAAAATGCAGAGGAACAAGAAGGGAGGAAGAAAACACAGTCTGCTTAGACTGCAAATATAGCCACACTATTGCTCTATGAACAGGGACACTGTAGCAAATGGGCAGATATAAAACAGCTGGGAAGCTGTGGTGATGGCAGTATCACCCATTTATTACTTTCCTATCCAGCAGCAGGTGAGCTGAGACTGATGGCTGGGGTCAGAGCTGCCAGAGAGAATTAACTCTTGCTTTGCAGGAAGTGTAAACTGGGTATCAATTCAGAGCTGGCAGTAATACCTGCTTCCTGAGTTTGCAGTGTACCTCAGTTTTGTTCAGAAAGTCACATAGGTTTAAGGGGTATGAGGGCTACCGCAGTGTGCTTGATGTACTTTATATTTCCTCTTTAATTCAGGAAGACTCTCCATTAAAAAGAAATACAGTGCTGAGAGAGTGTACGGCCTGTGCTACCAGAGCACGCTGTCAGCTCTAAATGTAGAATTTAGATGCAGTCTGCTACAATGGGATTTGGAGCTTTGCTTATAGTTAAGTATTTGTGAATCTGGCACTCCCTTTTGTGGGTTTACAGAAACAGACCTGGACGAATCATTCATGTTCAAGAGACTGAGGACAGCACAGGAAGCAGTGGGTGTTTTTTATCAGTAAGCAACTTTTATATTTATGTCAGTGGAAGAACTAGAAAAAATAACAGAGAAAGATGCATTTGGGGAGTGCCACTTGAGCTGGGGAAACATAAGGAAATTGAATTCAAGGACCAAGTACAATTTAGAAGAGGATAGTTACACCGTGCAAAAGTTTCAATAGTGGCTTGGTCCTTCTTCCAGCCTATTGGTGGTGGAAAGGAGAAGAGAGGTAGAGGTAGGCAAACAGACAAGTAACCACCGTATTTGAGAACTGGAATTACACAAACCACCTCTTTTGATTAGATAAAGACTGGTAAAACACTTGCATCTAATTAAGCCGCAGAACTGCAGGAAATTCATAAAACCTGTGATAATCCCAGCCTTCACAGTTACTGCTGGTATTAAGATATCTCATCCTAGCTACAAGATGCTTGATTGCTGTACTTGCTAATAACACATTACTATGACGTAAAGCGCATATGACATTATCAGCCCTTTATAATTTCTGGTGTGGTAGCATTTACAAGCTGTGGGCAAGATACGGGCTTGCTGTACCAGGTGTTGTGAGACTCAGTAGGTGACAACCATGACCTCAAAGGCTTTAATTTTAAAATAGGACAGGTAGAGCAATGGGGCTCGGTAGAGGGAGAAGAGCATTGGTGAGAGGATTGTGTGTGGTTATGGCAGAAATTAGCTCATGCACTGTTTAAAAGTTTTTATTTGGAGCAAGGCTGCTGAGGAAGGCAGGAAAGGAAGGGCAGCAGAATAGCTCAGGGACCCCTGAGCAGATATTTTGTTGATTATAAGCTCTGAGGCTCTGATGAACGCAGAGGAGCATTTGAAAAGGCGGAGGGTCTGGCATTCTACCCAAAGTCACATGAGAGGTAAATAATAAGGGCTTTTTTAGAGCAAAACACTAACATCCACTGAAGTTAACTGAAAAGGCAGTATTGTGCCCACATCACAGGTGGGGCAGGCTCTGATGATGTGTGGCCAAAACACAGAGGTTGGTGTGCGGGAGCCCTATACCTATCTGCCACTGCTTCTCTTGAGTAACACCTAAAAAAGCAAACCAGAGTTAGGAGTTTAGCAGCATTTCAGCAGCACTGAAGCCAGTTCAGGAATGAGAAGAGGAGATTCCTTTTCCACCTGCCTCAGTGCTGGCATTAGCAGCTCCCTGCACCGACTGACCACATTCACACACCCCCTGGAAGTGTTCCCAGCGCCTCCAGGCTGCCCCTGGTAACGCTTTTAGCACACAGTCTGCTTTTTTTTTTTTCATCATTTTTTGTCCTTTCAAGTGGTCCCTTGGTATCCCAAGGTTTACATACACTTTTGATACATTTCCTTGATACACACTGTGCAGCAAACACAAGGCAGGAAAAAAGGCGATAAAACACACTGGGATGGACAGAGCAGAAAAATCTTTCCTGTCTAGGTATGAAGTTTGGGAAGGTTGGTGTCTTTGAAAAACCCAGCTAGAATTGCTTTACTCTACCCTTTGTGTAGACTTTTGAGTTACTCTAAACAATAAAGCAATAGCAATCACATTTTATGACACTTTGACGTTGATTTTCAATATCAGAAAGTATTTGTTTGTCTTTGGATCCTCTGTTTGGAACAAAAAGTTCGTTCTGCAGTGTTAATGATTATTTATAGGTTGGGGTGAAGCAGCACTGAAAGCATTAGAAACTAACAGAGAACATCACTACGACCAGTCCCGAGGGAACCCCGGGAGTGGTTCTCCCTGAAACAGGCAGCAGACCTCACCTTACCAGATGAGGATACAAGGGCTTTGCAGGGGTCTGAGAAAGACTAGGCAAGCTCAGAGGTAGACTGAGGATTACCAGCATCGTGTCAGGCTCAGGAAACCCTCAGAGCTGGTCCCACTTTGGAACTGAAAGGGTACCGAGGAAGAACTTAAGACACAATAACCATGCCTACTTGTCTTGCTCCTGCACTTCCTAAAGTGGTTGCTACAGTTTTTGCTACAGCAGGGGATATGGAGAGATGCTGCGGTGCATCAGTCGAGCTTACGGTGATAGAGCATGGCCCAGGACAGGTGGTGTGTAAATGGTGGGAATTACTCCTGCATGGATACAGGCAGCATGCTATATATGCAGTAAGTTCTCTTATTTTGAAAGTGTAGAAAAAAAATGAGAAAAGCAGGGGGGGGAAAAAAAAACCAGCAGCAAGGTGCCCAAAAGCCCCCAACTAAGTACAGCTCTATACCCTAAGCTGGGACACGTCCAAGCTTGGCCAGGGAAAAAGACCAGAGTCCTGTCCCCACTGACTTGCCCTGTGGCCTTCTGGCACCCATGGGTGGTCCCCATGCCTTTCGACCTGCATACAGCACCCGAGGAATGCTGCCTGCAGGTGGCAAACGTATCCATCCCAATGAAGGCCATGCCAGTGTGCCCAGCTGTAAGTTCCAGCTGTGTTAATTTTCATTTAATCATAGAACTGTTTGGGTTGGAAAAGACCTTTAAGGTCAAGTCTAATCGTTAATGCAACACTGCCAAACCATGTCCACCACCAAACCATGTCCCTCAGCACCACATCTACATGCCTTTGAAATACCTTGAGGGATGGTGATTCAACCAACTCCCTGAGAAGCCTGTGTCACTGTTTGACAACCCCTTCTGTGGAAAAGTTTTTTCTAATATCCAATTTAAACCTCCCCTGGTACAGCCTGAGGTCATTTCATCTCATGTTATTGTTAACTGGGAGATCAACCCTGACTTGGCTCCAATCTCCTTCCAGATAGTTGTAGAGAGTGGTACTGTTGTATCTCCTTGTGTGGAGACTGAACCATCCCAGTTATCTACTCCTCGTAAGACTTGTTCTCCAGACCCTACACCAGCTTTGTTGCCCTTCTCTGGACACACTCCAGTCCCTCAATGTACTTCTTGAAGTGAGGGGCCCAGAACTGAACACAGGATTTGAGATGTGGCCTCAGCAGTGCCTGGTACAGGGGGACAATCACTGCTCCGGTCCTGCTGGCCACACTCTTGCTGATACAAGCCAGATGCTGTTGGCCTTCTTGGCCACCTGGGCAAATGCTGGCTCATGTTCAGCGCACTGTTGACCAACACCACCGGGTCTTTCTCCTCCAGGCAGCTTTCCAGTCACTCTTCCCCAAACCTGTAGCATTGCCTGGGGTTGTTGTGACCCAGTGCAGGACCTGGCACTTGGCCTTGTTGAACCTCATACAACTGGTCTCAGCCCATCAATCCAGCCTGGCCAGGTCCTTCCTACCCTCCAAGCCTAACTGGGGGTCATCTGCAGGCTGAGGGTGCACTCGATCCCCTTGTCCAGTTCATTGATAAAGATACTAAAGAGAACAGGCCCCAACACAGAGCCCTGGGGAACACCACTGGTGACCACCCACCACCTGGATTTAACTCGCAGAATGGTTTGGGTGGGAATGGACTCTAAAGATCAATCAGGTCCAACTGCATGGACACCCCTCAGTAGGCCACGTTGCTCCAAGCTCCATCCATCCTTAGACACATCCAAGGATGGGGCAGCCACAACTTCCAAGCACAGCCTGTGCCAGTGTCTCATCACCCTCACAGGGAAGAATCTCTCCCTAATGTCTGACCTAAGCCTCCCTTTTTCTGATTTGGATTCATTCCCCCTTGTCCTACCACTTGTAAGAAGTCCCTCCCCAGCTTTCCTGTAGCCCCTCCAGGTACCAAGGAGGAAAGGAGTGTGTGTGTGTGTGTGTGTGTGTGTGTGTGTAGCGTGTGTGTGTGTATAGTGTGTGTATGGAGTGTGTGTGTGTATAGAGTGGGGGGGGAGAGAGGCAGTGTGTGTGTGTAGAGTAAGAGTGTGCATGGAGCAGGAGAGTGTGTGTGTGCGCGCATGAGTGTGTGTGTAGTGTGTGTGTGGGGAGGGAGTGTGTGTATGTGGAGTGTGTGTGTGCGTAGAGAGTGTGTGTGTGGGGAGGAAGGGAGTGTGTGTGTGTGTGTAGTGTGTGTAGAGAGAGTGTGTGTGTGTGCGAGTGTGTGGAGTGTCTATGTGCGCAGAGTGTGTGTGTGGGGAGGAAGGGAGTGTGTGTGTGTGTGTAGTGTGTGTAGAGAGAGTGTGTGTGTGTGCGAGTGTGTGGANAGAGGAGAGCCCGAGCTCGAACCTGGCCGCCCGGAGCAGCTGCTGCCACAGCGAGCTGTCAGCCGGGCACCCCGCTCCGCAGGGGGAGCGGTGCGGGGAGACCGAAGGCGTGTGCGGGGAATGGGTGTCCTGCCTTAGAACAACTTCTGTCTCTCGGGAAGAGGAGACAAAGCGTCCCGGTGACTTCCCGGCTCAGTGGGGTGCCTGCTCGCCCGCCCATCCCCAGGCTGCCGGCACCAGGGCGGCTTCGGGAGCCGGGAGAGCAGGTGCGCTGTTGGGGAGCAGCCACCCCGCCCGCGGCCGAAACCCCGGGAGAAGCCCTGTTTGACTTTCGTAGTTGGCTGGAACACGAGTTGAAACGCCGGTGCTGTGAGGGAAACCCTGCCCGCAGGAAGCGGGTTGCTGCCTCTGGCAGTTCTCACTCCCTGCGTGCTCATTGTAACGTGTTATTGTTTCAGATATATTACCAATTATCTTCTCATCCTGCTATCAAGCCGCGTTCCCTTGCTGAACAGGTTGGTGGAAGGTGGCACTTCCTCTCATGGGCTGGATTATAGTGTCACCAGTGTGCTTTTCTAGCTCTGGTTTTCAATTTCTTGGTCTCTTGTACTAAAGAAAAAAGAAAAAGAAGAAAAAAAGAAAATAAGAGAAAAAAATAAAAATAATAATAATAATAAAAAAAAACAAAAACACAAAAAGAAAAGGAAAAAATCCCTGGGGAAAACCATCTGCAAGGGCTTATGCTTCTGGGATGTGTCTGCTGTCAGTGTTCTGGGCTGAACGCTGTGGTCACAGGGCGTCCCCGGACCAGCCGTGCCCTGAGGCTTAGAAGTATGGTTTTAATGTTCTCAGCTCCTTTGCCAGGTGTGGTAAAAAAAAAAAACAAAAAAAAAACAGTGGCACTGGTGTGCTGCTCTTTTGCCAGGTGTGGTAAAAAAAAAAAAAGTGTCACTGGTGTGCTGCAGGTAGTTGAGCTTTTCTTTCACTTACATCAGCTGATTATAGGAGGTCTTCATCCTGCTGTTTGCCACCTTTTTGAATCAAAATCCTTGTGTTGAGAGTGTTAATAAAGAGGTGCCAGGAGAGTATCTTGAGTGTGTGTTATTTTGGGGAGAGTGCTGTTCTTGCAGGGGAGTGGTTTTAAATTAAGTTTCATCCCTTGTATTAAACGTTGGTGGTGTTTCAGGAGTTAGGGGAGGTGTACACTGGTGAAGCATGTCTTAAAATTGTTTTTTGGTTTTTTTTTATGCAGTTCTGTCTAAACTGAAGCACGTGTAGTGCTGGTAGACCTATTTAGTTAATTTTGAAGGACTCTACATTCCATCTGCTAAGAGTTGTGAAAGAACTGAGATGGATGATTGAATTGATGAAAGTATCTTGTCTCTCTCTTCAGGATCTTAATTCTTGGTCTGAAGAGTCTTTGGGACAAAAAGAGACACTGGAAAAAGTTTCCAGGGAAGTTGTGGATGCCCCATCCTGGGAAGTGTTTAAGGACAGGTTAGACAGAACTTTGAGTAACCTGAAGTGGAAGGTGTCCCTGCTAAAGCTGAAGAAGAAACTTGAAGTGGCTGGTCGCTGTGTGTGGAGATAGTGTGAAAATTTTGTCCTTCATTTCCATCTGCTGTGTTAAAATGATAGAAATACCAGCAGTAATTTAGGTAGATACTGAGTAACTTTATTATAAGAATGCAAAATACTGCCAGTTTATTAAACCTGAAGTAACATGTTTTCTGAAATGGTCGTGACTGATAGAGTGAGCTGGTGAGATCTCACAAGTATGTCACATTAAACATAAAATGCAGGTATGCTGAGATAGAGCAGTCTGAAAATGAAAACAGGTACCAAGAGCTGAGGTAAAAGAATAGTTTTCATGGCAAGGGGAGGAAAACTGTACTAACTGTCACTGCTTTAAAAGAAGTGACTCTTCTCTTGATTTTTTTTCTTTACACTTAAATTAACTAATCTTGCTGAGAAAGTAGTGCAGCTGTTACTAAGATGGAAAAGCTGTTTTTTTTCCCCATTAAAGGTGATGCACATACAAGACCGCATAGTAGCATGGGGTTGGATGCTGCAGACCTGAGATTAAAAATGGAAGACAACAAAAAAACATGTGAAAGAATTGTAGGCGACTGGGACACTGCTAACAGCCTCTGAACTGCAGTTTAACAGATGAAGGGAAATGTGGAAAAAACCCTAAGTGACAGTGTAACAAGAAGCCTGGCAGCCAGAAAGATAGTGTTGTAATTCAATTATTATTTTTTCCCCCTTGAATTATGAACATTAATAATATCTTAATGAATGGCTGATCTAAAACAGTGCACACTGAACTTATCTGACTGCTGCCTTTGTTATTGAAAGAGCAGATAACGTGTGGCTTCTTGTTTTTATGGTTTGTAGTGCATTTCTTCTACATTTTCTTCTTAGATGTGAAAAATCAAGGTTTTTTTCATGTATTTTTTTAAATGTTGAAGTATATCTTCTGTATAACAACCTGATAGAAAATCTAAGCCCAGGGGAATTTTGTGAATCTGGGCTCACCTGCCAGTCTTCAGAAGATGTGTGCAATGAGCCAGCAGTAAGAGGCTGTTGTAGGAGTAAATTAAGGGATTCTTTTGGAGCAGGAAGATGTGCAGAGGGTGTAAGTGAAGCGAAGGAAAAAACAAATCCTGAGTATTACATGATAAAGGCTTTTAGAAGAGACTTCTTCATATTTTGATTCTATTTCTCAAGTGCAAAAGAGATGCATGTACTCCTTTTTAGAGCAGCTGTGTCTGGATTATGTCTGATAATCTTCTCTTGGCATAGTTTGCTTTATTAGTTTACGTTTAGTGTTGTATTTGTGGAAATAGCACATATAAAACTAATCCCAGTGAAGCAGCATAGGTTTTCTCATCAGTCTTGTATCATTAACTGTCTTGGATCTCTCTTGAAAGTCTTGATTTTAGCTCAGATCTGAACTTAATTAAATTTTTTCATCTCATCTTTCATGTTTTCTGAGTTACAGGTAGAAATAGCTGTTCTCTCAACACGGCTTGCATGGGTCACAGCAAAGGAGGACTCTGTTGAGACTGGATCACCTCCTCCAGGTGCTCGGTTAGCATCATTGTCCTGAGACATACATCAGACCTTTTTACTTGCTCACTTTTATTACATCCCCTAGTTTTCCTTCTCTCTGCTTTTTAACAGCTTGTGCTGTGTCTTCAGTGCTCTTTCAGTGCTTGGTGTTTCAACCTGTCATTTCCATCTGATGATAGTAAAAATCATGTCTCTGTCTCAGGCTGTCCCTGTCCTGTTTGGTCTGTCAGTCTCTGAGATCCTTTGCTATTGCCAGGACATGGGCAGTGGGCATCTTCCCTCCTCCCTGTGCACAGTACCTGGCTTAGTCCCGTGAGGGCATAGTGCTTCTGCCTGATGTGCTTTTGTTTTGGGGCCAAATCCACAGAATCCATGTGAGATTTAGGTGCTTGGGGTATGGAGGAGTTAGTCAGAATGGTTTGGGTTGGAAGGTACCTTAAAGATCATCCAGTTCCAGCCCCCCTGCCATAGGCAGGGCCACCTCCCACTGGACCAGGTTGCTCCAAGACCCATCCCACCTGGCCTTGAACACTTCCAGGGATGGGGCAGTGACAACTTTTTTTGGGCAATCTGTTCCAGTGTCTCACCACCCTCAAATTAAAGAACTTCTTCCTAATGCCTAACCTGCATCTCTCATCTTCAAGTTTTAAACCATTTCCCTTTGTCCTCTCACTACACACCCATGTAAAAAGCCCTATCCCAGCTTTCTTGTAGGCCCCCTTCAGATACTGGAAGGTTGCTATAAAAGTTAGATCATCTCTCCTGATCTTGCACAATAAAATTTTAAGTTGTTGACTGTTACGTGAAATGACAGCATGTGGAGGTTTGGAACATTATTTTTTTTTCTCCTACCATTATCTTGCTGCTGCTCTGAAGTGTTAAAAAGCTTCCTTATCTTGTGATGCTTTTGGTCTGTCAGAATAGCTGGTGTCTTGGAATATTACTTCATGAACTTAACTGTGCATCCCTGTATTGCCAGCAAAATTCATGTTCTGATGTCTATCCACCACACAACTCTGTTGAAATCCCAGTGAAAGAAGCAAACAGGGAAAATGAATGTTAGCAGTAGCAGAAATGAAAACATGTTCACCTTGTGTTGTAGTTAGAAATACCCATAACTAGAAGCCTGGAAGTCATATGTCAGGACTTTTTCTTCACGTTTAAAGGATTTTTTTTCCCTACTGATGTAATAACCTCGACTTTTCACACTGTTCTCTGTAAGCCTGACTACAGTGCCTCCAGCTCTTCTGTCTCAAGGGTGAAGGTCTCTAGCTGGAGCTCCCTGTATTGCACACTGTACTTGTAAACAGTACTCTTAGCAGTAGGGTAGTTGTATTGCTGTGTTGTGACAGTATTCTGAAATGCTTGCAGAATTGGAAAACCAACCCTACCTGTCTCTCTGTAGATCAAAATGGAAAAGAACAGAATTGGACTCTAATAGTGATAGCAGAAATAGAGGTTGTAAAGATAGGGTAAGAAAAAAGAAAGTAATGCTTCATGAAGAGTCTGCTGTGTAAGTATGTTCAACTCCTTTTCTTTGGTTGCAGTTAGGAAGGTACATGTCTACATAGTGTTGGAACAAAATAAAATGCATTAGACACTTGGATAAAAAGAGTCTGCTACTGATGCAGCTTTTTTGAGTCTTAAGTGTTGTTATAAAGATGTAATTGTTAGCTTAATTGGAGAGAAAACTTGTTAAGCTTTCAGGTTTCTTCTGTTGTTAAATAGTAGGAGTGTTTAACCTATAAACCATATTTGGCTTGTGATGCACAGACAGCCATTAATTTTCCTGTTTCAAATCCTCACCTCTTCAGCTTTGGACACTGCAACTGCAAAATTTTCAACAGTGTGGTGTCTTTTTTTTTTTTTTTTTTTAATATTATAAGGACTAAGAGCTACTTGAAACCTCTCTCCTGTAATATTCAATGAGATGAAGGAAATGTGCAGAGCAGCTTTCTGAATCTCAGCAGCATCTGCTTTCTTCTTGCTCACTTGGTGTCCTCTTAGTTGACTCCTCCAGTTTGGGGTCTACCAGCTCAAATTTACTTAAGTTTTTATTAACTTATTGTTTTAATATACATCAGAGCCCTGGATTTAATTCAAATGCTGGAAGATCCTAACTTTGAACTTTAACAGTCTAAGAGCTAGAACAGTTTACACAATGGCATATAGAGTCTAAGCAAACGAAACTGCTTTTTTAAATCCAGGACCTTACTTCAAATATTTGACTTAGAGGCATATAAAATGCATATGCCCAATGGCAAATGATCCTCTTATAGATGTCCTCCTGCAAATTCTTTTTTGATGCCTTGTGATCAAACTTTACTTGATGTTTTGAAAAAATGGTTTAGTCACTCAGTGACAGGTGTTCTCAGTGCTTTTCCAAGAGAGCTTAAACCAGAGTGATGAGTCCAGTAACTTGCATTTTCATTCAGATAATTCATTGCGTGGTCTTGCAAACAGATGAGGAGCTGCTGTGAGGGTGTGCACAGTCTTCCCTTATTCTGCCTCTTTGATAGACTAAAGCCTACTAGTGCCTGGCATTGTCTTGCTGTGGAAATATGTGAAAGCAACTTGATATTCTTCTCTCTTGCTAGATAGAAAGACTTTCTTCTGTTTGTAGTTTGAAAGGTTTCTTTTTAGCATTTGAATTTGTTCTTCTTTGCAGTCTTTGTTTTCTCAATAGGCTTCTAAAGTTTCTATAGAAAAGAAATTCTGATTTAATATTCTTATGTTGATGTAATCATCATTAAATGGCAAAAAAATATGCTTCATTCCTATTGCCAGCTTGTGCTTCTGTGTGCATGCATTATCTATCTTTGCCAAATATTGCTGAAATAATATCTTGCTTGTCTACTGTGACCTGTAAAATTTCACAGATGCTTTCTGCGATGCGGATTCACATCCTGTAGGTATATCCTGGGTGTTCAGATCAGATGTCTCTGCATTTAGCAGGATTTCAGATGGACTTGCTTTTCACTTAGACCCTTTTTGTACTTGCTTGCATTGCTGTGCAAAATTTCCCTTTTGTTGTTTGCCACTTCACTGGATTTCCTCTCCTGCATGGTTTGTGTAAATGGAAAAGCCCAATCTAGGAGTGAAAACATTGAAGCAAGGCAGGCATTAGTACTGGTATTGGGGATTCCACACTAGTCACGACTGGTTTCTCAAGTGGCTAACCATTTCTCTGTTACTGCCTTTCCACCATATTATGTGATTTCACACTTTACTGAGAATATCTTGTGCTGGTAAATCATGTGTCTAAATTCTGCATGTGAAGTCTTTTTAGTTTTGTTAAACCTTCCCAAAACAGTGTTGAACAGCACATATTGTTTGTTTTAACTCCTTACATGTTGATTGCTGTGTTTATTTTTTCATATATTTGTCTCAAATGTTCAGTGACCTATAGGCACCTCTCCTTCTACAAGCATGCCCTAAGTGTAACCTCGGGTGTCATACTCTGCTCTCCTTGGAGCCTGTTTTCTAATTTCTCAGGATGCATTTAAAGCAAAAGTCACTGGTCTGCAGACTTCTTCAGTTTTGTCTGAGTGTTGGTTATCTAGACACCTTCTGAATTTCATCATTTGCATCGTAGATGTTTTACTGATGGGTGTTAGGGTATGGATGGCACCCTGCTGTTGTGGAAAATGACAAGAAATTGAAGCATGGTACTTGCAGGTTTGCTGTCTCTCTGGCAGCTGGAAGAGGGGATCTTATGACTGAAAGGAAAATCTGCCAGCTAATGGTTGTGACTCAGTTTATCTTCCTTCTAGCACAGTGCTCTTGAATGAGCTTATCAGATGAGTTAGGTTGGGATTTGGAAAGAATGGTAAAGGAATTGAGTTCTGCACTCAACATGGGAGCCCCTTTTCGGAGACCCAGTTTATGGGAATCCTATACTGAAAGAAAATTAAATTGAGGTGTTGACAGATATTTATATCCCTCAGCCTCTCTTCACAAGATTTACTTTTGCTGGCCAGGCTTAAATTTGTAAGAGTGTTAACATTGCCAGGCAAGGTTGCACGGGCTAGAGACAGTGATTAATGGATTAAAAATCCTGATTTTTTTTTTTTTTTTTTTTTTTTTTTTGGATAGATGGGACATTTAGAAACATAAAGGAATGATATTTCAACAACCTTGTTCTGACCTCAGGCCTCTGCTCCTCTTCCTAACAATTGAATATCACGTGTGAGTGGAAAATGGATTGGACTGGGATGGCATGTCTGACAAGGAGGTGTCTTTTCTGAGATAATCTTGAACCTATAGTTGTTGACAAGTCTTAGGAGTTTTGCTTCCATCCTTGATCATGTCCCTTTAAGGAATATTGGTTTTAACCTTATTACCTAAAGCTCCTGTGACTTAACTCTCTTAATTCTTTACAGCTAAATGCTCTGCTAAACAGGCTGCAGCATTTCTCCCGTGGAGTCATAGTTACTAGGTATAAAATAACTGCATAGTTATTCTTTTGAGTATTGGTGCACTCAATGCTTATTTTTGCAGCTCAGGACAGTATAGTAATACTCAGTTTATGAAACATCAATAAAACCAGATTACCTGCTAAAGGACTTCTTGGGTCGTCCCTCTGTCCAGATGAAGTCTGCAGCGTATAACCAGCCTGCTGTTGCCTTTGTTGGCCTCTCCTGAGAAAAGAAATTTGGGTCTGGAGCTATGTGTTGTGGCCCTTTAAACCCTCATTCTTTTAAGCTTTTATGGCAGCACAGTGGTGCAGGCCCTGTGGCAGGGACACAGGTGTGCTTGAATAAGGTAAAGAGAACTGATGAAGGAGCTGCATCACCTGAAACCTCTTCTGGAGGATGATGTAGGCTGCTGTAGTCCAGAGCCAGGGCTGGGAGGAGGATTGGTTGGCTTGGGAACAGACCAGGCTTACTGCTTGAACTTCTGTGATGTTATAGCCAGTCTGTCCTCTATAGTTCTGCTATCTGGCATGTGTTTTTGTGTTTCCAGACATTCTCTCTGCTCAGCTGTACAGGGCAGCACTTGAACCGTGGGGTGGGTAGTGGTGCCATGCACAGGGAACAAACCCCAAGGACAGATCCTGATCTGGAGCCTCAGGGGCTGCTGAAAATGCTCCATGCTTCTAAAACTCCATGCGACTGTTCTCTGGCCACTTCTTTTGGCTTGGCATAATTTTTGGAGGTGTCATAGATTTATCTTAGTTTTTGTGCCACTGGGTGGCTGATTGGGGCCAGACAGCTGTATAAACTTGAAGCATGGGGAGCTATGTGCTCTGCTGTACTGAGTATCAGCATCTTGAGGGTAACCAAAATGTAAGGCAGTTTTTCATCACATCCTTGGCAAAACTGTTCAAAGACTGCTGTTCAAACTGAATTCTTTCAGAGTTTTGCAAGGTTTTTTAAAAATTGTTTTAAAATATTTTCTAACGATATTTCAAAACAGTTCCATATAATCAAGAGGTCATGGAAAGGCATGAAGGACCTCTGGGTCAGATTTCCCTTAAGCTATGTTGTAAACTGAAAATCTCTGCTTAGCAAACAGGTTTCCAAAGAATGTGTATATATGTATATGTATATATATATATATGTGTGTATATGTATGTATATACACACACATATAAGAATATGTAGATACTTAAATTTCTAGAGAGACTCTTCTGGGGGGCTCGTATAAAGCTTGAAACATGCTTTTAGGAAAAGTCCACCAGACTTTCAGTACCTCTGGTGATTCACATTAGGTCAGCACAATGTTTTCTGTTTCAGCAACCTCAGCCCTTTGCAAATGAAGTCCCTGTGTAATATTATGTTTGCAAGTATGTGCTGGAGATCTACAAGTTTTTATTTTGGAAATCTTTAATAAATGTTTTTTCCCATAGGACTAGGAGTACTGGACACTAGTTGAGATAATGCCAGGGTAGCTTATCCATTTTGGATGTGGAAGGAAGCTGGGTAAACTGCTCCAACACATTTCAGAAAATTATGTGTCATTCTTACTTTGTTCACCTTCATAGTTCCATGGGTTATTCTTCATGATGAGGCTTCTTTAAAGGTAAGCATGTGCTGTTCTTCAGTTGATTGTTTGGCCTGTGTGAAGGGCACACTACGTGGCTCCTCTTTGAGTGTGCTGGGGTCTGTAAATTACTAGAAAACAGAGATTTGTCTTTATTTTGGAATTTGGGAGTTTTAATGATATCAAAATCATAATGCCATTTCATATATCAATGAAGTCTTGGTTTTCAACAAAATAAATTCTTACTCTGGTTCAGACATCCCCCAGCCTTGAACTTGTGATTTGAACCTAAACTTGTGACTTGAATTTGGCACTCAACGTGCATATGGAATGATGGGGAGGGAACAATAGATGTGAAACAGTAATTTTACTCCAGCCTTTCCTATCAATTATAACTTGCTGCATGTGCAAAATTTTAGTAGGTATTGACATATCAAATGAAGTAAGTGGAGTATCCTCCACTGTGTAGGAGTATCCTACACTGTGTATACTCCATTTTAGCAGGAGTTTTTTTGAGATTAACTGTTAAGAAACGTTATAGTTATAAGGCCAGAATGGATTGTTTTAGTCAATTAATATGACCCTCCGTGGGACATAGTACTTTTTTGTAAGGTGAACTGGACTCTAGAAAAAGATCAGATTCTGAATGAAAAGTGGCAAAGGATTTTCTGTAGTTCTCAGCAGCTATGTGTTGAATACCATCCTATGTGACAAATTTATGCTTTTTACACTGGGTTGGTTGTCTTGAGCTTCAGCATCACAACTGCAGTTGTGCGTTCCCTTAGAGGGAGGAGCTATTGTGAAATACTCCCTGCCCAGTATTTAAGGACTGGGGAAAATGATGTTTGGTAATGGGTGTTAGGAGTAGAGGTACCTGACTGTTGTGTTATGACTAATCTGACTGCAGTGGTGTTTTGCCTATTTTTCCATGGTTAGAAAGATGAAGAGGGTCCATGACCTGCTGGATTGCTGCATTCAATTAGTATTTTGTTACACTTTGTCTAGGTGGGAGGAGCGTGGTTTAACAGAGCTCTACCAACAAACGTTTTAGTTCTATTGTAAACTTTGAATCTGGAG
The DNA here is from genome assembly GCA_038090715.1 of Florisuga fusca. Taxonomy (NCBI): domain Eukaryota; kingdom Metazoa; phylum Chordata; class Aves; order Apodiformes; family Trochilidae; genus Florisuga; species Florisuga fusca. The sequence continues at coordinate 6,569,883 of JAAWXA010000034.1, forward strand.
TTACAGTTCTGTATATATCACACACTTCACTCAGAGATCACAGAGGTCTGCTCAGGTGTTTTTGGAGCAGAGCAGCACATGGCAGAACTGAAGTAGGTGATACAGCTCCATAAAGTGAACAGTGAAAAGCATTTTTCGTTAGTGATTTTGAGTTTGTTTCTAAGAACATGCAGATGCCCCAGTGTTGTAAAGCAAAGCTAGGAGCTTGTGACTACAGTGATGAGAAGGGGGCTGCTGTGTAGGACCTGGAACCAGACCTCATTGAGTTAGAAGGGGAGTGGGGGTTATGAGGGGAACAGGGAAGTTGGAGGGGATGCCCTATTTTCAAAAGAGAGTAATAAAGGTGACTGGGAAAATTCCACTCTGTGTTAGTGATGCAAAATTGCAAAGCAGCATTAGTGTGGATAAAAAAGAGAACCAGCTGGGCTGAAATTGCTTTGGAAGAGCTGATAAGAGATTTTGCTGTGATAGCGCAAGAGATCTACTGCACGTAGTCCAGGATTTAAATGTGGGTAGAAATCTCATCATATGGTTAGAGAGAAGTATTTCTGGGTATTGTCAGTGGAAGAGACTAACTGCCACACCAGAGAATGAATGCTGTTGTTAAGGTCTGGGGACAGAGACTTGTGTTATCTGGCAGTTTTGTTATCAGATGATGACAGAAGCCATAAAATCGATGAAGTTAACTATAGGTGGTGCTTTAAGAAGCACAGAATGTGCTTCAGGGAAGCTGGACATAGGCACAAAGTTGGTTTGAGTGACCATAATTCAGCCTAGGTTAAGCTAAACAGATCAACCTGTAGACCAGCTACTGGTGGGCCTTTCAAAAACCTGAAGGAGCTTTTTGGTGAAATGAGGTGCTTGGATACAGAGGAAGGCATGAAATTCAGTGAAGCTACAGAGGTAAATATTAGCATCTCAAATAATAAGAAAAGGCTCCACCTAGAAAATGACCCCAGAGCTGGTGATTCACCTGATCATTGCGTCAGGATACAGTGAGCAAACACAGAAACTCTTGAGAGGTGTGGGTAAAAAATATAAGGCTGTACAAGAAGGTGTATCTTGAGGATCTGAAAGCCCAGAGCTAAGGCAGGGGCTTCCACCTCCGCAGACAAGGTGACATCTTGCAAAGGGTATTAGAACAGATAACAGAAGGTGCTTTGGTCACATGAAAAGGAGAAACAGCCAATCCCACAAAGGAAGGAATCCAACTGCTGTGCAGAGGGACAGGGAGTTGTGTAAGGATGAGCTGTGTGTGATCCCTGAACTGCATGAGTTTTCTTCTATGAGGATGGCCCTGAAAATGGCAAACACATATATGGAGTGGGAACAAAACTTTTAGCACCTTGAATTTGCGTCTGGTAATCTGTAGCCCAGTGCTACAGAGTGCTAAAATGTGCAAACCTGAAATCTCTTTTCAGTTTGCAGAAGTTTAACTGCTGCTGTAAGCAAGCAGTGGCGTCGTCTCCTAACTAGAGAAGAAGAAATGTGATTTCTGTGGGTTGGCAAGAAGACAAGGAGATGGGTGATAGATGTGGGTTCAAGGCTACAAAAGCAGTCAAGGCTACAAGTGACAATGTGCAAGTTTTAAAATCAACTTTCAACAGAGAATAATAAACGCATTATAGTGGAAGCAGTGTGGAAAATCACTGGATATAAAATGTGGCATGGGTTTGCAAGAGGAATATTGTGCTTGCCTAACCTCTTGTTTCTAGATGAAAGCATTGATATATTTGGACTTCTGTAACATCTCACAAATCACCATAGTAGACTTTTATTTTTGAAAAAAAGTGAAATCGGCAAACAAAATGTAAAGTGTATAAGGAACTGGTTGTAGCAAAACTAGTAACACTGCAAAGACTGGTGGGAGGAGCAGTTAGATGTCATCCATTTGTGGTGTGGCAAGGAAAGTGTGAATGTGTGTGTCTAAGACAAATCCTAATGGCATGATCAGTTTTGAAGTAGAACAATTTAATGTATGAAGGATTCCGTGACCTTGACAACAGTGATAATGAGTCCATATTACATAGAAGAGGTATGCACTTAAAGGCAAATTACAAGAATTTCTGAAAAAATGCAAACCTTGATAAAAGAAGAGGTGCTGGGGAATCCTTGTGATTCAGCACTGTGGTGTTAACCAGCACAGAGTAATTGAGAGAAGGTGACACCCATCTGTGCTGGGGAAGGTATTCCTGACAGAAAGGGAAGGACAGAGGCATGGGTAATTTGCCCTTGCATGCTGTGACCTTGCCTAGAAAAGATGAACCAGATGAGTTGGTGATCCCCAAAGGTCCTGTCCAATCTTACAAAAAATCCTCACAGTACTGACTTCATTACTGTGTGAATTACTATGACAACTACTTGCCATAGATGCTGCTATTTTAAGGTAAAATTTTGACAAAGCATCTTGCTTAGTTATACATTTTAGTAATAAATAAACCAAACTATGTGTGAGGGAACTTGCTCATACTCAATTGCTACCTAAGGCTGTTTATTTTAGTTAATGATTTTGATACTGAAGACATGTAGCCTGATGGAATTGTGGTTTAGTTGTTCAGGAGGCCCAAATGCAAACGAACAGCATAGGTTTCAGGAGAACAGTCATGGGCATAATCCTTGTCATCAGTAACACCTACTTGTGGTTCTGTTTTTTTGGGTGCATGCTGTGTCAAAACAAAAGTATTTGCAGGTGAATGCTTATGTGTTTGCCAGACACAGCTCCTTCAGGTACTGTAAAACTTCTGTGGGAGCAGGTATGCTCTGCTTGTCCGAGGTAGAGTTAAAATCATGTACTTACCTGGGTGTCAGTCTCTAAGCTGAATTTTATAAAACATATTCTGTCTTTATCAACTTAAACATCCCCGAACCATCCTTTTCAGCTTCCTTCTGGGGGAATATTGTAAGTGATCCATGTCCCAAGACCTTAATTAAACAAACAAACCACAAAGCAAAAGCAAAGGCCTTGGTGGCAGTCTAACTGTTCTTTTACTTATCTTTAATTCATAGTCAGTTTATTTCTTGCTCCTAGATACTAATATTTTCTCTGGTTTGTGAACTCAAGTTGGTATTTAAGTAATATGGTACTAATATTTTTCGTTTCAGAACTAGGCCAGTCCTGCTTTATTATTTGGTGCAGGGAAAAACAGGTGCTGCTTTTCCTGGGAGCTTATAATTTACTGTACCATGGTGGAATGCTTATACCTTTTTAAAAAAAAAAAGTTACTAAATCTACCACAAGGGTACTGTTGCTTTAATTTTTAGTTTCTCTTTCAGTGCATATCCTTGACTTCTGCAAAGGAACAATAATATTTGTTAGGCTTTAGCTCTTTGACTTTCAGGACAAGCTTGTGCTCATTCCTGCTTTACAAGTAGCTCTGTTCCAGTTGGCTGACTGCTTGCAATCCTGCAGCTTAAATCAAACCCACCAGAAAACATACTAGGACTGTGGCTAGGTGGTGGTAACTTCTGGTGTGGTTAGTCAGAAACTCTTGCTCCAGGGTGTATCTCTTTTAAACTAAATCTGAATGGAGGGTATAGAAACCCAGGATATTCAGGAGATTATACAGCTGACTTCAGTGCTTTTGTTGACTGGGGAGGGAGGCACACGCCAGCCAGAAGGCAAACACACAAGTTGTTTTATTCTATCTGTGTAATTCTTCCTCTTTCTTCTTCATTTGGTACCAGAGTGCTTGTCTTCAAGCAGCTGTTTCCTCACTATGATCAGGCTGTGTGGTTTGACCTAGTAACTCTGGCAAGATGCTACCCATTTAAGTGACCTTTACTTCTATGTGCAGTGTATGAACAGCAGCTTTGTGTACTTTGTGTCTTGGAAGAAATTATTTTGTAAAGAGGTGTAACTTACTTTCAAAATAAAAATTAAAAGTCCTTCAGCTTGCCCTGGTTTTTGAATTAGCTGTCAGTTTTTCAAGGTTTTCTGGGTTTGTTTTGTGTTCTGTTTTGGTGTTTCAGCATTTTTTTTTTGTTTGTTTGGGTGCTTTGTGGGGTTTTGTTGTTGTGGTTTTTTTTGTTGTTGTTGTTGTTTGTTTGTTTGCTTTGTTTTTTTTTCACTGAAGCTTTTCTTATAAACTAGTTGAACTATAGGTTTATCAGCAAAGCCAGTTTACCAAAGCAGACTGGCTCCTAGCAGACTTAATACATTATTTGTCTGTCTCTCTTCCTGCCTTCTGTTGCAAGGATATGGCTTTTATTATGCATCTTTCCTTAGTCTTTGACAGATGGGGCCATATATGAGTTGCAGTCTGTTTTGTGTAAAATGGAGTAGTGTGGGTTTTGGTCCCTTATTCAATTAAGACATTTCCACTAATTTAAAATAACTTATTCTGAACTGCAAAGAGCTGGAAAGAGTTCATGCCACTGAAGATTGAAACCTTCCTTTTTTCCTGCCCAGCAGCATTTATATATAAAAAGTTTATATATTTTTAGATCTTAGAGAATCTAAAAGTTTTCTAAGATTTGATGGACTTCAGTTGGTTTTATGTTTGGGGTTTTTGTGTGTGTGTTGTGGGCTTTGGGGTGTTTTTTTGTTGGTATTTTTTTTGTTTGTTTTTTGTTGGGTTTTTTTTAAACATGATCTAACAAAATACTTCTGAGAGACTTACAAACACAATAGCTCACCCCAGAATATTGCATCCAAGCTGCTTTTTGATCAATAAAATAAAGGCTAGTGGGCTGTTGGAGAGAAGGGGCAGCCTAGATTACTGTTCAGTTCACCTCTTCTGTGTGGAACCAGGTCGCCTGACAGAGTTGTCGATGTTGCCAGCATCAGGAGGATTAACCTCTCATAATCTCTGTGATTTGAATAAGAGATTTTGTTCCTGTCCTCACTGCTCAGTTCAGAGCAGATGCTGAGCAGAAACTTCAGTGAATCTTCAGCCATGTGTCTGTATTGGTCAGCCAAAACCAGAAGAAATAGGTGATAGAGGATTTCTCCTAGGTCTGCTTTTTAGCAACTGATTTTAGTGTTTGGATTGTATGGCTAAATGGAGCTTCTCTACAGAATCAATGAATTTGGCTGCATCCTCAGTTTTTCCATCACCACACTCTGCTTCCCCACCTGCCCCTTGGAAAGAAAAATGTGGACAAAGGAATCATCTCTTGGTTTGTAGGCACAACATAACTCAACTTCAGTGTGCATTCGTTTTTCCAGTTCTCAAGAAAAATGTAACTGATCAAGGCCAGTCAGTCAGAGGTGATGCTCACCTGACTGTGCTGGGTCAAGCCACAGCTTGGAGGGATTATTCAGTCAACTAACAAATGTGTATCTACCCCTGAGGAATGGTGGTGATAGTCATAAGGGACTGTAATCTGCCTTGAGCCCCAAATCATCGAAGAATGATTTTCTTTTGTGTTGTGTGGCTGTGGGGAGGTTGTTTTAGTATGAAACCACCCCTCTCCCCCAAAAACTCTGTTTGCCATGTCAAACATGTAATAAATCATCTTCCTTCTCTTTATGGGTGACAGTCCCTTCTCAATCAAGAGTGATACAGGTTTGCTTTGTTGCCTTCTTACTTTACTTAAAAATATCTTGTCCTGCTGACAAGTGTCAGCAAAGATGCTAAATTGTGAAGTGAGGTCCCTTAAACAGCTGAAGAGATGTCCCCCTTGCTATTGTAATACCAAAATGGAATTAATCTGAAATTAGATTGTTTTGGCATGCTTGAGTCCTGGTTGTGCTGGGGATGAAGGAGATTTGGTGGTAGAATGGACTGTCTGAAACTCTACATCCCAAAATGTCACCTCTTTGCCTGGAAGCTAGGGAGCTGAGGGCATATTAATTTATAGGGTTAGTATTGCTGTATCATAATGCCATGCTTTTTCCTAGGAGGCTCCTAGGAGTCTGTATGGACAAGATACCAGGCTAAACAGGTGTGTTCTTCAGCCCTTCCTATCATCACATGAATTTTTCTTTGTTATCTGTGGAGTTACTGTAAACTGTTGAAGGTGTGCAAATAGCCCATTGGTCTGCAGGGCAGGAGATACCTGCTATGACACTCAAGTGAAAGATGCCACTATTGCCAGTGGGTTCTTGGAGAATTCCAGCTGTCAGATTGAGCATTGGGACTATCAGAGTCATTCAGACAACTGGCAGAACTGACATTTTGGGAACACAAAATTACAAATTTGTCTTTGTCATGGTGCTTGTGGGAGGAAAAGTAGTAACAACAAAGAAAACGTCTGCAAGATGTCACACAAAGGCTCTGTGGAGTATTAATTTTTGAATACTCCTGTGTGGTTTGGTTGCAGTTCCAGGTGGAGACACAATGCATCAGGATCTTTGCTGGAGGAACATCACCATGTCAAGATAGCTTGAGTGCTCCTTGGGGGGCACCACCAACCCTGTCTCACAGCCCAGGTCTTTGGGTTTGAGTAGCAAATGGATGTTGTGGTAACAGGTAGGAGTGAAGTTAAATTTCAGGTACATGCCAAGGTACCTGTGGAAGGGTCGTGAAGAGGCAAGTCACAATTCTAAATAAGCATCTGATTATTCTAGCTCTTGCCTTGCTAGAATTAACATGTCCATTTTCATTGAGGTCATAATTGTTGTAAACTAAGTTGATGAGGTGAGTACTGAGGAAAAGGGGTCTCTAGAGAGCAGCACACAGACTTGGTGTATCTTTGAGCCACCTTACATCTCAGCACAGACCCTGGGACTCTTCAGAGGCAGAGCTAAAACTTTCTTTACAGCCTTTAGGGATGACAATGAGACTCACTGCTAGAGGAAAGATGTTTGTCTGCTCACGGGCAGGCTGTCACTCCAGCATTCCTACAGCTGGCAGGAAGTGGCTTATGATCCTCAGTTCATTCTAGTAACCTGAAAAGTGACTTGAACTTGGTGGGTTGATGTGGTTTGTGTTGGCTGGGGAGGTCTTCTGAGATTGCCTGCCTGCCAGCTGAGCTGTAGGACCATGCAGACAGGAGAAAGGGAGATGGACCTTCCTGCAGTCTGATAGTGTCTGCAGGGATGTTGGGAATTCCAGTGTGAGATGTTCTCCTCTCCTCAAAGTGCTGCATCCTTTTCTATTCTGTGCAGCTTTTAGGCACACAGACTGCCTGAAGTAGGGGTTTCTGCACTTCTTCAATTTCCAAGCGTATTTCATGTAAAAGCTGAAAAATATTTTATGGGCTGTTGGCAATCTGGATTCACTGGCAGTGCTAATTTGTCTCAGGAGTTCAAGGGTTGCATGTTCCCAGTTTACTGCTTCCCAGCATCTGTTTCCATCTTTTTTGGCTGTATCGTTTGTGAATATGCTTTATTTTCCTCCTAGATAGAGGAGACAGTATTGCCCAACTTAACTCAGAGGCTGCTTATCTAAAATCAGTTGTATGCTTCCTCCTGCCATTCCAGAAGCTTTTTCTGGGATCAGCTGTAAGTAAACTTCTTGGAGCTTCCTTACAGCAAAGGAGACATTTCACTAAATGTTAATGCTTACTGCAATAATTATTTGAGTTGTGGTTTACAGGATAACTTGTCAATGTTTTAAGCATCTTATTGGTTAGATCTCCTGAGATTTTTGGCTAAAATGATCTGCATGTTTTAAAATGCTAGAATCCTCTTTGTGCTGTCTGATGATCACGGAATACTGATTGTACTTTACCAGAGTAGTTCCTGTTCTGTGCTAGCTTTTTAATAGAAAAACCTAACCTAACCCTAACCACATCCACATGCAACTTCAGAGATAAAGGGAGTTTTGGGGTTTTGGGACCTGCTGCTGTGTGAGTCTCCCTCCCCACCTCCCTGTGAAACTATCCTGTCCTGGCTTTTCTACTTCAAATCCTGTTTCCAAAACAACAAATAATAGGATGTCCTTGCTACCTGTTACTATTTTCCAGGGAAGTACTGGTGTAAGGATCCTGGAGAAGTGATCTGATGTCTACTCTAGCTTTAGGGAAGGAAGCAGTTGCAGACCTCTTTAGTTTTCCCCTTGTATTTGTTCCCTGTCCCAGCTGCTTTCTACAAGTTGCATACATAGTTAGAGTTCCATTTTTGCTGGCCTGTACCTCCTGGTATCACAGAATGTCAGGGGTTGGAAGGGACCTCTGAAGATCATCAAGTCCAACATCCCTGCTGGAGCAGGACCAAAACTAGGGCAGCTCTCTAGTAAGACACTCTCTTTCCAGTGTGCTGCAGCTACAGGTGGGTGTTTTTGTTTTGTTTTGTTTTTTCCCAAGACTATTCACAGCTGCAGTCCCTGTGGTAAATCTTTTGCATCACTATTTATAGTTTTAAAAATTGCTGTGGCATTCACTCAGTGGTGAATTTTTGTTGCTGACATAGTTCAAAGAATATTTTGGTGAGTTCTTGAGCTATGCAACAAACAAGAATGTATCTGAAACTTTTCATTTCAGGAGGCTGAAAATCTGTGTGAAGCTAAGTCAGTGTGTCAAATCAAATCTGGTAACAGATTAACCTGTAAACGAGACACAGATGTCTGTGGCTGTCTGAATCTATTTTGTCATTGTGAGTGTTTAGGAGCCTACTTACATTAACTGCCTACTACATTACACCATCATAGAAGGTGAATTGAATGGTCACCTTTTCTGTTTCATTGAAATATCTTTTAGAGAAGTAGGGTCTTCTAAGAGAAGGTTTCTTTTGCTGGTGAGGAGTTTTATTTAAAAACAAAGCAACAAAAACCCAAACCAACCAAACGACAACAACAACAAAAAAACAAAACCCAAAAAACAAACCAAAGCCCTCCCCCTGCCCCCAAAACAAACAAAAAGACATAATCCCTCAAGATAAACAAATCTTGCCAAACTTTCTGCAAAGTTGCTTCTCTGTTCCAGGTATACCTTGAAAATGTGGTTTTGATTGGAGTGTTTGCAACTGCCCTTAAGGGTTTCCTACTATCAAGTGTTAAATTTGTTCTAAGTTACCTGGTAACTTTGGTAATAAGGGAAGAAGTGGAGCACTATGGAGCTCTGTTGCAAGGTGAGCTGTGCTGCATGCATTTTCTAAGTTCTGTGCCAAAATTGAAATAAAAAGCAGCAGTATCTGCAGGAGGTGTGAAATCACTTAGTTCGCAGAAGCAATCAGACTGTATGATTGAGCAAAACAGTCAGATAAATCTTTCATTTGGAAACTGGTTCAGCACAGATGTTAATTGCAGATTTGCTCAGTTCTGTGTAGCTTGACCATCATGTTGTCCTGCCAGCTCTCCCAGGTTTGTCTGAATGGAATGATGGGGTATAGTCCAGGTATCCTGCTACTGTGTTATGTTACTCTGGTGCCCATGGGCCGACAGTAACATTGGTTTTGACAAGACAACAATTTATAGCCCTAATATATAAAAGCTAGCCTCTTTCTGATTTCAGTACTGTGCTCACCAATGTTTGGCCTGTACAGCTGGTGGTACGCTGATCCTGTGAAATTTCTGGCAAGAAATGTTGGGGTGTAGCTTAGTAAGCAGAACTTGGCAGCAGCTGCAGTGTTCCATTGGACTCTTCGTCAGCCCTGAGGGATGGGGAGTCTGGGGCTGTAGAGGGGAACAGGGTGGGTGCTTTCTGCCTGCAGGCTGTGACAGTTGTACACTTGCAAGCCCTGAGTCGTACCTGTCCATAGAACTTACAGATGATCAGGAGAGCATCTGGTGAGGTTTGTCAGCATGGAGGATTGTTCTTTATCTAATGCTTTCCTGAATTTCCTTTAATAAATCGTGCTGAAGTTAAACAGGGTTAATGTCGAGTGTGTCTCCTCTCACTGCAGGTATCTGGAAAGCCCTCCCAAGCAGTAGCACGTGTCCCAGCTGCTACCAGTCACTGTCCAGTGAGCAGAAAGGCTTGAGTGACTGTTAGAGAGCTGTTTGTTGGAGATTGTATTGTAAATCAAATAAACCTAGTAGCTTTATGTGTCTCTGGACAGAGTAATGAATTTGCAGATCGTCTGAGCAGGAAGATGCCAATTCATGTGGATCCCATAGGAGAGATTCTAGTTCATTCTCAGAACATCTGGCAAAGTGGAAATCCCTTTGGTAGAGAAATTTGCTACCACAAACAAGAGAATAGAATAGATTTTTTGTTTGTTTTTATTTTTCTTCTCTCCTTCTCCTAGAGTGACAGCAGTTGCTTTTTAGATATGGTTGGTTGTGGAAGTTGAGCATACCTTCCTTTTGTTTGATATGGTTCCCAAGGCCTTGGTAAAGGAGAGCTAGGTTGTCCTGTGGGCACTTAGAGTGGTCAAATTGAGGAAAGCTCTTTGCTGCATGAATGGGAACTGCCATGTGAAAGCGGTTTGTTCTTTCATTTTGATTAACTATTAAAAATTAATAAACTCCTATTGTGCTCATTCCATTTATTCTGTACTGTTCATCAATCAAGCAAATTGATCTTCCTGTTCAGTAAATTTATCGGTACTAATGGCTTGCTTTTGCATATATATGGATTCCTTCAGAATTGTCTCAGCCAAACAAATGGTGGATTTTTTAAGGACTATTTCAGGTGTTAAGTCAGAAAAATTCAGCTCCTGGATGCAAGGTTGATTCTTCAAGTACTGATGGAAACCTGTGTTTTGTTCCTGTTCTCTGCTATCTAACAAGGATAGTGGCATTCTGCAGTGGCAGAGCAGTTCTCTAGTCAGCCCTCCATTTACATCAAGCAATAACAAATTGTTTTCTTCTGTTTTCTGTGAGTGCAGTCTCAGCTTTTATGTTGGTACATGAAGGTACCCACTGTGTTTCCATCGCATCCTTCTTGAAGAGAATATGCTGGTGCATGGAGTTCTCTCTTCCCCACTCAAGTGGAAGTGTATTGATATATAAGCCAGTGGGTTTTTTTGTCCTGTCAGGAAGATAATAGCATAAAGGAGTAAATCTGTCTTAAATCTTCTGTCTTTCAGTGGCCCCTGAGGCTGAAGGAATCCCTTGGCTCAGTAACCAGCCCAGCTTTGCTGCAAGGAGATCTGCCCAAGCAGACCTGGCTTGGGGCTCTCTGCAGTCACAGTGGAGTGCCAATGGTCCCTGAGGCCTCCTGTGCAATTATTCTTCCTCTGAGATAGTTCAGGGAAATCTTTTCCTTCTGAGCGAAATTCAGCTCTGAGTGTATGAGGACTAGATGGAGTCTTCTTTTTTTAACCTGTCTCAGCCTCAGAATACCAAATCCTCATAACAGGCTCAGAAAACCTTTGAAGTGCTGTTTTATCTAGCTCTTTTTTTCCCCCCTCTTTTTTTCCCCCCTCTTTTTTTCCCCCCTCTTTTTTTCCCCCCTCTTTTTTTCCCCCCTCTTTTTTTCCCCCCTTTTTTTCCATTTTTTTTCTCCCCTCTTCCCCCCTCTTCCCCCCTCTTCCCCCC